>CM070873.1:117427068-117914568 GCA_036365515.1 Torymus aiolomorphi
TTATTTCAATACATAAAATGCAATTTGTGCCAATATTCCAGGTTTAATCAGAATGAAACCAATTGTCGACTAGGAAGCATGGTTTATTAATTAAACTTATTCAATTTGAAGTCCATTGTGAAGAATATTTAATACTTATATTCCACAATTAGTCTTTAATATCGAAAATCCCATTAGAAATAATTGCTCCCATTAGAAATAATAGCTTCATGTTTTAATTTTGGCGTAACGAGCTGAACTATCTGGCCTTTCTTTGGAATCCTGGAATATTATAAAAAAAAGACACAAAGTATCATTTTTTACACAATGAAACACTGTAAAAAAACAAAATTATACATATCTGATGGAGAATATTTATGAAATTCTCTTAAGCTGTCCTTTTCAAGTTAGTCATAGGCTTGAATCTGACTGATGTTTCACATACACACACTGAAAACTTTTTTCCTTTTTGCTCGTCTTTTATCGAGAAATGACTCCATTCCATTGTTAACAAATTATCTGTAAAACACAAAACAATTAATTAGTCACAAATAAAAAACGTCAACTGTCAGCGGTTACGAAATAAAGGTTTTTGTTGTCTGCTGTTATTATGTTCTGAAGGGGTAGTCTAATCGATTCCACAATCGACTGTAGTCGATGAAAGAATCGATAGTATACATAATACAGATACAGCTCTTTTAAAAGCATATATATATAGGCCGGTATAGAACACTGTTTATAGAACGATGTATATTGACTTGAGCGACATCTGTTGGACGCGGTTGAAATCATCGTTCTCAAAGCGAATTTTTTTAAATTTTGTTCGCTAATTAGTCGTTTACAATATTGTAGCATTGAGTGAGTAGTCATTAAAAAGCAAAGGCACCTTATAAATCTTTTATTCTTTCTATAATATTTTATATTTTCTTTTTCTTTTATATATTTTAATTAATATTTTCATATTGTATTATTTTATTATTATATTTATTTATTTATATATTTATTGATATCATTTTATCACATACTTTTTTCATTTTTATTCATAAATTTTTTTCAAAAATTTGAAATTAATTATACTTTATTTATTTGATCTATTGATTTTAATTTTAATTCATTCGATTTATACATATTTGTTGATCTATTTCTTAATTTTTTTATTTGATCAAGTTTTTTAAAATGGAAGAAAACGAGATTTTTAATTTTGAAATATTTAAAGGATTTATATCTGATAGTGTTTTTGGTTGTATTGAAATATTGAAAGCCAAAGGCTTTATTAGTCGTGAGCCAAGTGAGACACTGTCTGATTATGCTCAAAATTTGGGAAAAGAGTTAGCTGATGTAATAATTGAGCATATAGAAAACATTAAACTTGTGAAAAGTTACGAACTCGTCGATTTGGATGAAGCTAATGAAGCAGATAACATGCTTTGTGAGACCAACGCTTCTGACTTAACTTCAGAGAATAATGCCTCTTCTGGTAAGAACATTTTATTAATTATTTGAAATAAACAATTTATTGATTTACCAATTGTAATTAAAATCTTCAGTTTCACATTTACAAAAAGACATAATAAAATTGTTCAAGTTCAATATTGCAAATGTTAAAAAATACTGCACATACTAATCGATATTACTTTTTTATAGAATCCCAAACCAGATCAAGTGAGACAAGTTCTGACTACGAGCCTGAAGAAAAGAAGTCAAAGTATGATATTGTACCGCTTGAAAAAAAGATTGAGATAGTCAATTTAAAAAGAGAGCACCCGAATTGGAGTTACAGCACGATGAAAGTCCATGGAGGTAAATTCGTGCCTAGACTAGATGAACTGTCAAGATGGAAAAGAGAAATTATCAATGGTGGTACGCGGTACGATCAAATGCAATCTATTAAAAAGTGGGTATATGAAAGGTTTGTAGAAGCTCGAGAAAGAAAAGAGCACGTAGAAACAGAAGATCTCCGAACATGGGCTCTACAGGCAGCCATGCAATTCCCAAACGTGCCACTTGAGTTTACTGCTTCTCCTGCTTGGCTAAATCAGTTTAACCTTTAGAGGACGGGATGGCCCCTATACGGGCCATGCCCATGATCGACCCTTTACATGTGTTAGTTTTGAGATGTGAGACATCACAAAAACTCGATTTCTATAGAAAAGTGAGAGAAAACAGTAAACCCAAATCCCCGTCCTCTAAAGGTTAAAAAGGAATTCCGTATAAGCCAGAGAAGAGTAACTAAATACATCAAACAGACAGAGCGTAGATCATTTGACGAAATTGAACGTACTACAGCAGAATTTCAAGCTGAAATTAGAAGTGTAACATCCTCTGCTAATTTAGATTTAGTAATCAATACTGACCAAATGGGCTGTAAGTACAGGGTAAATGTACTTCGAACACTTGAACACACTGGAGAAAAAAGAGTTGAACTGTATCTTGGTGATTTGAACAAGATCACTCACTCTTATACAGTGCAATATTCTGTGACTGCCTCCGGAAAACTACTCCCCAAAGTCCTTATTTGTCTCCAAGAGGTTTCAGGAACATTTGGTCCAACAATTGAAAAAAAAATAAATGAGTATTCTAATGCATATAAAAATACTTACATTATATGCTCCAAATCAGGAAAATTGTCATCCAATTTGGTATTATTATTTAATAAGCATATTATTGAACCTTATGTTGAGAAGAAAAACTTCACACTTATCTTGGATTCGTGGAGTGAACATTCCAAAAAGGTATTACATGAGGACTTCAAAAATGTAAATGGAGAATCTTCATGTAGTCTGAAGATAATTCCACCTAATTGTACGCCACTGTGCCAACCTCTAGATGTATACATGCACAGGCAGATTAAGTATTTTGTAAAAAAATTACAAAACTGTACAGATTTGAGACAGACAGATCGTCAATTAAATACCAGAGAAGATGCAGTCAAAATTCACGCACTGATCCATAATCAACTGTCGGCACCCATATTTCAAAGTATGATCCAGTATTCTTGGTTTGCGTCGAAACTCATCACTGACAGGGATGTTTTTGTGAATGTGAAGGAAGTCTGCTTTCCAGAAAAAAGACTTAATAAATATTCATGTGGCTCCCTTCAGTTTAGCAAGTGCTCTTGGTGTCGTTCGTCTTTCTGCTTCCGTTGTTTTTATGATATGTACCATCCTTCAAAATGTGAATTATTCTTCAGGAACGTTTAATATCCACTGTGCAATTTATATTTTCTCTGTAAATACATATATTTTAAATTAAAAATTGTTTTATATTTATTAAATAATTTTCCAATAATCTTGAAATAATTAAAAAAAAACATTTTAATACATTGCAGATTAGATAAAAATTAGATTAATATTAGAAATTAAATATTTTTAATCATGTAACAAATTTTTTTTAATTTCCTAAGCAAAAATTTTTTGAATTATTTATTTATATACATTTAAATCAACAAATAAAAAATTATTTTACATCAATATAAAAAAAAATAATAATATGATGTACTTAATTACCATCAAAAAGCCCATAATTTAATAAAAAAATAATTTTTTTCAATTTAAAATAATAAAAAATGAAACATTAATCAAGATGGCGCCGGGAAAGAAAAGACCTCCCGACAAGAGTAGTACAAAATTATATAAGTGCCATCTAACAAAATCGGTGGCATTAGTAATTTGTATCATATGTGGAGACGCATATCATAAAAGTGATTTTGAAAGATTAAACAATACAAAAGATCTAGGAGATAACTTGGTAATATGTCCGGAACACGTGCACATGTCTAACATAACCTATCATGAGGATAATGAGGAAGAAGAACACTTGAGTGAGACAGCAAAATTGATAATAGCACATATCAAAATGAGGCAAACGGATGAAATAAGAAAAGAAATATTAGAGGAACTAGCAGGAAAGACATTAGAATTACAAAATGAGGAAGAAAATAATATAAGTGAGAATGAGGTTATGGTAGCTGAAAATACGTTACTAAAACGACTGAATAATGAATTGCAAGATAAAAATAAACTATTACATGAGTTGCTTGAAAAATATAAAGAAAAAGAAACAGGTAACCAATTTACTAAAAAAGCTTACGCAGACGTAACGAAGGAGATAAAAGTACAACCAAAAAAGATACCAAAAATTGTAGTTAAAATAGGCAAATATGATCAAAATGAAGTTTTAAATACAATAACTAAATATCTAGTGAGAGAAAAGAACATTCAAACCAAAAATATATATCATAAAAATAAAAGTGATATTGTAGTTAACTGTATGAACATTGAGAGTGTAACAGCTGCTGAAAAAATACTTCAAAGAAAACTGCCGAAGTGTGATATATCTGCTGAAAAATTAAATAACCCAAAAATAAAAATAGTTGGCATAGACAACTATACAAAGATGGACATTAAAGAAATTGAAGAAGATATAAATACAAGAAATTTTAGTGACTTAAAAAACAGTGGTTCAATCCTTCGTATGTACACAAATGAAAAAACAAAGCTTAGCTCCGTTATAATGGAAGTGCCACCTGAAGCATATAAGTTGATCAGAGATAACAAGAAAAGACTTTTTGTCGGACACCAAAGATGTATGGTTTATGATCTAATAAATATCTCAGCATGTTTCAACTGTGGGAGACTAGGGCATAATGCGAAAAAATGCAAGAATAAACAGATATGTGTAAAATGTACAGGTGACCACGAAACAAACAAATGTAATAGCACCAAAATAGAATGCACTAACTGTATCTTTAGTAACAAAACATATAGAACAAACTTATATACTAATCATTCTCCATATGACATGAGCAACTGTGAAATACTTAAAAACAAGATAAAAAAATATATAGATGCAACCGATTACCCTATCAAACCTGATTTACCGACTTGGAAACCAATAAGGCCGTACCAGCAAAATACACAACAGAGGGCAGATGCAGCTAACACACTCACCAGACCTGCAGTACCGGCAAGGAAACCATCAATACTGCTTACGCTAAATCTACGACAGAGGTCATCTTTACAATCTACAGAAAGTATCGCGAGCATAGGAACCAGCCCAAACGCAATTTCAACAACACCAAATGCAATAAATGGCGCAGAATCATGAAGTATTAGAAGACATACATAAGCAATTATATCAGCAGGAAATCGCATATAATGATTTAAAGTCTTTTAATCAAGATAGAAAAGCAACAGATAATTTAATTTTATACTTGAATATAAGAGGTTTAAAAACTAATTTTGAGAAATTGCAAATCTTGAATAAAAGGCTTAAAATCAAACCTTATGTGATAGTATGTGCTGAAACCGGTAATTTAGAACACTATCAATATTATAAATTAAATGGATACAATATTTATTATAACCATAGTCACATAAACAAATCAGATGGTGTTGTCGTATATGTAAAAAAAGATGTAACCCAGACAACTAATGTGATAGAACAGGGTAGGCTAAAAATACTAAATACAATTATAAACCTTCAAAACAATAGTTATTTGGAAATCTCAGCTATGTACAGATCATATGATCTACATAACACAGAGTTTATTTTAAAGGTAAATCAATATTTGCAACTTAAGAGAAGAGTTAAAAACCATTTGATAATAGGTGATTTTAATATAAATATAATGTTACAAAACAATATTAGTCAGAATTTTCTATACAATTTTCTTGAAAATGGCTATTACCCTGGTTTTAATGATACGACTAGACCATATAATGTAACTACAGATAGTGGAACATGCATAGACAATATTTTTATAAAAACTAGCTCAATCAATATAAAAACTTTCAAATTAATGACGCTAATTACTGATCACTATCCGCTAT
Organism: Torymus aiolomorphi; assembly: GCA_036365515.1. Lineage (NCBI taxonomy): Eukaryota > Metazoa > Arthropoda > Insecta > Hymenoptera > Torymidae > Torymus > Torymus aiolomorphi. Next base: position 117,432,879 of record CM070873.1, read on the forward strand.
TTATAGATATAAAAAAACCTCTAGTGAATACAGAGATGAAAAAAAATAAAACTAATTATTCATTAAATTACAAAAAAATAGCTATTATAGCAAGTCAAAAATGTTGGAATGAATACACACAAATCGAGGATCCAAACGAAGCAATAAACCTTTTTATAGATGGAATAACACAATGTCAAGAAAAATCAAAAAGAAACCCGGCTAAATACAATAATGTACCTAGAAAAGAATGGATTACTATTGCGTTAATAAAATCCTGTAAAAAAAAGGACAAATTATATAAACAGCTTAAAAAAATCCAATGAATGAAAAATTACAAAGTGAATACAAAAACTATGTTAAATGTCTAAACAAAGTTATAAAAGATGCCAAAATTAAATACGAGAAGGATCTTATAGAGAAAAACTCAGATAATCCAAGACAACTATGGAAAATTATAAATTCCAAACTGGGTAACGAAAATAAAAAAGATAATAATATAAGTGAAATATATGATGAAAACGAGGAGATAGTAAAAATCCCATCCAAAATTGCGAACATCATGTATGACTATTACGGCAAAATGGGCAAAGAAATGAGTGACAAAATTACTGCCCCAAGTAACAAATTTATACAACTACCACCAAGTAACTTAAATACAATTTTCCTACATCCTACAAATGAAATTGAAATTAAAAAAATAATTGAGAATTTGAAAATCAAGAATGGTGGAGTTAACAAAATAAATGCTGACACTCAAAACAATATCTGATCTTATAGCAGATCCTTTGGCATATATCGTCAATAAATGTATTGAAAAATCAATATGGCCGGATGCGCCAAAAGCAGCTGAAGTGGTACCAATTTATAAATCAGGGAAAAAATTACAAGTTAATAACTACAGACCTATATCATTAATATCGAATATAGCAAAAATCTTTGAAAAAGTAATCTATGAAAGAATTTTTGATTTTATTAAAAAACATAAAATATTAAGTGAAAAACAGTTTGGCTTTATTAAAAGCAAAGGAACCACAGATGCTCGAAGCTGTATTACAAAGAGGATCTATGAGAACTTAGATAAGAGTAAGCCCATTATAGTCGCATTTCTGGATCTAGCAAAAGCCTTTGATACAGTTGATCATAATATACTTTTACATAAGTTGCAAGCATACGGGATAAGAGGCAATGCTTATAATTTAATGCAAAGCTACTTAACAAATAGAAAGCAGAAAGTAAGAATTGGCCAAAGTGAGAGTGAACCGATAACAATAACGGTGGGAGTGCCACAAGGAACAATTCTTGGGCCATTACTTTTTATATTATACCGGGTGTCCCATTTTAAAACCACCAGGCAAATATCTCGAAAACTAAGTGAGATGGAAAAAAACTTTTAATACAAAAGTTGTAGGGTTCAGAGGGGCCCAACTGATCGTGACCTTGGTTATGACCTTGAGGTCAATTATCAAGGTCATTTGAAGGTCAAATCAATTTTCTCAAATGAGAACCCCCACTTTTGACCTCGTAAATGGAAAGAGCAGAAAATTTTACGTTCAGATATGTCCTTGAGTCAAGGTCATGGTCATGGTCATGGTCATGTTTAAAATCAAAATCAATCAACGCATCAAAACATTCCCATAATTAGGCATACGAGACAAATTGTTAAATACAAAAGTTGTAGGGTTCAGATGGGCCCAACTGATCGTAACCTTGGTTATGACCTTGTGGTTAATGATCAAGGTCATTTGAAGGTCAAATCGATTTTTTCAAATGGGAACCCCCATTTTTGACCTCGTAAATGGAAAGAGCAGAAAATTTTACGTTCAGATATGTCCTTGAGTCAAGGCCATGGTCATGGTCATGGTCATGTTTAAAATCAAAATCAATCAACGCATCCAAACATTCCCATAATTACGCATACGAGTGTTAAATACAGAAGTTGTAGGGTTTGGAGCGGCCCAACTGATTGTGACCTTGGTTATGCCCTTGAGGTCAATGATCAAGGTCATTTGAAGGTCAAATCAATTTTTTAAAATGGGAACCCCCACTTTTGACCTCGTAAATGGAAAGAGCGGAAAATTTTACTATTTTTACTATTATCAATATTTACCAGGGTTAACCACTTATATCAAATAATAACAAAAGTTAATAAGTGTTGACCACCTGTATCCAATAGTGACCGGTAGTATTCAGCATTGATCGGTAATAGTCAATAATTATTACTGTTTACATCAAATTGTTTTCAAATTGAGCATATATATTGGCACAGAAAATTAAACTTTTTCGTTTTAAAATATTGTATAGTATAATAACATATTATTTCTTTTGTGGTGTGTTTTGATAAATAATTGCATTTACAACTAAAAAAGAATGCCTGACTATTCTGCTAATGAAATAGTGGACATTCTTCTTATTTTAGGATAATGTCGACGAAACTATCGAGAGGCAAGCAGATTGTATCGTGCTCGGTTCCCTCAACGACAACATTCTGATCATACGGTAATACGTGACATTGAACTGCGCGGTCGACAAGGAAAGTTCGTTCGAAGAAGAAGGACACTGAATGAACACGATTATGAAAATAATCCTCGCTTTCTTGCTGTTCTAGCCATGGTACATTTAAATGTTCATGTCAGTTACCGCGAAATCGAGTTAACAATGGGTATTCCAAGATCTACGGCCAGTAGATATTTACGATATGCGCGTTACCATCCTTACCACATTACTCTAAATCAAGCTTTAACTGTGGAAGATTATCGACAGAGAATAACATTTTGCCAATGGGCAACACAACAAATTACTGATGATGAAAATTTCTTTAACAATGTTCTTTTTAGCGACGAGGCTACATTTCAGAGTACTGGTATCTTGAATCGCCATAATTGCCACTACTGGCCTCCTGTTAATCCTCATTGGATGCGAGAAGTTGATCATCAGCATCGCTGGAATGTAACGGTATGGTGTGGTATTATTAACGGATGTCTGATTGGACCTTATTTTTTTGAAGGTCACGTAACTCAACATACTTATTTACAGTTGCTGAGAGACGAGCTGCCACTCTTTCTAGAAAACGTTGATCTCCATACAAGGGCCAGAATGTGGCTACAACAAGATGGTGCTCCTCCACATTATGCCAGAATTGTCAGAGATTTTCTTAATGAAAGGTTTAACGGTCGATGGATTGGTAGAGGAGGTCCCGTAGCATGGCCACCAAGATCTCCAGATCTGACATCTCCAGATTTTTATTTATGGGGCTTCCTAAAAAATACAGTCTACCGCAATAGGCCAACTACAAGAGATGACATGATTCAAAAGATTACACAAATCTGCTTAAGTATTCCACGTCAAGTATTATTAAATACTGTTAGAAACTTTAAAAGGAGAATAGAATGTTGTCAACAAGTAAATGGTGCAACTTTTGAGCATCTTCTTCAGTAAATGGTGACCGAAATACTTGGATCCTATGACTAAATACACATGAACGTGGAATTTTCGAATGAATTTTTAGCTGGCCTGATCATTCCCGACCTTGTCTTAACTGGCCGGGTCATCTCCGGCCTTGCCTTAACTGGCCGGGTCATCTCCGACCTTGCCTTAACTGGCCGGGTCATCTCCGACCTTGCCTTAACTGGCCGGGTAATCTCCGACCTTGCCTTAGGTGACCGGGTCATCTCCGACTTTGCTCTTAACTGCACGGAAACTGACCATAACTTTGACCATGACCTTGACCCAAGGTCATATCAGAATTTGTCGGTTTTTCTATAAAAGTGAGGGTTGCCGTTAAACAAAATTGATTTAACATTCAAACGACATCATCCTTGACCTCAAGTTCATGGTCAAGGTCACGATCAGTTGGGTCCCTCCAAACACCACAACTTCTGTATTTAGCACTCGTATGCGTAATTATGGGAATGTTTGGATGCGTTGATTGATTTTGATTTTAAACATGACCATGACCATGACCATGGCCTTGACTCAAGGACATATCTGAACGTAAAATTTTCCGCTCTTTCCATTTACGAGGTCAAAAATGGGGGTTCCCATTTGAAAAAATCGATTTGACCTTCAAATGACCTTGATCATTGACTTCAAGGTCATAACCAAGGTTACGATCAGTTGGGCCCCTCTGAACCCTACAACTTTTGTATTTAACAATTTGTCTCGTATACCTAATTATGGGAATGTTTTGACGCGTTTATTGATTTTGATTTTAAACATGACCATGACCATGACCATGACCTTGATTCAAGGACATACCTGAACGTAAAATTTTCTGCTCTTTCCATTTGCGAGGTCAAAAGTGAGGGTTCCCATTTGAAAAAATCGATTTGACCTTCAAATAAACTTAATCATTGACCTCAAGGTCATAACCAAGGTCACGATCAGTTGGGCCCCTCGGAACGCTACAACTTTTGTATGAAAAGTTTTTTTCCATCTCCCTTAGTTTTCGAGATATTTGCCCAGTGGTTTTAAAATGGGACACCCGGTATATAAATGATCTACTTATAACAATGTCAGAAAACTCAATTTTATCATATGCTGATGACACAGCAGTTATATCGTCAGGTAAAACCTGGAAAGAAGTTAAAAGTGAAATGAATCTATATCTTGAAAAAGTAGCTATATGGCTTGCATTGAATAAACTAACATTAAACATAAGTAAAACTGTGTACATAACTTTCGGAAATTACTGTGACAGTGTACCAAAAAATTTAAATGTATATATTAACAAAGAAAAAATAAAGAGAGTTGACTCGTGTAAATATTTAGGAGTAAATTTTGATTATAATCTAAAATGGGATGAACATATTAACTACCTAATCAAAAAAACAAGTTACTTAAATTGCATCTTTTACAAAATCAATAAATTTATGCAAACAAGTACATTAAAGGTTATTTACTATGCGTTTTTTCACAGTGTTATTAATTATGGGATAATTGCCTGGGGAGGTGTATATAAAAACAATCAACATTTACTTCAAAATATACAAAACAGACTACTTAAACTAGTTTTCAAAAACACGTTTGAGCAAAATAAACCTATGTATATTAAGCAACTATTCACATGGGACTGCTTGAAATATCATTACAGCGAAATGAAAAATATATTCACAAACTCAAATAGTAAGACAAGAAATAAAGCTATATTATTACCAAAAATTGACAAAAGAGTAAGCGAAAAAAACAATTATATAACTGCAATAAAGACTTTTAATATACTACCAAATGAGCTCAAAACTCTAGATATAGACAAAAGACCTGCGAGGTACAAAATAAAAGAATGGATTGTGAAAAATATTTATTGAAAACGAGTTGAATATTCCTTGAAAACGATTTGATACTATAAGTTCGTTATAGTAATTCAGGTCGAAAATTTAGATAATTGCATATCGCATATTTACATATTACTGTTTAGAAAGTCTATTATGATGTTAAAAATATTTCATAGTTTTAAGAATTAGTATTAGTTTTAATTTTAAGTATATTATATACTCCGGACCTGCAAACAGGAAATTTATTTTTCTCTGCAGGGTTACAATAATGTAATGTACTTCTATAATGTACTCTGGATAAATAAATAAAATAAAAAAATAAAGAAACATACAGTATGTCAACAAATCGTATTATCATATGTTTTGATGAAGCATGAGGTATAATCCACATAACCTGCTACACGTATACCAAATTACCAACCTTCTTTACGATGGAATCCACATCTCCAGACAGTCCAGTCCAGACCCTCTGTACAGTTGACGTTCGAGTGGTGCCATCTCTACACTTTTAATTGAACTGTACACTATCGATTCTTTCATCGACTACAGTCGATTGTGGAATCGATTAGACTACCCCTTCAGAACATAATAACAGCAGACAACAAAAACCTTTATTTCGTAACCGCTGACAGTTGACGTTTTTTATTTGTGACTAATTAATTGTTTTGTGTTTTACAGATAATTTGTTAACAATGGAATGGAGTCATTTCTTGATAAAAGACGAGCAAAAAGGAAAAAAGTTTTCAGTGTGTGTGTGTGTGAAACATCAGCCAGATTAGCCTATGACTAACTTGAAAAGGACAGCTTACGAGAATTTCATAAATATTCTCCATCAGATATGTATAATTTTGTTTTTTTACAGTGTTTCATTGTGTAAAGAATGATACTTTATGTCTTTTTTTTATAATGTTCCAGGATTCCAAAGATAGGCAAGATAGTTCAGCTCGTTACGCCAAAATTAAAACATGAAGCTATTATTTCTAATGGGATCAATTATTTCTAATGGGATTTTCGATATTAAAGACTAATTGTGGAATATAACTATTAAATATTCTTCAAAAAGGACCTCAAATTGAATAAGTTTAATCAATAAACCATGCTTCCTAGTCGACAATTGGTTTCATTCTGATTAAACCTGGAATATTGGCACAAATTGCATTTTATGTATTGAAATAAGGTAATATAAAATAATATAAAATACCAATGGACATTTTTGTTAAAAATTATAATATGTTTTGTTAAAATATATGATATTTTAAAAAATAAAAATGCTTTGTCGTTTGTTTACAGGTATAAAAGTAAGGTTTAGCCGTCAAATGAGTAATTTAAGGTGAAAAAAATCACTTAATTTATAAAAAATTCAATCTCTTGTAACTCAAAATCATGGATGCGTTAGGGTCTGGGATTGCACAGCCTTTCATTTTTATATGTAAGAAGTGATATCCCACAACCCTGGGTGAATCCATGACCCGGATCTGGTATACACTCCTTGTAAGTACAAAATAAAAGATTTCATGTGTCGTATCGTAATCTTATAAAATACAAAAATTAAGGTATAGAAATTCGTAAATAAAACACATAAAAATTATTAGTCTAATACATAATAATTATTAGATAAAGAAAATTACATTTTTCCAATTTTTCATTTTCATACTTTAAATATTTTTTTTCTTATACTGTAAATACAAATTAGAGAACCTCGTTCTCAGAGTACCGGCTCTTTTATCTCTTAAACATTTATAATTCCTCATTCCAATTCTCAAATCCTCCGCAGACGCATATCTACCTTTAGATAACTGTTTGGCAAAAGCTGTATTGAAAGTATTTATTTCCTCCTCCTTCCATTTTTTCCCTCTACCTATAAATTAAAATAATTTTCATAAATAATATGAATAAATATTGTAATACCATATCAATAGAAGATATAGCATATAAGAGAAAGAAGCGGCTTTGTAAAGAAATACGTTAAAAGAGCGATTCTAATCCAACTGAATAATATATTTTTCTAAAATACTCACGTGTTGGATATTAGTACATTTTGATACTAGTGCGAGGTTAACTTAGCGTGGACGTTTGCGCCCGAGCAAAGCGAAGGTGAAAAGGTCTCACGAAATTAAAATCACCTTCTCGCACGTGTATCAAACAGTATTTTTTGACATGACCTGTACGAAGCTTGATTTAGCAAGTGCCTTTTTTATTCAAGCGTATGTGAAATAGGGCTTTGCGTACAGAGTGTCAAAATAATACATTGCCCATCTAATGAGTTCAGGATATCTCAACTCATAGAATTGTCATGAGGCTTTGTGCCAGCGACGAAATTTCACCATTGTGGAGATAATCTTCGAACATTATTACGTAGCATAATAAAAAAAGTTTTGTTGGACATTTAAATATAAATATTTTTATCTAATGGACCCTATCCTATTTTATTTTATTATTTTTCTTGTTTAAAGTTAGCCTAAAAATGAAATATTTTACAACTACAACTTAAATGATTATTTTTTCAAAATATTTCAGTGTATAGTAAAACAAGACAATGTGTATATAGGTTATTTAAGGATTCATGATTTATAGGCCCATAAGGTAAGCAAAACAATAATCAGCGAATCTAACACTATGTGCCCTGTGCATTAGTTCAAAATATATATACTTTGACAATTTTAAAACAACAATAACTACCAACTGCAACAGTGACGACATGAAGAAAACGTCATTACGAGTATTTTAAAAAATTGTACTAATCAATGAAATTGAATTATGCTGTTCACAGATTTTTATTCAAAGTCACATTTTTTACTGTGAAATACCTTGAAGATAATAATTTTTACCTCTTCAAGATACCGTGGGGGGTTCCTGAACTGCACTAATACCATTTATTTTCCTACGCTTTCCAGAATATTTATATGGTATTGCTGAAACATAATCATATTATTGTCACAATTATTATTTATACCACTTTAACCGCTAAATAATCTACTTCAGCACCCCTGCCGAAAAGTACCATTCTACTACAATAATTTACTTATATCATTATTGCTTTCTTACAAAGGAAGTTTTGCAATAGTAAATAAAAGTTTTCGAGAAATTCTTTAGAAATACACGCGCGCGCATATATACAATGAAATATATCTCAATCTACCGATGTTCATTATATAAGGTTTATTTTATCGTTTGCAGATTTTGTCAAATGTTGGCCAACATTTTTTATTAATAGTATATTCCCCAACTAGGCCGGTAAAAAGTTGGTCAGTCCAGAGCACGAGTACCTACATTGGCACTCGAGAAAAATATTTCTTTCAATACTTGCATGAAGAAGGCCCTTTTCCTGCCTCGAAAAGCGAATGGGAAATCCAGCATTTCAAGCGTGTTGTAAGGCCACCCGCGGCAGCGGAAGGAATAGTACATTTCGATACAAGTGTGTGAAGTAGGTCACTCTCAAAGTGAGGGTAATGGTCACCTTCTTCGCGCAAGTGTATCGAACTCTATTTTTTTAACTAAGAGTGTGAAACTCGCCTCTTTGCTTCTTCTACGTGCGCGAAGTAGTTGTTTTACACACGGTGTGCGCGAAGAAAATTGATCTGTGCATGCGCGTACTTCGCGCACGCCGTGCGTGAAACAGCTACTTCGCGCACGTAAAACAAGCTCGAAAGAGCGAGTTTCGCACACTCCGTTAAAAAAAAATAACTTTTCGACACTCCATGCGAAAATTTAGTTTTTTTACATGCTCGGCAAAAAGCGTGTACTCAAAATCGAAGTTTCCACACGTTGTATTAAAAAGTGCTGTACGATACATGTTCGGGAAAGAGATTCTGGTCTCGTCTGCCTTTCCACCCTCGCTCCGCTCGGATAAACGTTACACGAGACGAAAATATACTTTCCCGCACTATTATCGTAATGTACTATTTTACCATACCCAACCCGAAAGTACCACATTCGCTCCCGGCTCAAAAAACAAGCCGAAGACGAGAGTGTCAATTTACACGAGCTATGAACTGTTCAAGTTTTTTCGTCCCTAGGTGCGTAAACTACGATAATCTCCCGTTATGACGATTCGATATACCCATCCACTTTTCATGCAAAAAAGGTCCTATTAATGCACTTCTTAAAAAAAGTACTATGTGTAACAAGGAAGCAATTGACTTTTTGAGACTCGGATGATGATTTTGAGTAGCCGTGTATCACTCGCATTGAGCGCCCAATCACCATCCTTGCTAGAAAAAGTCAACTTTCCCCCCGAGTTGCACAATAGTATATCACACAACATGGGAGGTAAAGAGTTGGCCAGTCCAGAGCACGTGTAAATTACTACCCGAGCCGAAGGTGACGGTTGATAATATGTGCTCTGGGGTGGCCCTCTTTACCCCCATGTTGCGTATACGATTGCTTACCATACCCGGGCTGAAAATGCCATATTCGCGTTTCTATGCCGTACTTTTCGGACAACTATTTTATCAATAGATATGGGGCCATTCAATACTTAAAATTCGCCAAAATAATTTTTTTTATCCTGAGGCCGCAAAATCAATTTTTGCCGCCCCTATATAGGTCGCGAAATACTAAATGTAAGACAATGTAATACATTTAGAATTTCGCGACTTCCATACAGGACCTGAAAATTCATTTTGCCGCTTTTGGACAAAAAAATAATATATGAGGCGTTTCACATCAACTGTCCCAGGGTGGCGCGCGAGCGCCAAATCGTGCTTTCCAGCTCATATTTACGATACTGAAATGTACTTGAAAAAATTTTATGATAAGCATATCCAATGTATTTTTTCCTCAGATTTCTAATGGTGTAGGCAGTTTTCCCGAAATTTTCCATTTTCACCTTCAAAAAGTACAAAACGTGTTATATCTCGAAAACGATATTTTTAATATTTTTTTTTTTACCCTCTAGATCGAAAGCTGAGCATTTTTTACGTTGGAAAGGATATTTCCCAAAGAGTGCCCAAGATGTTTTCTGCGAGATATAGAAAGCGGAAAGGGTAGACGCACCGCCTTCCTGCGCGCGGTACTACACGGTACAGGGCGCGGACGGCGCACAGTGGGAACAAATCGTTTTTTTTGTGATAAAATCATATATCCCGAGATCGAGTAAAGATATCTTCAACTTTTTTTTTTTAAAATAAAGCTGACGATATGTAGAATATGGGAAAACTATACCCGATATGGAATTTTTATATCCTAACCTCAAAAAACTTGCCTAAACATGCGTACTTTCGAGAAAATAGAAGAAAATTCGATCCCGAAGGAAAAAAAAATTTTGTTGGTTGATGGGACCGAAATATTCGTGGTCAGCAGATGAAAATACATAGAAAAAGTGTCTTGTCACTAAATTTCTTTTTGTTTTTTTTTTTTTTTTTTTTTTGGGATCGAATTTTCTGTTATTTGTTCGGAAATATGCATGTTTAGGCAAGTTTTTTGAGGTTAGGATATAAAAACTCCATATCGGGTATAGTTTTCCCATATTCTACAAATTGTCACCTTTATTTAAAAAAAAAATGTTGAAGATATCTTTACCCGAACTCGGAATATATGATTTTGTCGTCACAAAAAAACGATGACAAGAAAACGACGAACACAAAAAACTTGCTTAAGGGGGTCTTACACCTAGTGGCTTTTGAGGCCAAAATCAGCTGAAGAAAAAGAAAAATGTAGTTTAAGCCCTATACCATATTATATACCATAAATATACACTATTTCTAATCAAATGGCCCAAGATATAATATCTGTAGCTCTTTTTACTCAGAGATATAGCATTTTCAATTTTTTGGCATTGGCGTAACTTTTTGAAAAAACTATTCGAAGAATTTTCATGAGACGGAGCCTAAATTTCTTGAAATTTGTGTAGTTATGGCCCAAAGAGTTCGAAATATGAAATATATTTTATTAAATAATTTTAAAATGCTGAAATCACTTTTAATTGCTTAATTTTATCAGTTTTTATGATTTTTTGTGGTTTTCAAGATTTTAAAATTATTTAATAAAATATATTTCATATTTCGAACTCTTCGGGCCATAACTACATAAATTTCAAGAAATTTAGGCTCCCTATCATGAAAATCCTTCGAATACTTTTTTCAAAAAGTTACGCCAATGCCAAAAAATAGAAAATGCTATATCTCTGAGTAAAAAGGGCTACAGATATTATATCTTGGGCCATTTTACTAGAAATAGTGTATATTTATGGTATATAATATGGTATAGAGCTTAAACTATATTTTTCTTTTTTTTTCAGCTGATTTTGGCCTTAAAAGCCACTAGGAGTAAGACCCCCTTAAACATGCATATTTTCGAAAAAATAACAGAAAATTCGATTAAAAAAAAAAAAAAATTTTTTGTGACAAGACACTTTTCCGATGTATTTTCATCCGCCTAACACGAATATTTCGGTCCCATCAACCAACAAAATTTTGTTTTCCTTCGGGATCGAAATTTCTTCTATTTTCTCGAAAGTACGCATGTTTAGGCAAGTTTTTTGAGGTTAGGATATAAAAATTCCATATCGGGTATAGTTTTCCCATATTCTACATATCGTCAACTTTATTTAAAACAAAAAGTTGAAGATATCTTTACTCGATCTCAGGATATATGATTGTGTCAAAAAAAAAAAAAAAAACGATTTGTTCCCACTGTGCAGCGCCCGCCTCGTTGCCTATATAATAACCTTTTATAATATTTAATTCTTTACCTGTACTTCCGGATTCTTAATAATGCATGGAGTAATATTTTATTAATTATTTTACAAAATAATAGAATTTCAAAATTAACAGCAATATAGTAACTCTTGTACAAACGTTTTTTTTCAGTGCAGTTAATATTTTTTTTTTCACATTTTTTTTTCGGGAAGATACTCTGAACTCAGAGTGGTTTTTTTCAGCTTCAATGTACTTTCATCTATCGGAATAATAGCATGGTATTGTAACGTGCCTGGTATAGATTTAGCTTTGTCCAGTCTTGGTTTTAGTTTCAAACCGTTTCTTCATACGATTCTTTACTGCTATAAAAAACTTTGGTTTGTTTACAGTAATCTTTAGCCCAGTTGTACAGCTTTTTGGCGTTAAAATATGATTACTAGAAGAAACTTGTAGACTAGATCGTTTTGCATCTCTTTTTAGGTTCGCGCCTATACCATCGCATGCACCTTTGCCATGTGCTGTGGGATAAAAATGCCATTCAGCAGTAACTCCAAAATCATTATCGTGAAAAAGAAGATTTTGAAAATTGGATTTATTCTTAAAATGCTGACCTACTCCATCAGTCAAATAATAAACTTTCTTGACTGCAAAATTAGTTTTAGGGTAAGATATTACAATTTTTTGATATTCATGAACGGCTATGGTATCATGATTTAAATTGCCAGAAATCACAGCAATGCTTACATGTTTGAGTTCATTATTTTGTTTATAGTACATTACAAATTATTTTGTTTATAGTTCACTACAATTGTAAAAACTATTGCCTGGTTATTATTCCAGAGGAAGGACTGATTTTCTGCGAAATCGCAACACACGAGAAATTCTTCTTCTTGAAGATTGCTTTTTAATTTATTTATAAAAAGTGATTGTTTCTTAGCGAAAAAGTAGTGAGTTTTTAATTTTATTAATTTTTCCCCCAGCATGTCCAGAAATTAGTGCACACTTAGAGTTTTGGAAGCTATTGTACACCTATCTGTTTGTAACCATGATTGATACTCAATTTCAAAAATATCATTTTCATCAAAACATTCAAGCAAATGTTTTCGTAATATAGACATATTGGGGCAATCCAAACAGTCACCCAAATAGCATCTATCGTATACATAATTACACACTATTGCTTGGATGCAATCGTGGTAGTTTTTAAGAGGCAATTGCGTGTCTTTAGTTAAATTTTCTATCTCCATATCACTTAGCATGAGCTGCACATTTTCGTGATGCACACACGCATACATTGTGTGTACCACTACTCACAGCTAAAACACAATGTGGTGTTCATTCATTTTCTTTTTTTTATAAATTATACAGCTCATTTAACTTACCAAACAGTAATCTTTTTTGAACATATTCTCGTTTGCCATTGCTCTGTTTAATAGATACATAATCTTTTAAACCTGGCATACTTCGGCTTGTATTATCTCCCGCATAAAAACTTTTTACAGAATTCACAGTACCATCTGGAATATAGATATAGCACTGAATATTTAAGGATTATTCCCTCAATATTTATTTGCCATTTTCGCAATTTTCGCTAATATTCCTCAACGTTTATAAACATGGGAGCAACCTTGAGGGAATATTCCTGCAAACCACAATGACCGTTTTTCTATTCGAAATTCATAGTGCTATATGGGAGGTATTGAAAATACTCCGCTGGTCGCTGCCAAATCTTTCGCTTCGCGAGCTTCCCGTTCACTGCAATCGAGTTTTCGCGTCAAGTCTCTACGAGACCAAAACTTCGGCACGAGAGTTAATAGCTGAATTCTCACTTGCTTATTTGTTGACTCAGAAATTTTTTTCTTTAGTTGTTCGAGAACTGCAACATTAGCTTTGTGATATTCATCATCACACACTGTTTTAGCTTTATTAGCATCAGATGGAGATAAACTTGATTTCTGTTCATAAATTTGGCATCGACAGGTTGAACATATTTTAGCATTTTTAGGTACTAAAGGATATTCACTTCTGAAAACTGTTGGAAAGTCAGATAAATTTTTAGATGCAGGGTGATTATCTTTTTTTAAAGGATTTATACATTTCAAATTCCAAGGTGAATCCATTTTAATCGCTATATTAAACAAAAATGGAAAACTTTCTCTTTGAGAAAGCAAAAATAATGAAATCAAGAGTCACCAATGATTTAATAATCAAATGCACAAAAGTTGCAAGAAAAATCAAATTCTTTAACTGCTATTGACAAGAAATTCGAAAAAATTCGAAGAGGAAAAAGATAAAAAGTTATGCTAATTATATACTTTTGTAGTGACGATTCACATACAGTTTGAAAAGTGTGGACGCCACCTCTGGAATGAAAAATGAATGATTCCGTGCCGCGCGGTACCGCGCGTAGGAACCGCCTTTGCAGCGCCGTGCGTCTACTCTTTCGCGTTCTATTTCTAGCAGAAAACATCTTGGACACTTTTTAGAAAATATCATTTCCTATTTAAAAAATACACGGCTTTCAATCTAAAGGGTAAAAAAAGTATTAAAAATATACTTTTCGAGATATAACACATAAAAACAAACAAAAAATATTATCAACACTGAAAAATAAACGTTAGTACAAGAGTTACTATACTGCTGTTAATTTTGAAATTTTAGTCTTTTATAAAATAATTAATAAAATATTACTACATGCATTATTAAGCAACCAGAAGAACAGGTAAAGAATTAAAGATTTGTGACAGAGACACAATCAGCTGCAGGCTCCGTGCCTGAAGCAGACGAGTACATGGCCGTAACTTCCGCCATGATGTGCGCGTTGTCGTAGAGGACGCCGAGCAAGCGGCGCACGCATCCACACATCCACAGCCTACGGCGGCATCAAACAGCAGCGCGCCCACTCACGCACACACACTAAACCGGGTCGAGCGGGGACGCGTACGTACGAGAGAGATACGCGGGGTGGGGAAGAGAGAGAGGAAGCAGACCCGCCACAGGGTCGAACCACGCGGGGAGCGCGATCGATAGCGAGGGCGGGAGAGCGCGAGGCGAACGATAGCACAGTAGGCGCGGACTGAGCGCCGCGCAGTACATTCGCGCAGGAAGGATGGTATGTGGTTGAAGTTTGCAACGTTGGGACTTCAACGAAAATCCTAACTTCCAAAAAATTATGATTTCCTCCCGGAATCGATTCTATAGCAACAAAAATGCAGTGAACAACAAGTAAAAGAGCAAAAAAATAAAAAATAACAAAAACTCACCCCTTAACCCTATTTTGTGGTGGCAAAAAAACAAAAAAATTCTAATTCAGCCGGTTTTGAGATCGCCAATAATTTTATTGCCCGAATACGAATTCTAGGATACAAGATACGCACAAAAAAATTGTCAACGCACAAAGGACCGCGGAACACCCTTAAACTACTCCCACTCGATCGAAAAAATAGGAAAAAAAATTCTAATTCAGCCGTTTTTGAGATCGCCAATAATTTTATCGCCCGAATACGAATTCTAGGATACAAGATACCTAAAAAAAAATTGGCAACGCCCAAAGCACCGCGGAACACCACATTCTATACCGAAAAAACGCCAAAAAATTCTATGTCCGCTATTTTTGAGATCGCCAATAATTTTATTGCCCGAATACGAATTCTAGGATACAAGATACCTACAAAAAAATTGGCATCGCCCAAAGCACCGCGGAACAACTTCAAACTACCCCCTCTCGATCGAAAAAATCGCGAAAAAAATTCTAATTCAGCCGTTTTTGAGATCGCCAATAACTTTATTGTCCCAATGCGAATTCTAGGATACAAGATACCTACAAAAAAATTGGCATCGTCCAAAGCACCGCGGAACACTCTCAAACTACACCCTCTCGATCGAAAAAATAGCAAAAAAATTCTAATTCAGCCGCTTTTGAGATCGCCAATAATTTTATTGCCGGAATACGAATTCTAGGATACAAGATATCTACAAAAAAATTGGCAACGCTCAAAGCACCACGGAACACTCTCAAACTACACCCTCTCGATCGAAAAAAATAGCAAAAAAATTCTAATTCAGCCGTTTTTGAGGTCGCCAATAATTTTATTGCCCGAATACGAATTCTAGGATACAAGATACCTACAAAAAAATTGACAACACCCAATGCACCGCGGAACACCCCGTTCTATACCGAAAAATCGGTAAAAAAAATTCTATATCCGCCGTTTTTGAGATCGCCAATAATTTTATTGCTGGAATACGAATTCTAGGATACAAGATACCTACAAAAAAATTGGCTACGCCCAAAGCACCTCGGAACACCCTCAAACTACCCCCCCTCGATCGAAAAAATCACACAAAAATTTGTAATTGAGCCGTTTTTGAGATCGCCAATAATGTTATTGCCGGAATACGAATTCTAGGATACAAGATACTTACAAAAAAATTGGCAACGCACAAAGCACCGCGGAACACCTTTTAACGACCACCTCTCGATTGAAAAAATAGCAAGAAAAATTCTAATTCAGCCGTTTTTGAGATCGCCAATAATTTTATTGCTGGAATACGAATCCTAGGATACAAGATACCTACAAAAAAATTGGCTACGCCCAAAGCACCTCGGAACACCCTCAAACTACCTCCCCTCTATCGAAAAAATCGCGAAAAAATTTCTAATTGAGCCTTTTTTGAGATCGCCAATAATGTTATTCCCGGAATACGATTTCTAGGATACAAGATATCTACAAAAAAATTGACAACGCCCAATGCACCGCGGAACACACCCTTCTATACCGAAAAAACGCTAAAAAATTCTATTTCCGTTATTTTTGAGATTGCCAATAATTTTATTGCCCGAATACGATTTCTAGGATACAAGATACCTACAAAAAAATTGGTTACGCCCAAAGCACCTCAGAACACCCTCAAACTACCCCCCCTCGATCGAAAAAATCGCGAAAAAATTTCTAATTGAGCCTTTTTTGAGATCTACAATAATGTTATTCCTGGATTACGAATTCTAGGATACAAGATACCTACAAAAAAATTAACAACGCCCAATGCACCGCGGAACACCCCGTTATATACCGAAAAATCGGTAAAAAAAATTCTATATCCGCCGTTTTTGAGATCGCCAATAATTTTATTGCTGGAATACGAATTCTAGGATACAAGATACCTACAAAAAAATTGGCTACGCCCAAAGCACCTCGGAACACCCTCAAACTACCCCCCCTCGATCGAAAAAATCACACAAAAATTTGTAATTGAGCCGTTTTTGAGATCGCCAATAATTTTATTGCCCGAATACGATTTCTAGGATACAAGATATCTATAAAAAATTGGCAACGCCCAATGCACCGCGGAACACCCCCTTCTATACCGAAAAATCGCTAAAAAAAAATTCTATATCCGCCGTTTTTGAGATCGCCAATAATTTTTTTGCGGGAATACGAATGCTACGATACAAGATACCTACCAAAAAATTGGCAACGCCCAAAGCACCGCAGAAGACCCTCAAACTACCCCTTTCGACGGAAAAAATAGCAAAAAAAATTCTAATTCAGCCGTTTCTGAGATCGCCAATAATTTTATTGCGCCAATACGAATTCTAGGATACAAGGTATCTACAAAAAAATTGGCAACGCCCAAAGCACCGCGGAACACCCTCAAACTACCCCTTTTGACCGAAAAAATAACAAAAAAAATTCTAATTCAGCAGTTTTTGAGATCGTCAATAATTTTATTGCCCAAATGCGAATTCTAGGACACAAAATACCTACAAAAAAATTGGCTACGCCCAAAGCACCGCGGAACACCCTCAAACTACCCCCCCTCGATCGAAAAAATAGCAAAACAAATCATAATTCAGCCGTTTTTGGATCGCCAATAATTTTATTCCGGCAATAAAATTATTGACGATCTCAAAAACGGCGGAGATACTATGCCCTCCTCGGAAACCAGCTTGTCTCGGGTGGAGAAGGCTATGTACCTCAAGGTAGTCTAATAGCTGGTCATGGACTAGCCCCTCGAGCACCTTTGGGCATTCCGAGATAAGTGCAATGGGACGTGTGTCAGATGGCGATCTTAGATTTTTTGTTTTAGGTAACGGGCGTATGAATCCCTTGTTCCACTCAGATGGAAATTTGGCGGTGACTATCGATGAGTTTATGAGTGAGGTGACATTTGAAAGGGCTGTTCTCGCGTCTAGCTTGATCATTGGCGCAGAGATACCATCGAGGCCTGAAGCTTTAGAGGTGGAGCGGTTTATAGCTTGGAGAACGTCTCTTTCGGTGACTGGATGGAGGCAAAACTGTTGATTGAGAGCGGTGCACGGTGGCTGCGAAATTATGCTATTGTAGTCACATTCTGTGATGGGTGGATGGCGGTTTACGATTGCTGCGAAGTGAAGGTTGAGGGTTGATGCGTCAAAATAGCGGAAAGGCGAGGTTGTATTTGAGCCAGACACACGGAGGCGCCTGAGCTCTCTCCATTTGGCTTCTGGACTGGTGGCTTCTTCGACGCGCGAGCGATGTAGCGGTTTTTGGCCGAGTCAAGTGCATTTGACGCACTTGCACGAGCAGCACGGTAACTCTGCAGGTCTATTGCTGCGCCCGAAGTGCGAGCGATTCTGTAGGCGCAGTCACGAGTGTGCATGAGTGCACGCAGTTCGGCGCTTACCCAGGGTTTGCGGCGAGAAGAGAGAATGATTGAGCGAAGAGGTGCAGTCGCATCAAACGCAGAGATAACGGCTCTTGTTTGCAGGCGCTCGGCCTCAGATACCTCGGCGGGGCACGGACCTATGACCACTCCGGCGGTGATAGAATAGGTGATGAAGCTGAGGTGTTGGTGGATCGTGAGCGGAGGCAGTTCAGCGAGATGGGTACGAAGTGGGGTATCGAGTGATTCGGGGTTAAGATTTTTCAGGCTGCGAGAGAGGATGGACTTGGTGCTGGGAGGGGGGGGGCTTTACAGGGAATGGTGAGTTCTATGAAATCATGGACCATATAAAGAGAGTGAGAGAGACAGAGAGGGGGGCAGCCGTGGAGATCAACCTGCCCGTAAGTACTTTTACTACTTATTAAGCGGTAACCGTTGTTTCATGTACGAGGGCAGAGAGGGATGTCAGCAGCTACCGGTACACGAGAAGAACTCCATCCGAAGGCATGTAAGCGAGCAAGCGGGCGAGAGAGACAGAGAGAGAGAGAAGGGAGAGCGTCGGAGTCGGTAAGGTAACGCCCGCCGGATTCGAGCATAGCGGTGATGCGGTATAAAGCTGCGCAGCCTGGAGCGCGCCACCGCACCGTGTGGACCGAAGCGAATTCGAGGGAATTCGAGGAGTTTGATCTGGTGACGAAGTGTGCGGAGTGAGAGTGAGTGAGTGCGAAGAGAAAGAGTGAGTCGAGTGGAGGAGAAATCGTGTGTAAGAGAGAGGAAGAGTAAGACGCGGAAGGACATTAGGCGAGGCGATCGACGAAGGGGAAAGTTTGTCGGCGATCCACCTCCCGCAGGGGCCGCCGAGGTGGCCCGGATCCGCAAGGAGTCGGCTCGAGAGAGCGAAGAAGAGGATACGCCGAGAGTCATCGTCGTTGGGAGAGCACGGCAACTGCTGATAAGGTGAGGGTGCTGATTACGCGAAAGTGCGGTGCGCGTTTCTGAGAACCGTGCATTCGGGAGGAAGGGCAGAGAGCACGCGAGTGCTTGCGTCCCGCGTTCCGGCGGGTCGCGCATTCGGAAAGACAGCTTGCCTACAAATTCGTCACGAGCATTGTACCGTTCGGAGAAATGCGCGAGAGAGAATCGAGAGAGAGAGAGAGTGTGTGTGTGACAGGGCTTTGCACGAACGAGGTGTAAGTCGCGTTTCCGCGAATTACTCCAAGGGAGGGATAAAGAGAGAGGGCGAGAGAGAGAGAGAGGAAGTGTAGCCAAGTGCTCCATCGCGAGAATAGTGAGGCTCGCCGTCGAAGAATTGCATGAGGGAAAAGGGAGAGAGTGCAATTCGCGATCTCACTAGTTGCATAACGAGAATAAAGAGAGTGAGTGCGAGAGGGATTCTGTTGCTAGCATCGTCCGGTTCGCATTTTAGAGCCTTGCGCATAACCCAGTTGAAAGTAAAGAATAAAATCCAATAAAAATTTACATAAGATATTATAAGTATTTGCACCAGTAAAATCTTATTAAATCTCATTAAATTAAATAAAATGTGTCTATTCATCGACCTAAACAATATTGGCATAACCTATTAATTGGCATAAACTAATGAAAACATTAGTTTATGCCGATTAACAGACACATTTTATGGGATTTAATAATATTTTACTGGTGCAAATACTTATAATATCTTATGCAAATTTTTTTTATTGGATTTTATTGGTTATTTTCAACTGGGAAGAGAATAAAGAGAGAGAGAGTGAGTGTGAGAGGGGTTAGTTGCGAACACCGAACCGTGATTCGGTGTGTGGTTCGGAGAGTTGTGCCAAGGATCATGACCTTGGTTTTGCCGGAGTTAACGGGAAGCTTCGTTTTTTAGAAAAACATTAAAGCCATATGGGTCGCGAGTAAACGAAAAAATGATTTTTGCATACGAATAATAGTGCGATCGTTTGCAATTTTATTGCCGATTACGGAGATACCTTCTAAATTGCGAAATTAGCAATAATTATTTTTTTGTGAAAAACTAAAAATCGTCGATTCCGGGTATCAGAAAAATGATTTGAGTATACAAATAGAGCAGGACAAAGCGGCGAAAATAGTACGAATCGTTTGCAAATTTATGGCCGGTTATAGATACATTTTCATATTTATTCATCCGGGAACTTTCGTTCAGGGGCATGGAAATGGGGCAAAACGACCAAAAATACATGAAAAATACCTTTCAAAAATTTGGTCTCCTGCGTTTATCAATTTACTAAAAATTTTGTTAGCTGGATTTTCTTCGAGTGCTTACCAGGGACACACAAAAATTGCCGAAATCAAAATACATCCGGAACCTTTCGTTTTCTTTTTTAATAAAAGTTTACACGCACGACTTCGTCTACCGTTTAACGAGGCTACGTAAACCTGCATACATACATCCACACACCGGCCCGACGCGATTATTTAACGGCATACTATATTTTTTATGTTTATTACTTCTTATCCTCAGTTTTTTTTCTTCTGATTATTTATCAGTGATCCATGATGTCAAGTGATACATTAAATATTCTTCGACATCTTATTCCACACATTAACTCCGGTCAGACAAATGATTTGGTTAACGACCACTTTTGTATTTTATTAGGTTTATCCTTCCTTATTATTATACTCATTCGGTGGGTGGTGCTGCAGTAGATTCCATTGTCAAAAAAATATATGTACCTTTCTTGCGCTTATTCTAATACGATGCTGTTGGTATATTAGTTGTAAAATCCATAAATTTATTCACAAAGGATTTCACCTACAGATTCACAAGCATACAATGGACCTGAAGTTTGAAACGTTGGGGTGCAACGAAATAAAAAAAAATTAATTTTAATTTAAGATTATACTGATTATATTGATTTTACGTAAACATTTAGTGTTTAATCTTATAAAATAACTTTATAACAAAGGCTTAGATGTCATTTCTAATGTGTAAACATTCTGTACAAAGTTATTTCGTTGCATTCCAACGAGAAAAACTTCAGAAACATAACATTGCACATGCATACATGCATCCACACAGAAGAAAAAAAACGATTCATTCTGAGGCATACTTCATTCAACGCGTTTATACTTATTGAAGTCAGAGTTAATCATTTCCGACTGTTAATCATTAGGTAATCCATTACATCCAATAATAACACATTGAATCTTCGCCCACAATCTCCATTTCGATGTTGTATGATTATTTGTTATAGATGTCAATAAAAGTCTACATGCAAGACTTCGTCTACCGTTTAACGAGGCTTCGTACACCGGCATACATACATCCACACACCGGCCGGATGCACGCGATTTATTTAACGGCACACTATATTTTTTACGTTTATTACTTCCGATCCTTAGTTTTTTCTTCTGATTGTTTACCAGTGATCCATGATGTCAAGTGGTACATTAAATATTCTTCGACATCTTATTCCACATATTAACTCCGGTCAGACAAATGATTTGGTTAACGACCACTTTTGTATTTTATTAGGTTTATCCTTCCTTATTATTATACTCATTCGGTGGGTGGTTCTGCAGTAGATTCCATTGTCAAAAAAATATATGTACCCTTCTTGCGCTTATTCTAATACGATGCTGTTGGTATATTAGTTGTAAAATCCATAAATTTATTCACAAAGGATTTCACCTACAGATTCACAAGCATTCAATGGGCCTGAAGTTTGAAACGTTGGGGTGCAACGAAATAAAAAAAAATTAATTTTAATTTAAGATTATACTGATTATATTGATTTTACGTAAACATTTAGTGTTTAATCTTATAAAATAACTTTATAACAAAGGCTTAGATGTCATTTCTAATGTGCAAACATTCCGTACAAAGTTATTTCGTTCCATTCCAACGAGAAAAACTTCAGAAACATAACATTGCACATGCATACATGCATCCACACAGAAGAAAAAAAACGATTCATTCTGAGGCATACTTCATTCAACGCGTTTATACTTACTGAAGTCAGAGTTAATCATTTCCGACTGTTAATTAGGTAATCCATTACATCCAATAATAACACATTGAATCTTCGCCCACAATCTCCATTTCGATGTTGTATGATTATTTGTTATAGATGTCAATAAAAGTCTACATGCAAGACTTCGTCTACCGTTTAATGAGGCTTCGTACACCGGTATACATACATCCACACACCGGCCGGATGCACGCGATTTATTTAACGGCACACTATATTTTTTACGTTTATTATTTCTTCTGATTGTTTACCAGTGATCCATGATGTCAAGTGGTACATTAAATATTCTTCCACATCTTCTAATATGGTGTTGAGATATTTGCTGTAAAGTCGAAAAACTATACCCGCTTGATTATAAATAAGGGGTGCACAAACGCGTTTTAAAGCATACACACATTAACTCCGGTCAGACGAATGATTTGCTTAACGAGCACTTTTGTATTTTATTAGGTTTATCCTTCCTTATTATTATACTCGTTGGGTGGGTGATTCTGCAGTAAATTATCCATTGTCAAGAAAATATATCTACTCTTCTTGCGCTTATCATAATACGTACGTGTATAAAATGGATGTTTCGAATATTACATATTCGACACGTCGTAAAATACATTTATAACACGTAATTTCCGACGTACCCACCACTGCCTACACGTATTCACGACCTCGCGACGCCAGGTACCTTTGACAGTCGACACCTGTCAACAGACGACGAGATTGGGACGAGACCACGTGCGGCACTTGAATTAGGTTAGGTTAGATTGTTTACATAGACGCGGGAAATGAGACCGCAAGAAATCTGAAACCCTACAAATACGAACTATGGAACCGATATGAACGTCATTAGGTCAGTAGGAAAGTAGATACCAACGCCACCGCCCATTCCCTGTCTGGGGCCTGATTCTAAATTTGTCTTGACGTCGAGACACACCAAATCCGGAGCTGTAGACCAATCAGGGAGCTCCTTTAAAAAGAAAAGCAGTTGTCTCGAGGCCGAGACACATTTAGAATCAGGCCCCTGTCGACATGAAAAAAGTTAAAACCGTCAATGACAAGGTGCAATTCGCTCGCGAACGGATTGATCTGGGATTCGCTAATTGCGATACCGTCGAAACGAGACTCAGCAACCTTGGCCTCGAGCAGTACGAAATGAGACGGGAAGAGGCCGTTTAGATTTAGATCGCGCGCTGACGGGCAGGCCAGTGTGCAGACAAAGGCACGGAGCTGGGCGACCAGTTGGGGTTGCAGTCGGAACAACTAGCTCAGGATGATCAGGGCGGGCCCTGGATCAGGAGCGAGAGATAGAGGGGGAAGGGCGTGAGAGGAAATTACGGGCTTGAGCAGAGAATATACAGGGAGGGCGTAGTAACCGGTGTTCGTAGAGGGAAGGGAATGAATTGAATGAAGTATGTTAACCTGCAAAAGATAGGAAATAATGAAAAAGAGTGTAAAATTATTTGAGTGATTGCATGCTTTATTTTGCGCAACCTTCACCCACGAGTTGCAGTTTCTTCGCAGCCCGAACGAGAACCGCACGGCCGAGCTCGCTTTTGCTAAGTGAACGAGAGTAAGACGAGAACGTGAAAATTATTTGCCGTATACCGGGCAGCTGTAGCATTTAATAGTTTTAAATATATAGCAAAAGTATACCGTCGCAGAATGTATAGATATGTGGCGTAATATTTCTGAGTTCAATAATAATTAAAATATTAAGAAAATTTACCATTCGATGATGCATAACTTTGGTTTCGTAGCCTGCTCTCCAAAAAGCGAGTGACGTTAGCGTCATTTTCTGCGACACTTTTTCTATATACTTTAAGATGTATTTCTTTTGTGTGCGCTAGGTGGTTCGTTACATTATCCAATAGTTTTTGATCTCCTACCGCGCCAAACATAGTAGCGATTTGTATGCGGCAATTTGTTGAGCCAATGAGGTCGGGTTTTCTCAATGCTTTGTAATTGGCATTACAATCTTGAACCAATTTTGCATTTGTGGTGCATGCTTTGGCATGTAACATTCTTTTGTCCTGATATAGACTTGCATAGGCAAATAGATATTCGTTGTTTTCTGGAATTAATGCTTCTTTTCTATATTTAATCAAAATTTCTAGAGCTTAGATATCTCTTCGTTTGACGTAGATTGTGCAATCAATGCCATGAATTTTCTTGTCTTGACAAATAATATTTTCGTACTTATTTACCTGTTTTTGTAAATCAGGATTCAACAAGTTGAAAAAGGCATCATCTGGATTAGGCTTCTGCCTATACATGTAATTATCGAGATTTGTTCTCTCGGTCTCGTCAGGTCTACGTCCATTAAAAAACATGAGCAGAACCAATTCCTAATGCATGAGTTTAAAATAAGTTTGCTTATCGTAACCATTGTCTAATATATCTCTAAGTGCCTCATCATGATTTTCATGCAAGCCTTGATAATAAATTTTGATATCGTTCAGATCAATTCTACTATCCTTACTGCCTTTCATTCTCCTATTATCATTTAAGCCTCTTTGGGCTTTCGATTCTATTTTAGCTTAGTAGTCATCATCAAAAATACCCATGTAACGTGCCAGAACTGCTAAGGCAATACGCCTTCTCTGTCAGAATCTATTCTACTACATTTTCCATTCAATATTATAAACAATCGATTCCACAACATCCGTATAGTATGTCCGTTGTATGGAACCTTCATCGATTTTTTTTGTAGTATTGCATATTACTTGGACCGCTTGTATGAATGTATCAAAATGGCGAGGGTGATTCGCTGATTCTAGATCCTTAATTTGTCCATCCAACAATTTCATTTCATGAAGGACTCTTATAATCAATCGCATATGCCCTTTCACAAGATTAGCTTGATCATTACCTACATGCTGCTCGATATATTTGTTTCCATACGCAATAGCTAAGGAATCATAACGGCAGAGTAATTCTATTACGTCATTACTAAGGTATGGCAAAACATATGCTAGAAGATCATCCGACGCATCCGGATGAAAATCACTCATTTCCCTTCTTGCTGATGCAAGAAGGGTTCTTGTATCACCCACACCAAGTTTATCCTTGTGCATCCTAGTAAAATGTTTAGAATACGTATTTCTAGAGTAATACCCTCTGCATGCTGAGCAAACTACTCTGGCTTCTTTTTTGTTTGCCTTTTTGTGTTCTTTTTCTTATTTCTATTACTCTTATCAATTTTCTTCTTAGATGAAACAGGGTTTTCTTTTCGATCATTATTCTTACAATTTTCATGATTTTTGTTTTCTGTCAAATTCTCGTCGTTCGATGGATTTTTTCTCTTACTGGCTGAGGCCTTTGGTTTTGTGTTTTGTAAATGAGACAATTTTTTCCCAATATTGCGTGCTAATCGTCTCTTGACAAACTGAAGTTTATTTGGATTTTTAACTTCATCCTTGTTAAATCCTTCATTACCAACATTAGTTAATAAAGTAATGAGTTGGCGTCTCAGTTGACATTGTTTCGGTAAACTGATGATTTTTTTTACGGTATCTTTGTCCGCGTGCTTGCGAATGAGATGCCTGTCGACCCGCCATAGCACATCGTTACAATATGGGCAAGCATTCCTTTTCTAATAGTGTATTCATCCTTCGCTCGATTTGGCAATTATAGGAGATTTTTTCTTGAACTTCATACTAGATTTTGGACTGGGTTTGTTGTAAGAATGATTTTCCTTATCCAATTCAACTTCTCCGTCACTTCCTTCGTATGAGCTGTCGGAATTATTATTGTATGCTGAATCACAACTTCCATCACTGCTATTAGCATCATCGGTAGAATAAATTTCATCCGAACTTTCATCTTGGTATATCTTGTTTCTTCGGGCGTGATTTCTTTTCCTGGTAGACATTGTTTATGCTATGATAAAAACAATAATAAAAAATTAGATTAATTAAATAATAATTTTCAATAGCAATTTTATTTTTATTTTATTCTAAGAATTATAGATAACGAAGAGCATTTACTATGTTAAAAATTTTACGTGTAAAAAACAGATGTTTGAAACTAAAATGTATAATAAAACTAAGTAACGAGTGTAATATAATGAAAGAAATCCAATGATTCTGCTTCTTTCTAAAAATTGAAAAATCAAGCCAATACAAAAGATTGCGTTGAAATTTCGCGAACGGGCATCCAAGACAGCCTCCGTAACCGACTACCTAGTGTAATTGATCTCATGAAAAATTAATCTGAATGTGTATAAATAAATGTTAATGAATATAATCTAATATGAAAACCATGAAATTTGAAACCATACGTCGGCGAAAATTATGTAGCAATAGTCCAAAGAGTTGAATATATAACAAATATTTTATTAAATAATTAGTAAATGCTAAACATTACAAAAAGTCGCGAAACTCTTAGAATTAGGCTATAAAAACTGATTTTTCAATTAAAAAATGTGTAATAAAAAAAGTTGAGAAAACTATATTGTTCACTTTTATCACCTAACTTTTAGCTCTAGGTGGACTCTACAAGAATGCTACTAGGTGTAAGATCTAACATGTTTTCCTCTTAAAGGTATCGTTGTAATACCGTACTGAATTGATTTAGTTAACCTCAAGTATAATGAACTAAAATTCTCTAGTCACGCATTCTCACAATATTAAATATTTCTATATTCAAGGATAATTTCCATATGGCCGAATCCATCTCAAATCAGGCGGTCCGCGTATGCCTATATCACCGATCATTTTGGAATAAAAGTGTTGAGAATGTGATACATAAATGTTGTGCGAAACACAAATTCCACTGCGGAACCTCAAATACAAACAGCGCGACACACGTATGTACACATGTAAGTCTCCCCTCACTAGTGTGTCCGTGAGGAAGAAGGTATATCGAACGACAACGAGTGATGCGCTACTCTCCGCTCTCCAGCCTTGTACGCCGACAATGTAACATCTTACGCATGGCGCAGGGAAGCGCCGTATAGTTATTATAAGTAGAGAAGCTATGCCGGTCCGGGCGCAGTCAACAGCGCCATCTGGCGCTCGGTCGGTAAGGCAGAGCGCTACCTTGCCGGTGGGTGGTAATTGCAGGGAGGCCAATAACCCAACTCGGTCGGCAAGGTAGAGAACTAACTTGCCGGTGGGGGCAATTGTAGGGAGCCCAACTCGGCCGGTAAGGTAGATCGCTACCATGCCGATGGATGTAATTGTATAGACCCCAACACGGTCGGTAAGGTAGAGCGCTACCTTGGCGGTGGATGGTAATTGCAGGGAGGCCAATAACCCAACTCGGTCGCTAAGGTAGATCACTACCTTGCCGGTGGGTGGTAATTTTAGGGAGCCCAACTAGGTCGGTAAGGTAGAGCGCTTCCTGGCCGATTGATGGTAATTGTAGGGAGCCCAACTCGGTCGGTAAAGTAGAGCGCTGCCCTACCGGTGGGTGGTAATTGCAGGAAGGCCAATAAAATAACTCGGTCGGTATTGTAGGGAGGCCAATAATCAAACTCTACCCTACCGGCTGAACGCTATACCGGCAGAACGCTATACCGACAGAACGCTCTCCCTTATCAACAGAACAGACTGCATTATCACCCAACTCTACCTTACCGGCAGTCTACCGACAGTTGATAACTTAAATACTATATATACTATATATACTACATATACTATATATACCATATATACTATACTATATACTCTACATACTATATATACTATATATGCTATACTATATATTCTATATGCTATACATACTATATCCGAATTTTCATGCTGTTTAATTGTCAATTTGAATTTCGCGCCGTCGAGAACAGTTCCGCGCGCTCCACTAGGCAGCGAGCGGCAGCCGCCGCGCTACCGAGACTTCCCCATGCTGGGAGTGTAGTTCCGCGCGCTCATCTAGGCGGCGAGCGGCAGCCGTCGCGCTGCCCACTGCTGAGTCGGCGCAGTGCCGGCTATAAGTCAGGCTGTGTTCCAACACTTGACAACCACCTACACTCACGTGAGGGCGGGTGGTATTTTGTTAAATAATTATTATTAATTAATTAATTATTATTTATTCATTTTTTTCATTTTTTTCATTTTTTCATTTTTTTCATTTTTTTCATTTATTCATTTTTTCATTTTTTTTTTATTTTTTCTCCTCTTTATTCTCCTGTTCAACAAGAGCAGCATAAGCACTCGAGTTTTGATTCATATGATGTTAGGGACATAAGCATATACTCCCAATTCATATACAGATAACACACGATGCATGCATTCCAGCACCGCTCAATGGGGTTCGCATCTTCCAACCTTCACAGAATCCTTGGAAAGACGGTTTCAACAGGTTGAGACCTGCACGGAGCTCTCTGATTGGCTAACGCAATTTCAAACATCCAATAGAATTCTTGGAAAAATGGCATGGAGCTCTCTGATTGGTCGAGCACCACGATCCGAAATATAAAAGGGGAGGTACGAAATTCTTGGAAATTTAGATAAGTTTCTTCATGTCTGAGCTCACTATATTACATACGAACCCTATGGTATTTCTACTTTACAGACAGAGCTGATTACCTCCATCGGTAATTGTAGAATTGTAATACATTAACTTTTACATACAGTGAATGCATTGTATGCTATGTGAACAAAATATACTATGTATGCTGTATACAGCGTGTCCAAAAAGTCTGGAAACACCCAAATAATTTCTCAGCTGAATTACTATTGGAAAATGTTAAGGTCGCCTTTGTAGTAATTTTTTACGAGGAATCAAATGGTGACCTTGGATTCGACCTTGGACCTCATTTTTGAGGTTATTTCAAGGTCAACCTCATTTTTTCAAATGGTAACCCCTATTTTTTATAGCGGAATCTGAAAGAGCGGAAAATTTTACGTCCGGATATGTATTAAGGTATGAGGTTGAGGTTGCCCCCAGAGGTCAAATTGAGGTCAAAGTATGATTTCTTAAAAATTTCGCGAGTTCAGTGGTAAAACAAAACAAACAAAGGTAAGGTTTGGTAAGTCCGAACGAAGACTTGAAGGTGACCTCTGATTCGACCTTGAACCTCATTTTGAGCCTCATTTTTGAGGTTATTTCGAGGTCAACCTCATTTTTTTAAATGGTAACCCCTATTTCTTTAGCGGAATCGGAAAGAGTGTGAAACTTTACGTCCAAACATGTACTCAGAACATAGTTCAAGAAGGACCTTGACGTTCATTTGAAGGTCATTTAAACTTAATGACGGTCTGATCTTGTGTAAACTTTTTAATTTTTTTAAACAGTCTAACATCTTATTTCAAGTGCTCGAATTATTTTCCATCCACTTTTTGATAGTAACCTAATCGATGATCGAAAACACCAACAGTATTTTTGATCATTTCAGTAGGAATGAGAGCTGATTCATTGTAAAATTTTTTGAAGCGTTTAAATATTGAACATTGTTACTTGTTATTTTTCGTATGGTTAGAGTGACAATAAACTATTATTCATTCCATAACCACCACAGAAAAGGGTTGGTCATCTTTCAAACATATTTTTGAAAATTAAAAGTTCTTTTTATTTTCAACTCAAAAAGTATTTTTGGATAAGGTCTACTACGAAGAGTAATAAAAATGAACAAACTCACTGATAGAGAAAGAATAACGATTCTTATGATGAGAGGTTGGGGACACATGCAGCGATCTTATAGGGCCGTAAGAGATATTTTTAATGCTTCATTTAGGGTTGGTGGAACTCCACTATCATTTTCAACAGTTCAAAAAACTGTTAGAAGGTTTGAAAATACCGGCACTATCAGCGATTTACCTCGATCAGGCAGACCAATGTCAGCAGGTAACGAAGAGAAATCTTTAGATGTTGTGTTAACATTCACCGAAGATCCGCATACTTCCGTTCGTAGAGCTGCTCAAGTGCACGAAATAAGTAAATCATCTATTCATAACATACTAAAGAGAGAGAAGTTCCATCCATTTAAAGTAACGCTAATACACAAGTTAAATGAAGATGATTTCGATCGTCGCGTTGAATTCTGTGATGATATGATGGCACGCATCGTACAAAATCCAAATTTTCCATCAAATATAGTCTTCTCAGATGAAGCTACATTTCAACTTGACTCAAGCGTAAATAGGCATAACTGTAGATATTGGGCAGTTGAAAATCCTCATTGGGCAAGAGAAGCCAAGTCACAATATCCACAAAAATTAAATGTCTGGGCTGGAATATTAAATAATAGGATTATAGGACCATTTTTTATTGATGGCAATTTAAATGCAGAAAAGTATGAAACTATGTTGCGGAATCAAATTGTTCCTGCTATAAGAGAAATAGCTGGAGAGGACTTTAATAACACATGGTATCAACAGGACGGTGCAGCAGCTCATTATGCACGAAACGTTCGCACATACTTAGATACAGTATTCATTAATCGATGGATAGGACGAAGAGGTGCAATTGAATGGCCAGCTAGGTCCCCCGATTTAACGCCTCTAGATTATTTCTATTGAGGTTATCTGAAGGATCGTGTATTCAAAACAAAACCCTCAAACTTAGATGAATTACGTGAAAGGATCATTGATGAATCAGCTCTCATTCCTACTGAAATGATTGAAAATGCTGTTGGTGCTTTCTATCATCGATTAGGTTACTGTCAAGAAATGAATGGAGAACAGTTCGAGCACTTGAAATAAGATGTTATACTGTTTAAAAATATCAAATGTGAGAGGCAAGGGGACTCACGTAAATCAAGCGCCCCATCGTGAGAGGCAAGGGGACTCACGTATATCAAGCACCCCATCGTGAGAGGCAAGGGGACTCACGTAAATCAAGCACCCCAAAGGGAACAGATTTTACTACGTCCACGTCGTTGTTCCTGGGTAACGCTAAATGTAAAAAAATTGAACTTGACATGACTTTTAAGGACAATGTCAAGGTCACCATTAGATTTCTCGTTGAAAACTACTAAAGAATTAACCTCGCTCAGTGTGATAAAAAGTTTACACAAGATCAGACCGTCATTAAGTTTAAATGACCTTCAAATGAACGTCAAGGTCCTTCTTGAACTATGTTCTGAGTACATGTTTGGACGTAAAGTTTCACACTCTTTCCGATTCCGCTAAAAAAATAGGGGTTACCATTTAAAAAAATGAGGTTGACCTCGAAATAACCTCAAAAATGAGGCTCAAAATGAGGTTCAAGGTCGAATCAGAGGTCACCTTCAAGTCTTCGTTCGAACTTACCAAACCTTACCTTTGTTTGTTTTGTTTTACCACTAAACTCGCGAAATTTTTAAGAAATCATACTTTGACCTCAATTTGACCTCTGGGGGCAACCTCAACCTCATACCTTAATACATATCCGGACGTAAAATTTTCCGCTCATTCAGATTCCGCTATAAAAAATAGGGGTTACCATTTAAAAAAATGAGGTTGACCTTGAAATAACCTCAAACATGAGGTCCAAGGTCGAATCCAAGGTCACCATTGGATTCCTCGTAAAAAATTACTATAAAGGCGACCTTAACATTTTCCAATAGTAATTCAGCTGAGAAATTATTTGGGTGTTTCCAGACTTTTTGGACACGCTTTATACTATTTATTATACGTATACTGTCTATACTGCATATACTATGTGAACTACATATACTATGTATGCTGTATATACTATGTATATACTACATATTATGTATTATACTACATATTATGTATACTGCATATACTATCTGAACTACATATACTATGTATGCTGTATATACTATGTATACTACGTATACTATGTATACTACGTATACTATGTATACTGCATATACTATATGTATTACATATACTATACATACTAGCACTCTACACCGCAACCCTCCACCACCGTGCGCGAGCGCTCTCCACCATGCTATCATTACCAACGATTGATAAGGTAGAAATCTACTTTAGCGACAGAGTGGAAAATACAAAATGGTGGGAAATTTGAAAATGGCGGGTAATTTCAAAGAACGAGAAATTTAAGAAGCTGGACATAATTTTCACCATTCCGGCGGGAATTCGTGGAGTATCGAACAGTAAATTTTTTTTTATGATAAGAGCCCCAACCATCACCTGTAAGGTACATTACCTCTCCATCATTTATTAATAGAGTTTATTCATAATCTATATGTATGTATTTGAAAAAATTTTTCATCAGGTTGACGTTATGAAGTGCACATGCAGCTTTGTATGCTTCATTGTGATTGGTGCAAACAGTCACCGCCTTGTTAGGCTCGTCAAAGCCTGGATAGCCCTGCTCGATGACGTCGATAGCGTGGACTTTGAAGCGCCTTAACCACTCTCTCCTGACCTCACCATGGATAAATACCTTCGTTGCATCATACAGACTATCTCGAATGATTTTCTCCACGTCAGTGTAGAGAATGTCTCCAGATTTCCAGGCAAGACCGTGATAACAATGCTCCAACCATGTATTCTCGCGTCGGTACTTGTCCGTGAGTCGACGCCACGGATACGGCTCTCGAAACATGAGCACCAGAGGTTCTGATTTGTCGTCTAGAGGAAGTATGGCGAGTTCCTTGAGAATGAAATCGTTCACTGGTTGCTTGAAGCCCATCATGTCTACGACGTACTCCATTCTGAATGATTACGCTTTATGCTACTTCAACCAATCAGAAGGCTTTCCGCAGGTTGTGATCTGATGATTGATTATTGGAAAGTTTAATTCATTATTATGTGATGAAAACCTCAGCAGGCTAATAACCGAAGCCTCGCCTAACCGCTTGCCGGAGTACTTTCATATTAAAGCAACCTAGCGGTCAGCTGAGCAACTACTACGCTGGCTTTCCCAGACATCTATGTATGCTAACCTAAAAAAAAATTTGTATTTTTTAAATGGTGAGAGCCCCAACGATCGCTCCCACCTGTGAGGTACAACCACATACAATTACCTCCCAATCAATCAACATTCCTTTACCATTTAATATATGAGTCTTACCTCACGAAGTTCATTAATAATAAAATAGATTTCTGCAGAGTTATTTACCATATTTTGCTCAACAATCAGTACTCGAAGGTGCCGAACTAATTTGTTAGGGTCATCCCAGGCATTGAGTTCATATGCAGTTGCAATATTGCCTTGCAATGATGAAACAACTTCTTCCTCCTCATCATCACTAGGCCACAATCTTTTTCTCCATTTACATCTCCAATTAATCAAGTCCTTATTTTTTATTTTACATATGTCATGTTTTTCTTTCCAAGGTTTTCTCGATGAATGCTTATTGGTTGAGAAATCAGATGCATCTTTATTAGAATGATAAGCTTTGTAATAATTATACACGTTGGCAGTTTCCACTAGAGGATGAGAGTCAATTTGAGAATTTTCTTGATTGACAGTTGTCAGATTTAGAGGATTGACCTTCAGTTTGGCTACCACTGCAGATTCTTTTCGCTCGGCAGTCTTATATTTCTCTCCCATTACATTACTAGGATTTTTAACTTCAGAAAGGGCATCTTTCAATCCTGGAAATACTCCTGACGATTGTTCGAACATTGGTGAAATAAAATTATAAAATTTGTTACTTTTTAGTTTCCGAATCGACTCATTTGCGCAGTGCAGCTTTTTATGAGCACATGAATTTACTATGATCATTCTATAATTTTCCAAATCAACTGAATTAATGCGATTTTCATCAGGATTTTTTCTGAACAGCAACTGTAATAAGCCCTCAGTCAGTTGGAAAGTTGCACCGCATACTTTCACGATGTTACCTTCAAACTCTATTGGCGAATTACCAATCATAGGAATATTTGCTTTTTTGTAAATACCGTATACATTATCAAGATTTCTCTTTGAATTACGTTTGAGCTTAGATAAATATTTCTTGACAAGTAAAACCATTTTCTTATCAGCGTCAACAGCACTGGTATGGAACACTATCAATACTATCTAGATCCACCGTCATCTTTAAATAAGAGAGATCATTTCTCACATTATCGAGAGAATTGTCGATGCTGTTCTTCAAAGACATAGATTTTTGCTTGATAGCATCTTTGAATATACGAAGACTATCCGCCTCTCGATGAGGATATGCCATGTCTATGCTTTCAGAGTTCAGCTCGAACTAAACATATATTAAAGATGCAACTGTTATTTATAGTCAAATCCATTCACGGGTACATAACACAAAATCTGAGGTGTTTATGTATCAACACTTCAGCCGAACTCTGACTAATGATACTTTCATTTGTTTTACAATATATATGGGAGCGTCCAGCAGAAACGGGCCACCGAGCGCGTGCGGTGCCTTTTTTCGCGTAAAAGGCGCTCTTTTTAAGTCGCTCATAATCGTATGCTGCGTCTTTGAAAAAAAAACCAAGGACCTATATCGATAGATTTTTCTCTGCTCTTTCCAATTGCGCCATTGTTTTTATTGAAACGCGTTCTTCCGGACGAAAACTCGAGTTGAATATTGAAAGCCATTTTTCTCAAAGTATATCATGTTTTTTTTCAAAATAAACTACACCATTGGAAAGTACAACTCTTAAGCTTCAAAACCCTATCTTGGAGAAGTTGGAGAAATAAAGGGTTTAAAAGTAACAACATGAAAAAGACAGCGCCCAGGGTCCGCGCGAGCCCCTCGCGCCTTTGCGTACGGCACGTTTAAGTGCACGCTCTATTCAATTCGCTAATAATCGTGTACCAAGTCTCTGAAAAAAGAACTAAGGACATATATCGATAGATGTTTTCCTGCTCTTTCCAATGCTGCTATTATTTTTATTCCGAAATGCTTCCTTCTAGTTGAAAATTCCATTTAAATGTTTAAACTCTATTTTTTCAATAAAATATCATTCTTTTCTTCAAAATGAATTATATTCTTCAAAAGTACAAGTCTTAAACTATAGAATATTATATTTTTAAGTTGAAACATGAAAAGTTCAAAAATAGTAAGATCAAAAAGACAGCGGCTGCCCGAACTTTTTATGCTATGCTCAAGGGCGGATTAATACACGCGATGTGCTATTTCGCCCTTTTTTTTTTGTAAATATAAAATGTTTTGTAACTTACAATGCCAATGCGTGGACATAATTTTGTGGATCTAGTTGTAACAGTTAGTATAATATTACAATGGACTTTGTTCATATATATAACAAAATTTGAAAAACATAATATATTAAACATAAAAATATCCATGACCGCACTGAAAGCAGTGAAACAGAAATTTAAAATAACCTTATAGATTGTTTAATCTGGCATAACAATATTACCTTTCGGAAGCATTTCGGAATAAAAATAATAGCACCATTGGAAAGAGCAGGAAAAAATCTATCGATATATCTCCTTAGTTCTTTTTTCAGAGACTTGGTACACGATTATTAGCGAATTGAATAGAGCGTGCACTTAAACGTGCCGTACGCACGGGCGCAAGGGGCTCGCGCGGACCCTCAGCGCTGTCTTTTTCATGTTGTTACTTTTAAGGGGGCTAGACACCTTTTTTCCCTGAAATAAGAAGTCACATTTTAATACATAAATGTAAACTAATTATTTCATACTTTTTACATATAAAAGTGGGTATATTTACCTTACCTTAAAACTTTCTCCGATGGGCCTTTTATATGGTCCAGAACCATAGTCATCGATGAAACAAGTTTTTTCAGTAACCGTAAGCTTTGAAATTTTCCTGTGCATGGATTGACTCCAGATTTGAACTAAATTACTCCTGAATAGTATAATTCTCATATGAGCGTAGGAATTTTTGATCTAATGAGAGAAAAAAAATTGTGCTGTTTTTCAAGAGTTTTTTTTTTAATTTTCTTAAATTTTTTATATTTTTTCATAATTTTTCTGATGTAAAAATTTTTTCCGACATTTAATCCTAAATCCCTACACTCATATGAGAATTATACTATTCAGGAGTAATTTAATTCAAATCTGGAGTCAATCCATCCACAGAAAAATTTCAAAGCTTACGGTTAGTGAAAAAACTTGTTTCATCGATGACTATGGTTTTGGACCATATAAAAGGCCCATCGGAGAAAGTTTTAAGGTAAGGTAAATATACCCACTTTTATATGTAAAAAGTATGAAATAATTAGTTTACATTTATGTATTAAAATGTGACTTCTTATTTCAGAGAAAAAAAGTGTCTAGCCCCCTTAAACCCTTTATTTCTCAAACTTCTCGAAGATAGGGTTTTGAAGCTTAAGAGTTGTACTTTCCAATGGTGTAGTTTATTTTGAAATAAACATGATATACTTTGAGAAAAATGGCTTTCAATATTCAACTCGAGTTTTCGTCCGGAAGAAAGTGTTTCGCAATAAAAACAATGGCACCATTGGAAAGAGCAGGAAAAAGTCTATCGATATAGGTCCTTGGTTTTTTTTTCGAAGACGCAGCGTACGATTATGAACGAGTTAAACAGAGCGCCTTTTACGTGAAAAAAAGCACCGCGCGCGCTCGATGGCCCGTTTCTGCTGGACGCTCCCTTATATATGTATATACACCTATATTGCTATTGGTTTGATATGGGGTTGGTAGTCCATTTGAATCAACAGGCACCAGCACCTTTTAACATACTCGCTTTCGGAATCAATACTTATGATAATGCAAAACTTTAGTGCCAAACCTTTCACATGAGAAAAGGTGTCACTCCTATGACAAATTCTATGTAAAAGTGTTACTCCTTCTATGAAAAAGTGTCACTCCTATGGAAAAGTGTCACTCCCATGACATATTCTACGAAAAAGTGTCACTCCAATGACATGTTTTCGGAAAAAGTGTTACTCCTCCTATGAAAAGAAGTTACTCCTATGACACATTTTAGGAAAAAGTGTTACTCCTCCTATGAAAAGGTGTCACTCCTCCTATGGAAAAGTGTCACTCCTATGACACATTCTACGAAAAATTATTACTCCAGCTATGAAAAAGTATTACTGCTCCTATGGAAAAGTGTCACGACTATGACACACTTTATGAAAAAGTGTCACTCCTATAACACATTCTATGAAAAAAGTGTTTCTCCCCCTACGAAAAGGTGTCACTCCTATGACACATTCTATGAACAAGTGTTACTCCTTCTACGAAAAAGTGTCACTCTTCCTATGAAAAAGTGTCACTCCTATGACACATTCTACGAAAAAGTGTCACTCCTATGACACATTCTATGAAAAAGTGTCACTCCTATGACATATTCTACGAAAAAGTGTCACTCCAATGACATGTTTTCGGAAAAAGTGTTACTCCTCCTATGAAAAGAGGTTACTCCTATGACACATTTTAGGAAAAAGTGTTACTCCTCCTATGAAAAGGTGTCACTCCTCCTATGGAAAAGTGTCACTCCTATGACACATTCTACGAAAAATTGTTATTCCAGCTATGAAAAAGTATTACTGCTCCTATGGGAAAGTGTCACGACTATGACACACTTTATGAAAAAGTGTCACTCCTATAACACATTCTATGAAAAAAGTGTTTCTCCCCCTTCGAGAAGGTGTCACTCCTATGACACATTCTATGAAAAAGTGTTACTCCTTCTACGAAAAAGTGTCACTCTTCCTATGAAAAAGTGTCACTCCTATGACACATTCTACGAAAAAGGGTCACTCCTATGACACGTTTTAGGAAAAAGTGTTACTCCTCCTATAAAAAGGTGTTACTCCTATGACATATTTTAGGAAACAGTGTTACTCCTCCTACGAAAAGGTGTTACTCCTCCTATGGAAAAGTGTCACTCCTATAACACACTCTACGAAAAAGTTTCACTCCTATGATACGTTTTAGGAAAAAGTGTTACTCCTTCTATGGAAAGGTGTTACTCCTATGACACATTTTAGCAAAAAGTGTTACTCCTCCTACGAAAAGATGTCACTCCTCCTATGGAAAAGTGTCACTCCTATGACAAATTCTACGAAAAAGTGTTACTCCAGCTATGAAATAGAGTCACTCCTCCTATGGAAAAGTGTCACTCCTATGATACATTCTACGAAAGTGTCACAACTATAACACATTCTATGAAAAAAGTGTTACTCCCCTATGAAAAGATGTCACTCCTATGACACATTCTATGAATAAGTGTTACTCCCTCTACGAAAAAGTGCCACTCTTCCTATGGAAAATAAAAAAATGTGTAAAATAAAAAATAAGGACTTGATTAAGGTGATGTAAAATACCGACATAATTTCCAAACATGGATATCTCATGAAAATACCAATAGAATCGTCCAAAAAAGAATCTGAGTATAGTATTAACATATACGGAGCGCCTGACGTTCGCGTTTTTCCAAAAAAATGATAAGAATTTATTTAATTAAATAAAAACCGTATTATC
Source organism: Torymus aiolomorphi (assembly GCA_036365515.1). NCBI lineage: Eukaryota > Metazoa > Arthropoda > Insecta > Hymenoptera > Torymidae > Torymus > Torymus aiolomorphi. The sequence goes on from CM070873.1 coordinate 117,471,663, forward strand.
GGTAAGTAGGAATCTGCAATTAAGCTACTTTTCAAACATGGATATCTCATGAAAATACCAATAGAATCACCCAAAAAAAAATCTGAATATAGTGTTTACGTGTACGGAGCGCTTGACGTTCGTCTTTTTCCAAATAAACGTTTAAATGTTGATTTAAAAAATATTGAAATTCACGGTTTCACATGGCCTTAATTGGAGATGTAAATGGAAAAAATGATTGTCGCCTAGTGATGATGAGGAGGAAGAAGTTGTTTCATCATTGCAAGGCAATATTGCAACTGCATATGAACTCAATGTTTGGGATGACGCTAACAAATTAGTTGACCGTCTTCGAGTACTCATTGTTGTGCAAAATATGGTAAATAACTCTGAGGAAATCTATTTTATTATTAATGAACTTCGTGAGGCAAGACTCATATATTAAATGGTAAAGGAATGTTGATTGATTGGGAGGTAATTGTATGTGGTTGTACCTCACAGGTGGGAGCTATCGTTGGGGCTCTCACCATTTAATAAATGCAAATTTTTTTTAGGTTAGCATACATAAATGTCTGGGAAAACCAGCGTAGTAGTTGCTCAGCTGACCGCTAGGTTGCTTTAATATGAAAGTACTCTCGCAAGCGGTTAGGCGAGGTTTCGGTTATATCAGCCTGCTGAGATTTTCATCACATAATAATGGATTAAACTTTCCAATAATCAATCATCATGTCACAACCTGCGGAAAGCCTTCTGATTGGATGAAGTAGCATGCAGCGCAATCATTCAGAATGGAGTACGTCGTAGACATGAAGGGCTTCAAGTAACCAGTGAACGATTTCATTCTCAAGGAACTCGCCATACTTCCTCTAGACGACAAATCAGAACCTCTGGTGCTCATGTTTCGAGAGCCGTATCCGTGGCGTCGACTCACGGACAAGTACCGACGCGAGAATACATGGTTGGAGCATCATGCTATCACGGTCTTGCCTGGAAATCTGGAGACATTCTCTACACTGACGTGGAGAAAATCATTCGAGATAGTCTGTATGATGCAACGAAGGTATTTATCCCTGGTGAGGTCATCGCTATCGATGTCATCGAGTACGGCTATCGAGGCTTTGAAGAGCCTAACAAGGCGGTGACTGTTTGCACCAATCACAATGGAGCATACAAAGCTGCGTGTGCACTTCATAACGTCAAGCTGATGAAAAATTTTTACTTCAAATACATACATATGGTTTATGAATAAACTCTATTAATAAATGATGGAGAGGTAATGTACCTTATAGGTGATTGTTGGGACTCTTCTCATAAAAAAAAAAAAATTACTGTTCGATGCTCCACGAATTCCCGCCGGAATGGTGAAAATTTTGTCCAGCTTCTTAAATTTCCCGCTTTTCCAAATTACCCGCCATTTTCAAATTTCCCGTCATTTTCTATTTTCCACTCTGTCGCTAAAGTGGATTTCTACCTTATCAATCGTTGGTGATGATAGCATGGTGGAGAGCGCTCGTGCACGGTGGTGGAGGGTTGCGGTGTAGAGTGCTAGTATGTATAGTATATGTAATACATATAGTATATGCAGTATACATAGTATACGTAGTATACATAGTATATACAGCTTACATAGTATATGTAGTTCACATAGTATATGCAGTATACATAGTATATGTAGTATACATAGTATACACAGCATACATAGTATATGTAGTTCATATAGTATATGCAGTATACATAGTATATGTAGAATACAAAAGTTAATGTATTACGATTCTTACAATTACCGATGGAGGTAATCAGCTCTGTCAGTAAAGTAGAAATACCGTAGGGTTCGTATGTAATATAGTGAGCTCAGACGCGAAGAAACTTATCTAAATTTCCAAGAATTTCGTACCTCCCCTTTTATATTTCTGATCGTTGTGCTCGACCAATCAGAGAGCTCCATGCCATTTTTCCAAGAATTCTATTGGATGTTTGAAATTGCGTCAGCAAATCAGAGAGCTCCGTGCAGGTCTCAACCTGTTGAAACCGTTTTTCCGAGAATTCTGTGATGGTTGGAAGATGCGAACTCCATTGAGCGGTGCTGGAATGCATGCTTCGTGTGTTATCTATATATGGATTGGGAGTATATTCTTGTGTCCCTAACATCATATGAATCAAATCTCGATCGCTTATGCTCCTCTTGTTGAACAGGAGAAAAAAGAGGAGAAAAAGTAAAAAAAAATGAAAAAATGAAAAAAAATGAAAAAAATGAAAAAATGAAAAAAAATGAAAAAAATGAAAAAATGAAAAAAATTAAAAAATGAAAAAAATTAAAAAAATGAAAAAATCAAAAAAATCAAAAAATGAAAAAATGAAAAAAATGAAAAAAATGAAAAAAATGAAAAAAATGAAAAAAATGAAAAAATGAAAAAAATTAAAAAATGAAAAAAATTAAAAAAATGAAGAAAATGAAAAAAATGAAAAAATGAAAAAAATGAAAAAATAATAATTAATTAATTAATAATAATTACTTAACAAAATACCACCCGCCCTCACCTGAGTGTAGGTGCTTGTCAAGTGTTGGAACACAGCCTGACTTATAGCCGGCACCGCTCCGACTCAGCAGTGGGCAGCGCGACTGCTGTCGCTCGCCGCCTAGATAAGCGCGCGGAACTACACTTCCAGCGCGGGGAAGTCTCGGTAGCGCGGCGGCTGCCGCTGGCTGCCTAGTGGAGCGCGCGGAACTATTCTCGGTGGTGTGAAATTCAAATTGACAGTTAAGCAGCATGGAAATTCGGATATAGTATACATAGCATATATAGTACATATAGCATATATAGTATATATAGTATATAGAGTATATAGTATAGTATATATGGTATATAGTATATGTAGTATATACAGTATATATAGTATTTGGGTTATCAACTGTCGGTAGACTGCCGGTAAGGTAGAGTTGGGTGATAATGCAGCCTGCTCTGTTGATAAGGTAGAGCGTTCTGCCGGTAGAGCGTTCGACCGGTAGCGTAGAGTTTGGTTATTGGCCTCCCTGCAATTACCACCCACCGGTAGAGCAGCGCTCTACTTTACCGACCGAGTTGGGCTCCCTGAAATTACCATCCATCGGTAAGGTAGCGCTCTACCTTACCGACCTAGTTGGGCTTCATAAAATCACCACCCACCGGCAAGTAGTGCTCTACCTTACCGATCGAGTTAGGTTATTGGCCTCCCTGCAATTACCACCCATCGGTAAGGTAGCGCTCTACCGTACCAACCGAGACGGGGTCCCTACAATTACATCCATCGGCAAGGTAGCGCTCTACATTACCGACCGAGTTGGGATCCCTACAATTACCACCCACCGGCAAGTTAGTTCTCTACCTTACCGACCGAGTTGGGTTATTGGCCTCCCTGCAATTACCACCCACCGGCAAGGTAGCGCTCTACCTTACCGACCGAGTGCCAGATGGCGCTGTTGACTGCACCCTGTTACATTGTCGGCGTACAAGGCTAGAGAGCGGAGAGTAGCGCATCACTCGCTGCCGTTCGATATACCTTCTTCCTCATGGACACACTAGGGAGGGGAGTCTTACATGTGTACATACGTGTGTCGCGCTGTTTGTATTTGAGGTTCCGCAGTGGAATTTGTGTTTCGCACAATATTTATGTATCACATTCTCAACACTTTTATCCCAAAATGATCGGTGATATAGGCATACGCGGACCGCCTGATTTGAGATGGATTCGGCCATATGGAAATTATCCTTGAATATAGAAATATTTAATATTGTGAGAATGCGTGACTAGAGAATTTTAGTTCATTATACTTGAGGTTAACTAAATCAATTCAGTACGGTATTACAACGATACCTTTAAGAGGAAAACATGTTAGATCTTACACCTAGTAGCATTCTTGTAGAGTCCACCTAGAGCTAAAAGTTAGGTGATAAAAGTGAACAATATAGTTTTCTCAACTTTTTTTATTACACATTTTTTAATTGAAAAATCAGTTTTTATAGCCTAATTCTAAGAGTTTCGCGACTTTTTGTAATGTTTAGCATTTACTAATTATTTAATAAACTATTTGTTATATATTCAACTCTTTGGACTATTGCTACATAATTTTCGCCGACGTATGGTTTCAAATTTCATGGTTTTCATATTAGATTATATTCATTAACATTTATTTATACACATTCAGATTAATTTTTCATGAGATCAGTTACACTAGGTAGTCGGTTACGGAGGCTGTCTTGGATGCCCGTTCGCGAAATTCCAACGCAATCTTTTGTATTGGCTTGATTTTTCAATTTTTAGAAAGAAGCAGAATCATTGGATTTCTTTCATTATATTACACTCGTTACTTAGTTTTATTATACATTTTAGTTTCAAACATCTGTTTTTTATACGTAAAATTTTTAACATAGTAAATGCTCTTCGTTATCTATAATTCTTAGAATAAAATAAAAATAAAATTGCTATTGAAAATTATTATTTAATTAATCTAATTTTTTATTATTGTTTTTATCATAGCATAAACAATGTCTACCAGGAAAAGAAATCACGCTCGAAGAAACAAGATATACCAAGATGAAAGTTCGGATGAAATTTATTCTACCAATGATGCTAATAGCAGTGATGGAAGTTGTGATTCAGCATACAATAATAATTCCGACAGCTCATACGAAGGAAGTGACGGAGAAGTTGCATTGGATAAGGAAAATCATTCTTACAACAAACCCAGTTCAAAATCTAGTATGAAGTTCAAGAAAAAATCTCCTATAATTGCCAAATCGAGCGAAGGATGAATACACTATTAGAAAAGGAATGCTTGCCCATATTGTAACGATGTGCTATGGCGGGTCGACAGGCATCTCATTCGCAAGCACGCGGACAAAGATACCGTAAAAAAATTCATCAGTTTACCGAAACAATGTCAACTGAGACGCCAACTCATTACTTTATTAACTAATGTTGGTAATGAAGGATTTAACAAGGATGAAGTTAGAAATCCAAATAAACTTCAGTTTGTCAAGAGACGATTAGCACGCAATATTGGGAAAAAATTGTCTCATTTACAAAATACAAAACCAAAGGCCTCAGCCAGTAAGAGAAAAAATCCATCGAACGACGAGAATTCGACAGAAAACAAAAATCATGGAAATTGTAATAATAATGATCGAAAAGAAAAACCTGTTTCATCTAAGAAGAAAATTGATAAGAGTAATGGAAATAAGAAAAAGAAAAACAAAAAGGCAAACAATAAAGAAGCCAGAGTAGTTTGCCCAGCATGCAGAGGGTATTACTCTAGAAATACGTATTCTAAACATTTTACTAGGATGCACAAGGATAAACTTGGTGTGGGTGATACAAGAACCCTTCTTGCTGATGCAAGAAGGGAAATGAGTGATTTTCATCCGGATCCGTCGCATGATCTAACATATGTTTTGCCATACCTTAGCAATGACGTAATAGGATTACTCTGCCGTTATAATTCCTTAGCTATTGCGTATGGGAACAAATATATCGAGCAGCATGTAGGTAGTGATCAAGCTAATCTTGTGAAAGGGCATATTCGATTGATTATGAGAGTCCTTCATGAAATGAAATTGTTGGATGGACAAATTAAGGATCTAGAATCAGCGAGTCACCCTCGCCATTTCGATACCTTCATACAAGCGGTCCAAGTAATATGCAAAACTACAAAAAAATCAATGACGGTTCCATACAACGGACATACTATACGGATGTTATGGAACCGATTGTTATAATATTGAATGGAAAATATAGTAGAATAGATTCTGACAAAAAAAGGCGTATTGCCTTAGCAGTTCTTGCACGTAACATGGGTATTTTTGATGATGACTACTTAGCTAAAATAGGATCGAAAGCCCAAAGAGGCTTAAATGATAATAGGAGAATGAAAGGCAGTAAGGATATTAGAATTGATGTGGACGATATCAAAATTTATTATCAAGACTTGCATGAAAATTGTGATGAGGCACTTAGAGATATATTAGACAATGGTTACGGTAAGCAAACTTATTTTAAACTCATGCATTACGAATTGGTTCTGCTCATGTTTTTTAATGGATGCAGACCTGGCGAGACCGAGAGGACAAAACTCGATAATTGCATGTATAGGCAGCAGCCTAATCCAGATGATGATTTTTTCAAAGCGTTGGATCCTGATTTACAAAAACAGGTAAATAAGTACGAAAAGATTATTTGCCAAGGCAAGAAAATTAATTGCATTGATTGCACAATCTACATCAAACGAAGAGATATCCAAGCTCTAGATATTTTGATTAAATACAGAAAAGAAGCATTGATTCCAGAAAACAACTAATATCTATTTGCCTATCCAAGTCCATATCAGGACAAAAGAATGTTACATGCCAAAGCATGCACCACAAATGCAAAATTGGTTCAAGATTGTAATGCCAATTACAAAGCATTGAGAAAGCCCGACCTCATTCTCTCAACAAATTGCCGCATACATATCGCTACTATGTTTGGCGCGGTAGGAGATCAAAAACTATTGGATAATGTAACGAACCACCTAGCGCATACAAAAGAAATACATCTTAATGTATATAAAAAAAGTGTCGCAGAGAATGACGCTAACGTCACTCGCTTTTTGGAGAGCAGGCTACGAAACCAAAGTTATGCATCATCGAATGGTAAATTTTTTTAATATTTTAATTATTATTGAACTCAGAAATATTACGCCACATATATATACATTCTGCGACGGTATACTTTTGCTATATATTTAAAACTATTAAATGCTACAGCTGTCCGGTATACGGCAAATAATTTTCACGTTCTCGTCTTACTCTCGTTCACTTAGCAAAAGCGAGCTCGGCCGTGCGGTTCTCGTTCGGGCTGCGAAGAACCTGAAACTCGTGGGTGAAGGTTGTGCAAAATAAAGCATGCAAACACTCAAATAATTTTATACTCTTTCTCTTTATATCCTATCTGTTACAGGCTAACATACTTCATTCAATTCATTCCCTCCCCTCTACGAACACCGGTTACTACGCCCTCCCTGTATATTCTCTGCTCAAGCCCGTAATTCCTCTCACGCCCTTCCCCCCCCCCTCTCTCTCTCTATCTCTCTCTCCTGATCCAGGGCCCGCCCTGATCATCCTGAGCTAGTTGTTCCCACTACAACCCCAACTGGCCGCCCAGCTCCGTGCCTTTGTCTGAACGCTGGCCTGCCCGTCAGCGCGCGATCTAAATCTAAACGGCCTCTTCCCGTCTCATTTCGCACTGCTCGAGGTCAAGGTTGCTGAGTCTCGTTTCGACGGTATCGCGATTAGCGAATCCCAGATCAATCCGTTCGCAAGCGACTTGCACCTTGTCCTTGACGGTCTTAACTTTTTTCTTGTCGATAGAGAGGGAATGGGGGGTGGTGGCGTTGGTATCTACGTTCCTACTGACCTAATGACGTTCATATCGGTTCCATAGTTCGTATTTCTGGGATTTCAGATTTCTTGCGGTCTCATTTTCCGCGTCTATGTAAACAATCTAACCTAACCTAATTCAAGTGCCGCACGTGGTCTCGTCCCAATCTCGTCGTCTGTTGACAGGTGTCGACTGTCAAAGGTACCTGGCGTCGCGAGGTCGTGACTAGTGTTCGTGTGTACGTGTAGGCAGGGGTGGGTATTATATATATATATATATATATAACGTCGAAGATTATGTGTCATAAATGTATTTTACGACGTGTCGAATATGTAATATTCGAAACATCCATTTTATACCCGCACGTGTTAGGATAAGCGCAAGAAGGGTACATATATTTTCTTGACAATGGATAATCTACTGCAGAACCACCCACCGAACGAGTATAATAATAAGGAAGGATAAACCTAATAAAATACAAAAGTGTTCGTTAACCAAATCATTCGCCTGACCGGAGTTAATGTGTGTATGCTTTAAAACGCGATCGTGCATCCCTTATTTAAAATACAGCGGGTATAATTTTTTGACTTTATAGCAAACATTTCAACACCATATTAGAAGATGTGGAAGAATATTTAATGTACCACTTGACATCATGGATCACTGATAAACAATCAGAAGAAAAAACTATGGATCGGAAGTAATAAACGTAAAAAATATAGTGTGCCGTTAAATAAATCGCGTGCATCCGGCCGCTGTGTGGATGTATGTATACAGGTGTACGTAGCCTCGCTAAATGGTAGACTAAGTCGTGCGTGTAAACTTTTATGGACTTCTATAACAAATAATCATACAACATCAAATTGGAGATTGTGGATGAAGATTCAATGTGTTATTATTGTATGTAATGGATTACCTAATGATTAACAGTCGGAAATGATAAACTCTGACTTCAGTAAGTATAAACGCATTGAATGAAGTATGCCTCAGAATGAATCGGTTTTTTTTCCGGTGAGTGGATGCATGTATGCGTTTGCTTGAATGTTATGTTTCTGAAGTTTGCATCGTTGGAATACAACGAAATAATTTTGTACAGAATGTTTAAACATTAGAAATGACATCTAAGCCTTTGCTATAAAGTTATTTTATAAGATTAAGCATTATATGTTTACGTAAAATCAATATTAATCAGTATAATCTTAAATTAAAATTAATTTTTTTTTTATTTCGTTACACCCCAACGTTCCAAACTTCAGGTCCATTGAATGCTTGCGAATCTGTAGGTGAAATCCTTCGTGAATAAATTTATGGATTTTACAAGTAATACACCAACAGCATCGTATTAAGATAAGCGCAAGAAGGATACATATATTTTTCTGACAATGGAATCTACTGCAGAACCACCCACCGAATGAGTATAATAATAAGGAAGGATAAACCTAATAAAATACAAAAGTGGTCGTTAACCAAATCATTTGTCTGACCGGAGTTAATGTGTGTATGCTTTAAAACGCGATCGTGCACCCCTTATTTATAATCCAGCGGGTATAATTTTTCGACTTTACAGCAAATATTTCAACACCATATTAGTAGATGTCGAAGAATATTTAATGTACCACTTGACATCATGGATCACTGGTAAATAATCAGAAGAAAAAAATTTGGGATAAGAAGTAATAAATAATTTAAATGTTGTGAGGATCCTCGTGAGGGCCAATTCCCAGAAATAAATTTGAAAACAATCTTGAATACTAGATTGCAACGTTTCGTCAGGAAGTTCCCTGACCTCTTCAGGCTTTATTGAAAATATATAGAGTTAAAACACATACAAAAATAAAAATAAAAAACTAGTCAAATAAATTAAAACACTATCTATGCAAAAACCTTTACCTATAAATCGCTACGTCGATACTGGTAAGATACCAGTAGAGTCGAAATGGTATGCAGAACATAATGCACGCTTCGCTGGGATTTATATATAATCACGCTTGTTTACCTTTTTAAATGTAACGTTCTTAACAGCTTTTTGTATATATTATTCAAATTTTGTGTATCTTCTATTCTATTGATAGTGTTATGATTTAAATTAATATGTAACATTTCGGAAATAATTCGTTTCGTGTAATTGTTTTCCCTATCTAAAATTTGGATGTTTTTCCAGTCAACGATGTGTTTCATAGTTCTTTGGTGTGTTGCTATCACTGATTTGTTATTCTTATCTCTTTCATGCTCTTTAATCCTATTTTTTAACATTCGCTTAGTTTCGCCAATATAAGTCGATGTACAAGACATACAATTTATCTTATAGACTACGCCACATGTTTCTGATTTTTCTATTTTATCCTTTCCTAATTTAATTATATTGTTCAATTTTTTGTTGATCAAAGGTACTGTGCGGATGTTATATTTGTTTAAAATATACGAACATTTTTTATAAAAGGTATTATTATATGGAATGGAGATTGTAGTTAGTGAACGGTTCTCATTATTAGTCTTTTTATTGTGATATTTGAGTTTTCGAAGTCTATTTCGTATGTGTATGTTTATAAATTCGGAAGGATAATCGTTACATAAGAGAAGTTCTGTAATTTTGTGTATATTCGCGTCATGAAAACAAGTATCGGATAAAAGAATTGCTCTATCCACCAGGTTCGCAACGATGTTTATTTTTTGTTGTATGGTGTGGTTAGAATTATAATTTAACAGTCTCGATGATGTTGTTGTTTTTTGATACCAGTTAGTCAAAATTTGATTGTTTTTTCTCGTAAGACTGAGATCTAAAAAATTTATACTATTGTCTATTTCAGATTCGAATGTAAATTTAAGATGAGTATTATACTTGTTAAACACTTGTAGAACTGTATCAACTTGATCGCTTTTTATACATAAAATTGTGTCGTCTACATATCTAAAGTAAAAATCAGAAACATGTGGCGTAGTCTATAAGATAAATTGTATGTCTTGTACATCGACTTATATTGGCGAAACTAAGCGAATGTTAAAAAATAGGATTAAAGAGCATGAAAGAGATAAGAATAACAAATCAGTGATAGCAACACACCAAAGAACTATGAAACACATCGTTGACTGGAAAAACATCCAAATTTTAGATAGGGAAAACAATTACACGAAACGAATTATTTCCGAAATGTTACATATTAATTTAAATCATAACACTATCAATAGAATAGAAGATACACAAAATTTGAATAATATATACAAAAAGCTGTTAAGAACGTTACATTTAAAAAGGTAAACAAGCGTGATTATATATAAATCCCAGCGAAGCGTGCATTATGTTCTGCATACCATTTCGACTCTACTGGTATCTTACCAGTATCGACGTAGCGATTTATAGGTAAAGGTTTTTGCATAGATAGTGTTTTAATTTATTTGACTAGTTTTTTATTTTTATTTTTGTATGTGTTTTAACTCTATATATTTTCAATAAAGCCTGAAGAGGTCAGGGAACTTCCTGACGAAACGTTGCAATCTAGTATTCAAGATTGTTTTCAAATTTATTTCTGGGAATTGGCCCTCACGAGGATCCTCACAACATTTAAATTATTAAACATGGAGGGTGCCACTCAACATAATAAGAAGTAATAAAGGTAAAAAATATAGTATGCCGTTAAATAAATGGCGTGCGTCCGGCCGGTGTGTGGATGTATGTATGCAGGTGTACGTAGCCTCGTTAAACGGTAGACGAAGCCGTGTGTGTAAACTTTTATTAAAAAAGAAAATGGAAGGTTCCGGATGTATTTTGATATCGACAATTTTTGTGTGTCCCTGGTAAGCTCTCGAAGGAAATCCAGCTAACAAAATTTTTAGTAAATTGATAAGCGCAGGAGACCAAATTTTTGAAAGGTATTTTTCATGTATTTTTGGTCGTTTTGCCCCATTTCCATGCCCCTGAATGAAAGATCCCGGATGAATAAATATGAAAATATATCTATAACCGGTCATAAATTTGCAAACGATTCGTACTATTTTCGCCGCTTTGTCCTACTCTATTTGTATACCCAAATCATTTTTCTGATACCCGGAATCGACGATTTTTAGTTTTTCAAAAAAAAATAATTATTGCTAATTTCGCAATTTAGAAGGTATCTCCGTAATCGGCAATAAAATTGCAAGCGATCGCACTATTATTCGTATGCAAAAATCATTTTCTCGTTTACTCGCGACCCATATGGTTTTAATTTTTTGCTAAAAAAACGAAGCTTTCCGTTAACTCCGGCAAAACCAAGGTCATGACCCTTGGCACAACTCTCCGAACCACACACCGAACCACGGTTCGGTGTTCGCAACTAACCCCTCTCACCCTCACTCTCTCTCTTTATTCTCTTCCCAGTTGAAAGTAACCAATAAAATCCAATAAAAAATTTTGCATAAGATATAAGTATTTGCACCAGTAAAATCTTATTAAATCCAATAAAATGTGTGTGTTAATCGGCATAAACTAATGTTTTCATTAGTTTAAGCCAATCAGTAGGTGATGCCAATGTTGTTTAGGTCGATGAATAGACACATTTTATTTAATTTAATGAGATTTAATAAAATTTTACTGGTGCAAATACTTATAATATCTTATGCAAATCTTTTTTATTGGATTTTATTCTTTACTTTCAACTAGGTTATGCGCAAGGCTCTAAAATGCGAACCGCACGATGCTAGCAACAGGATCCCTCCCACACTCATTCTCTTTATTCCCGTTACGCAACTAGTGAGATCGCGAATTGCCGTCTCTCCGTTTTCCCTCACGCAATTCTCCGACCGCGAGCCTCACGATTCTCGCGATGGAGTACTTGCCTATACTCTCTCTCTCTCTCGCCCTCTCTCCTTATCCCTCCCTTGGCGCAATCCGCGGAAACGCGACTTACACCTCATTCGTGGAAAGCCCTCTCACACACACATACACTCTCTCGATTCTCTCTCGCGCATTTCTCCGGCCGGTACAATGCTCGCGACGAATTCGTAGGCAAGCTGTCTTTCCGAATGCGCGACCCGACGGAACGCGCGACGCAAGCACTCGCGTGCTCTCTCTCCTTCCTCCCGAATGCACGGTTCTCGGAAACGCGCACCGCAATTTCGCGTAATCAGCCCCCTCACGTTATCAGCAGTTGCCATGCTCTCGCAGCGACGATGACTCTCGGCGTATCCTCTTCTTCACTCTCTCGCGCCGACTCCTTGCGGATCCGGGCCGCCTCGACAGCCCGTGCGGGAGGTGGATCGCCGACACGTTCCCCTTCGTCGATCCCCTCGCCTAATGTCCTTCCGCGTCTCACTCTTTCTCTCTCTTACACACGATTTCTCCTCCACTCGACTCACTCTTTCTCTTCGTACTCGCTCACTCTCACTCCGCACATTTCTTCACCAGATCAAGCTCCTCGAATTCCCTCGAATTCGCTTCGATCCACATACACGCGCTTGCTCGACTCTCTGCAGAGACTCCTCGCTCTCGCTCTCTCTCGCACGCGTATCCCTGCTCAAGCCTGGCGACACGCGTACATGGCTGCTTCGTGTATCTCGAACCTCGCCCGTGCGGTGGCGCCCTCTAGGCTGCGCAGCTTTATACCGCCTCACCACTATGCTCGAATGCGACGGCCGTTACCTTACCTACTCCGGCGCGCTCGCTTCTCTCTCTCTCTCTCGCCCGCTTGCTCGCTTACATACCTTCGGATGGAGTTCTTCTCGTGTACCGGTAGCTGCTGACATCCCTCTCTGCCCTCGTAGATGAAACAACGGTTACCGCTTAATAAGTAGTAAAAGTACTTACGGGCAGGTTGATCTCCACGGCTGCCCCTCTCTCTCTCTCTCTCTCTCTCTCTCTCTTTATATGGTCCATGATTTCATAGAACTCACCATTCCCTGTAAAGCCCCTCCTCCCATCACCAAGTCCATCCTCTCTCGCAGCCTGAAAAATCTTAACCCCGAATCACTCGATACCTCACTTCGTACCCATCTCGCTGAACTGCCTCCGCTCACGATCCACCAACACCTCAGCTTCATCACCTATACTATCACCGCCGGAGTGGTTATGGGTCCGTGCCCAGCCGAGGTATCTGAGGCCGAGCGCCTGCTAACAAGAGCCATTATCTCTGCGTTTGGTGCGATTGCATCACTTCGCTCAATCATTCTCTCTTCTCCCCTCAAACCCTGAGTGAGCGCCGAACTGCGTGCACTCATGCGCACTCGTAACTGCGCCTACAGAATCGCTCGCACTTCCGGCACAGCAATAGACCTGCAGAGTTACCGTGCTGCTCGTGCAAGTGCGTCAAATGCACTTGACTCGGCCAAAAACCGATACATCGCCTCGCGCCTCGAAGAAGCCACCAGTCCAGAAGCCAAATGAAGAGAGCTCAGGCGCCTCCGTGTCTGGCTCCAATACAACCACGCCTTTCCACTATTTTGACGCAGCAACCCTCAACCTTCACTTCGCAGCAATCGTAAACCACCATCCACCCATCACAGAATGTGACTACAATATCATAATTTCGCAGCCACTGTGCACTGCTCTCAATCAACAGTTTTGTCTCCGTCCAGTCACCGAAAGGGACGTTCTCCAAGCTATAAACCGTTCCACCTCTAAAGCTTCAGGCTTCGATGGTTTCTCTGCGCCAATGATCAAGCTAACCGCGAGAATAGCCCTTTCAAATGTCACCTCACTCATAAACTCATCGATAGTCACCGCCACATTTCCATCTGAGTAGAAAAAGGCACTCATACGCCCGTTACCAAAAATAAAAAATCTAAGATCGCCATCTGACACACGTCCCATTGCACTTCTCTCGGAATGCTCAAAGGTGCTCGAGCGGCTAGTCTATGACCAGCTATCAGGCTACCTTGAGGTACATAGGCTTCTCCACCCGAGACAAGCTGGTTTCCGACGAGGGCATAGTACTCAAACCGCTCTCCTCGGTGTGCTTGAGGACGTAAGACAAGCAATAGATGAGAGAATTCTCACGATTTTAATCTTCTTTGATTTCTCCAAGACTTTCGACTCCATCTCCCACGCGCGTCTACTTGCCAAGCTAAGGTCCATCAGCATGTCTGACCACGCATTGCGTTGGTTCTTCAGCTACCTAGTCGATCGCCTCCAGGCTGTTATTGATGATGGTGGAACTATTTCGGACTGGCTTCGCGCGTCGTCGGGCGTCCCGCAAGGCAGTGTGCTCGGCCCCCTATTGTTCGCCCTTTACATAAATGACCTGCCCGCTGCATTGTCTTTCGCCAGGGTCATGATTTACGCTGACGACACGCAAGTTTATCTCTACTTATTCCCACCAAACATCAACCAAGCTATTGCGCGCGCCTCCATCGACGCTCAAGCGGTAGCGGACTGCGCCAGGCAGAATGGTTTGTTACTAAACTCTCTCAAGACGAAGGTTATGATTCTTGGCAGCGAGCTCTACACCGCTAGACTTGATCTTGCGACCCTCCCAAAAGTCATGATCGATAGCCACGCCCTTCAGTACGTGTCAGAGGCGCGCAACCTCGGCGTCATAATGTCGCCCACCCTGGACTGGAAGTCACATACGAGTGAAATCACCGGTATGGTCTACAGCACCCACCATACCCTGCGTTTTCATCGTCACTCACTTTCAAAGTCGCTGAGGAAAAGCCTCGTGGAGAGCCTCGTATTCCCACGTTTCGATTATGCGTGTGTCATCTATCACCATCTTGATGGCACGCGCATACGAAAAATTGAGGTCGCACTAAGGGCCTGTGTACGCTTTGTCGTCGGTCGCCTCTAGTTCCTAGCACATCTGGCCCCTCACTTGCTTGGATTGCACTGGCTCTCCGCATTCAGGCGCCGTGAGTACTTTATAGGTACCCTGGCGTTCACTGTAGTAGCGAATGACACCACTGCCTATCTCACCGAGCGCTTTCGCCGACGGCAGTCTCTCGACTTATTTGTACGCCGATCGGAGAGGCATCCGCCGAGGCCTTTGTGCCACTCACGTCCCGCACAGAGGCATACAAGCGCTCCTTTACCCTGGAAGCCATGTCCCTCTTAAACTCAATCAGCGTCACTGATTTTTCACCACGAGCACTATGCTCCTTCAAGAGTTCCCTCTTTGGCACGCTCTTTGAGAGGGACATGGCTGACTGGGTGCGGGGCGTGCGATACGAACGCCTGTCACCAAGCCTGTCAACCATTCCCCACGCTCGGCTCTAGCGCGCAAGGCCACCGATACCTCATTTACATTTCACTGTCACCTCATTTTCATTTTTCATTTTCATTTTTCATTTTCATTTTCACTTTCATTTTTTTTTCATTTTCATTTTTATTTTTGTTTTTTTATTTCTATGCTTATTGTTATCCTTATTATTATCCACTCATCTGGAACCGCCGTCAACACCGTTTTCAACCATGTCACTCTCCACTCATCTCTCGTTATGTTTGTTATATTTTATCTCTATTATCATTTTACACAGTCATATTACATCCACTCTCATTGTCATCATCCTCCTACTCATATCATATCTTTATGCCGTTTTATATTGTTAATTTTACATTGTTAATTTTATATAGTTTTAAGTTATTTTTTTGTTTTACACACAACTGTACATATCCATAAGCGCCAGACGGGGTTAAACCCCAAGGCGTCAATAAACTGTTTCAATCAATCAATCAATCTTTATCGCACATTCATTTACAACATCACAATTCATACATTTATACCCACATTCATTCATCTATTCATACATTCATCTATTTATCCATACATACATCGATACATCTATTTATATTTTTAAGGATCTCTATTACATGATCAAGATGCCGGAAAATTACAAGGAAGTAAATATGATAAGTTTACGCCAAAATGCAGAAAAGAAAATTGCAATAAAGGTAACCTTAAAAAGAGAAAAGAGTGTTGGAATCAGAGGAATTAGAGTCAAACGTGGAAGAACACTTCGACAATAGAAGCCACACAAATGAAAAATTAAGATAGAAATCCAAAGAAAAATCGTAGAAGCCTTAAAAAGTCACTGAATGTTAAGAATTTCTATACGTGTCTCCTTACATTCACCAAACCGTTTAGCCACATATTTTATACATTAATCTAACTATACATGTATCTATCTATCAATACATTGATTTCACACAAAACTTGCCTACCGTTTACTCTACCGTTACACACACATTTAACCTACCGCCCACCCTACAGTCTACACACACACCGACCGTTTACTCTACCGTTTACACCAAAAATTCTCCTACCGCTCACCCTACCTCTTACACACAAACTTATCCACTGTTCACCCTATTGCTCACACAATGGACACACTTACCGTTTACCTGACCGTTTACACAATAAAATGCCTACCGTTTACCCTATTGCTTACACAATAAACACACCTACCGTTTACTCTACCGTTTACACAATAAGCTCTCCTACAACTCACCGTATAGCTTACACACATACTGGCCTACCGTTTACCCTATTTCTTGCACAATGAACACACCTACCGCTAACTCTACCGTTTACACAATAAACTCCCCTGCCGCTTCCCCTATCGTTGCACACAACGACTTGGCCTACCGTCCACCCTATCGTTTACCCCGGTGTCTACTGCAGGTGACCCATCTCGCCTATGCACCAGGCGAACCGACCGCATACTCACCGATCTTATTTGTGATGTCTCTAATCTCACCCTTATATACATACCTTTCCTCCGCACCACACAGATGTCTACTGCCCAGTGAATCCTGGAGTAGAGGAGAGTAAACCCAGTACGCGGAAATGTTTGCATAAGAAATTTAAATGGGTGAAATGAAAAAATGTACATCGTAGTATCTAGAAATTTCCTCGTATTATCGCTCGTAATAATAATTGATTGTAAATAACCAGGGCTATCTATATGTATAACTCTTTTCAGTAGCTAAAGTTCATCCGACGGCGAGCAATAAAGCCGCCAAGACGACAGCTCACAAGGTACTTACTTCCCGATGTACTACGTCGCCTTATTATGTACCGCGTACAAACTTTGTTATAATACTTAAGTAAGCGTTTATAGGCTAAGAGAGTCGAAACGATCTCCTACCCAAATTTTCTCAATCGAGTGGAAGACTTCCCCGAGTTAGTTGGAAATAATCTTGAAAACTTCGTATTAAACTTTGGTCGTCGTATCTTTCGAATAAATAAATTGTAAGCGTCCGTATTAAAAATGTATTCGAATTTGGCTCAGACCCTCGCGCTGACTCTGTTAGTTAGACTATTATTACCATAAATTTATGATACTAGAGTAAAGATAATATTACGATTTGTATTTAGCGATAGTTAGGTAACTCACTATGTGACATAGATATAGGTATAACTTGCTAGGGAAATTTCCCCCTCTTATTTGAAGCGCTTTTGTCGTAATGGTAGAAAATTAGTGTAGATACTAACTAGAGCCAAACGGACAGCTCGGACGCAAAGAACATGGTACTAGAACCATGACTCGTGCAAGCGCTCCTCAAATAAGGGCGGGAGAGTTTGTAACATCAACTTTGATGTTACAATAGGAAGTACGTAGATATTCGACCTACAACCAGCGTACTGTAGTCGAGCAGAAAAAACCTATAACTAGAAAAAACCCAGATTGACGAGCAAGCCCTAGATAGCCTATAAACATCCCTCTAACACAGTACTTACATATATATTGCCCTATCCTACATAGATGTACCTTGTAGAAGAGAGTATATGAACTCTCTGTTAGAATAGAAAAGAAGATCTTGTAGAACAGCGATAGACTGTATTGTATAAGG
Organism: Torymus aiolomorphi; assembly: GCA_036365515.1. Taxonomy (NCBI): domain Eukaryota; kingdom Metazoa; phylum Arthropoda; class Insecta; order Hymenoptera; family Torymidae; genus Torymus; species Torymus aiolomorphi. Next base: position 117,489,793 of record CM070873.1, read on the forward strand.
CTTATCAGTCGTAGTCTCTCAACTGTCCCCCTGTCGCCTCTCCATACCAAGCTTACAGCATCACTCCCTCATACTTGGACCATATCGCATCTGAAACACACATAAACAACAATTACTATAGGCTATAAATTACTCACTGTATGGATTGGTGAATGTTAATTGTACTAAGCTCTTGGAACGATGGCCTTTTCTCTTATAATCACCCGTCAAACGTATATGAAGATGGGGTCGCTCGAGCAGGAGATCACCGCCTTGGATGGAACGTCTCACCTGCAAGAAGACCACTAGTTTAAATAAGAGCAAGACTACAACAACATAGAAATGATGCTAACCTGCTGAAGACACTGCAATAACTTGAAGTACAGGGCTGTATATATTCAGCACCTGGTGTATCGCTCATGGATTAAATAGGGGCAGCATCTACAGCAGCAGCTACAGCAATCACTGTCACCACTGAAAAGAACGAATAATTAAAAACAGGCAGATTGTGTGGGTAGGCGACACACAAACCTTACCTACAGCCACAAAAAAGCCACATAACCTCGAGGAGTGATGAGGGTCCTGTGCGAGCAGTCGGGACGAGGAGTGCGCCACCAACCCCGAGGATGATAACGAGGACAGCAGCGGACAGTCTTCCCCAGCACCAGAGCACCACTAACACTCCGAAGCACGTCGTATTCATGTCGTCGTGTGCCGAAGCGCGTGCGCACGAGAGCGCCGGTCGATACGACGCCGATAGCTAGCGCGCACGTGGAGAGACGAGAGAGAGAACGAGCAAGCGGGGATCATGAGGGTGAGAGGGGGCACCGGCGAGAGCGCTGCGACAGCTACGGCCGAGAGCGGCAGCGCGGGCTCGAGAGACGCGCTCGCTCACTCTATACTGAGCCTTGATAGTCACCACTACATTTTGAGTTTTTGTACGCTATCGAAACATTTAAAAAAGTTAGTTTGTAACGTTTGAGAAAAAAGGGAGCAAAAGTGATCTCCAACCAACCTCATTTTGCGATATCCGTGTGTGCGAAGTAAGTAGTAGTGAGCCGTGAGTGAAAAGTGCGCGTGTCGAGCCTCACGTCGCGGATCCTCGCGGAATTTTTTTCTCGCGTGCGAAAGCTACCGATATCGTGTGCCGCGTCTATGCGGCTGGCTCTCAACGTTTTGTATTTACAGTGATTAAATAAAATAGTGTTATTATTTCTTATATATCTAAAATCGTAGTGCTGCGCACATTCATTTACGCCCCTTCCAAAATCGCCTTTCCCTCTATCCCTCCCCCACACACTTCTCCCCCAAAGTAAATTCATTGTTATAAATGACGCAGCCAACGTGGGACCCCGGAAAGCCCGAGTGGTATGTGCGCAAATTCGTGATCGAATAGGGCCTAGGACAGAGTGCATCGAAATTTAGTACTTAGCGTGTAACACTCGAAACGCGCGCGACGCTCGACACGCACACTGGCAATAGGATATAGATAGCCATTTTTTGCGGTCATGGTCGTACAGGAGTACGAGGATACAAGCACGCCGGCGGCCATTTTGAGGCGTCGCTTTTGAGAATTTGGCAAAGTGTTTAGCACTGAGCCAAGTACATCGAAATTTACTCCAAAGCAAAAAAAAAAAAAATCAATTATTCATTAACACAAGTGGTGAAGAAATTTATTGGAATAATAAGAAAATTTGTTGCATTGGAAATACAAACGAATAAATTGGAATCACAATTGGAAAATTTAAATAAAAGAAACCTTGCTGGAGTAAATATTGAAATTAAATCCACTAAAAACATTTTCAATCAACATCGGATTTGGTAACATTTTGGATTATTAATATATTTTCTTATGCAAACAAATAATATTCGCACCTAAGCTTATAATTACTTATATACATATACACATATATTCCCACATGCTTTGCCCATCATTCTACCCGCCTACCGCTACACTGTCGCTTTAATTACCATTACACGTTTACATTACTGCCACACTTTCCCCTCGTAAAATAAACAAATTTTCTCTGCTTGGTTTGAGTTTTGCGAGGAGTTTTGCCATTTCTTTTGCATGAAAATAACATTTCGTGATTCCATAATAGTGAGAACATCCTAATTAGCACTAAGAATTACTAAATGATATTGTACATAGAATTTTTTTAAAAAGGAAATAAAATATTGAAAGTAGATTTTCAATATTCAAAACTTTATAATCAAGAATTTGAGTCATGAAATACACATGAGAAATACATACGACAACATCGCGTGTGAACCTTGCAATGTTTACATTGAGGGATTAATGCTTAGAGCACAATAGAGTATTCGTATGATTTAATATAACTATCTTGATTTCGAGGTTTACTTAATGAAATTCTAATCTTGAACATTTTCGAGATTCAAAACCTATGCAATGTGACAATAACAATATCAATTGTTATTAAATAAATTCAATAATATAACAATAGTAATAAATATTTGGAAATAAATAATAATTTTTAGATAACTACATAAATGAAAATTTGTGTGAAATAAACCAAAAACCATAATAAACAAAAAATTATTTAAAACAATTTTTGAAAAAATATAATAAATAATTCAAATAAAATTTTTTTTTTATTTTTGAATTTCGAATTTTTTCCGATAATGTATGATTTAGAATAATTTAAGCTAATCGGTATAGAATTGGGATTGAATATTATTTCTTGCTTGTAGTATGGGGAAACATTCGAAATGCTAATAGATGTTTAAAATTTTGTTTGGATTACAAATACAATTACTTTCAATAATATAAAACATTTTTTTGTGGTAGTAATTAGTTACTATATTTGTAAGCTTGCTAATATTTATTTGGGTGTAATATATTTTTACACATTGGTTCATTGGTTTAAAACGCGAATTTATAAATAAATTAAATAATATTATAAGAATTCATAAAAAAAAAAAAAAAAAATTTTTAAATTATTTAATATTGGGAGAAATTATTTTAACATAGGGATTCTTGTTTTGGTATACGGAAAGAAAAAAACGTTTTTTGGGACATTTAAATTTTCTTTTCATAATTGGAATAAACAAGAATTTTCAAGAGACATTCAAATTTTATTGGAATAAACAAAATTCTTTTGAGATATAGTAATTATCGTGTATTTTAATTTACTATTTTGGCATTGCAATATACCCGAAAGGCATTTCAAAGCCAAATACCACCGCTTGACTTATCCTTGTTATTTATGAACTCTATCAACTATAACAACCCAGTTACAGTAATTACAATAGCTAGCATTCAACCATTGGGGTTAGTACTTATAACCTGCCTTCGATTTTTTTCCCTGCATATAACTTGCTTGCCATAAGTTCTTTGATTTTGTTTCCTCTCACTCTGCTTGCCACTCACTTGGAGCTTTCAAAGGCTTTAACTGCTTTCAGTTTTGGGATTAGCTCTCATTCGATTTAATTTAATTTGGTGTGCCTACATATTAATGTATATTTAGATTTGATGTATATCTTTTTTTTTAGTAGTATACACTTTTGTACATAAAGAAAACTTTGTGTTAATTTAAATTTATTTAATTTATTGAAAGATTTGTTTTGAGGAGGCAAGTAGAAGTGAGCTACACGAGAGCAGTTAAGGTACAAACCTGAATCTCTCGTCATAATTATGGAATTAAAATAAATCAATCAATGCATGTATGCCCCCTCCCTTCCGTTACACCTACCATCCCCCCCTTCCGTTACACCCCCCCTGAAATGTTACCAGCCCATATTGTGAAGATCCGAAAGTAGGTTTGATTAATAGTAGTTTTTCAGATAAGACAAGATTTGACACAGCTCCAATTGCAGATATGAATTTCCCCTATAGCGCAACAGCCCAGATGTCGTCCCCGACTGTAACAAATCAAACTTGGGGAACACAGACTATGGTACATCCACATTACCTAACACTCCTGGGAAATTTAGGCATGCCTTCCTACAGTTATATGGGATCTCCAACCTTTGGCCTAACTGAATATCCACCCTATCTCGCATTACCTCTCGGTTCGAACACGTCTCATTGAGAAATCCCGAAATTGAATCTTTCGAATAACTCGATTCTACAACAATCAACGCTTAATAATAATTATTTCGTGTCACAATTTGACAATCTAACGAATAATTTCCAACAGACTTCGCAATTTCCATCACATTCTATACATAGTCATATTGTAAATATCAACAATGGAGACTCTGATTTAATTCAACTTCTTGGTGACTGGGAAATTTCGTTTTACGGTAAACAAAACGAAGATCTTGAAAATTTTGTCCGTCGATTGTCAACTTTTATTAGGAGTTATAATGTCTCAGATGAAACTATCTTACGGTTGGTCCCGGTTATTCTCCATGATAGAGCCGAAAGTTGGTTCCAAACTCTAGCTCGGGAATGGAAATTGTTCGAAGATTTTAAATTGGCATTGCAAGTGCAATATGGTAAAAAAAACACCCAACTTGGTTCTGAGGATGAAAGTACAAGTGCTCTGACTTGTCCTTCGTCGAATTATGAATGTGAATCGAATTCGAATTTACAGAATTTTAATGATGATTCTATTGAATCATCTTCGAATTTATCTCCCAGTAGTTCGAATAGTGAACTAAATATCGTTAGCAATTCGATCAGAGTTCATGATTCGACGGATCAAGTGATGTCTTTCAACATCCCGAAGAAGGAAAGGGAGGAGCATCGTGCTTCGCCGACTGCTGCTACAAATATCTCCTTAAATAATGATGTAAAGCCCTTAGAAGTGACTGCGAAATCACTTAATTGTGTAATGCCGACTGGCACAATAGATATCGTAGTTTCTCCAAACACCTCGTCAGTCGAAGTCGAATCGCGATCTAAAACATCCACCTTAACCAAACCATGTATTAACTTGCAGAATCGTACCTTCAAAATTTTCATTCTGGATGATATGTACCCCTCGGCTAAAATGACATCGAATCGACCTAGTAACCTTCGAAATCACCTCTCGAAAAATTTAATGTTGAATAAGCCCTCGAATAGGATTTCCTCGAATCAACTGTCAAAGTTTTACAGAATTCCACCGTATCCATTTAATAAATACCACTTGAATAAATCTACTTCGAATCAACCCTCGAACTTACGAAATATTTCGTCGAAAAATGATAAAATATGTTTAAATTTTAATAAAGAAAAAGATTATTCGTATCGAAACATTTCGTATGCATGTTGGATTTGTCGCATACTGGGACATTTCGCAAAAGATTACCCTAAGAAATTGGGAATCTTATGTTACAAATACGGCAAGCCAGGTACCATAATTCCCAAATGCACAAATCGTAAACAACCTTCGAAAAATGATTTGATATCACTCGGTTCCATAAACTTAACGACGTCGCAGAAAACTCTGCCGTCACATGTGATAGCAGAGTGAAAGGCTTCATCAGGAAAGTCATATTTAGTCTCAGAATCCTTACATGATCGAACCATGAATGACAAGGATCAAAAACAATCTTCGAAAACGGATTTCCAATCACGGAGATTGATGTCGCAGAAAACCCTGCCTTCACAGGTGATAGCAGAGGGAAAGGCTTCATCAGAAAAATCATATTTAGTGTCAAAATCCTTGCATGTTCAAAACTTGAATTTTAAAGTTTCTTTGTTTAACTCGAATCTTACAAAAACTCGTATTATTTCGATGTCGCAGAAATCTCTGCCTCCACATGTGACAGCATAGGGAAAGGCTTCATCAAAAAAGTCGTATTCAGTGTCGAAACCCTTGTATAATCGAAACTCGAATTTTAAAAGTCCTTCTTTTACCTCGAATCTATCAAAAACTCGGATTATTTCGAAATCATGTGACACGTTTAACCTGTCGCAACCTTGTACCCCCTCGAAATTCTTTGACTTGAAACCTAGGAACTCGAGCAAAGAAAGTTCAACTCGTAACTCGAATACTCGAAAGCTAAATGCTAATAACTCGTACGCAAGTTACTCGCCTTGCACCTTGGAACCCTCGAAAAGAAGTTGTCAAAACTCGAAAGATGACAACCAAAATACCTTCGTAAAATCCTCGAAATCTAAAGAAAATAAAGGACAATTCTTGACACTCTGTTGGAATTGTCATAAATCAGGACACACCTATCGAAAATATGTAGAACCGCGACAAAAGCGATTTTGCTATAGCTGCGGTGCGCCAGACACAGATGTTAAACAGTGTCTTGCGTGCACCCATGGTAAAGCTCGTATTTCTCGAAAATACTTTGGCTCAAATCCACCACTTCACATATTTACGTGTGATTCGGAGGAAACTCTTCGTAATGTCCTTGAAAGTTCGAAGTCGGTTGTCCCTAATGCAGCAGCTTTGACACAATTATGGTCACTGTTAGCATCATTGAAACAACCTGTCTTGGTAGTTCTACCAGGCGAAAACCTTCAGATATAGAGAGCTGGAATTATTATTTTGTCTCACCCCCTACCGTCTACCCTACCGCTAATTTACTTACCACACCCTACCGTTTACTCAATAAATTCTGCCTACCGTTCCCCCTACCGCTTACACTTGAAACACACCTACCGCTACCTCTATCGTTACACACTCGAAACACACCTACCGCTACCTCTATTGTTACACGCTAAACGCATCTACCGCTTGCCCTACCGATTACACACAAAACTGCCTACCGTTCACCCTATCGATTACGCACAAAACTGCCTACCGTTCGCCCTATCGATTTCACATAAAACTTGCCTACCGTTTACTCTACCGTTACACACACATTTAACCTACCGCCCATCCTACAGTCTACACAGATACACCTACCGTTTACTATACCGCTTACACCAGAAATTCTCCTACCGCTCACCCTACCTCTTACACACAAACTTATCCACTGTTCACCCTATTGCTTACACAATGGACACACCTACCGCTTACCTGACCGTTTACACAATAAAATGCCTACCGTTTACCCTATTGCTTAAACAATAAACACACCTACCGTTTACTCTACCGTTTACACAATAAGTTCTCCTACAACTCACCCCATAGCTTACACACAAACTTGCCTACCGTTTACCCTATTGCTCACACAATAAACACACCTACCGCTAACTCTACCGTTTAAACAATAAATTCCCCTACCGCTCCCCCTATCGTTGCGCGCAACGACTTAGCCTACCGTCCATCCTATCGTTTATCCCGGTGTCTACTGCAGGTGACCCATCTCGCCTACGCACCAGGCGAACCGACCGCATACTCACCGATCTTATTTGTGATGTCTCGAATCTCACCCTTATATGCATACCTTTCCTCCGCACCACCCAGATGTCTACCGCCCAGTGAATCCTGGAGTACAGGAGAGTAAACCCAGTACGCGGAAATGTTTGCATAAGAAATTTAAATGGGTGAAATGAAAAAATGTACATCGTAGTATCTAGAAATTTCCTCGTATTATCGCTCGTAATAATAATTGAATGTATATAATCAGGGCTATTTATATGTATAACTCTTTTCAGTAGCTAAAGTTCATCCGACGGCGAGCAATAAAGCCGCCAAGACGACAGCTCACAAGGTACTTACTTTCCGATGTACTACGTCGCCTTATTATGTACCGCGTACAAACTTTGTTATAATACTTAAGTAAGCGTTTATAGGCTAAGAGAGTCGAAACGACCTCCTGCCCAAATTTTCTCAATCGAGTGGAAGACTTCCCCGATTTAGCTTGGAAATAATCTTGAAAATTTCGTATTAAACTTTGGTCGTCGTATCTTTCAAATAAATAATATTGTAAGCGTCCGTATTAAGAATGTATTCGAATTTGGCTCAGACACTCGCACTGACTCTGTTAGTTAGACTATTAACCCGTAAATTTGTGATACTGGAGTAAGGATAATATTACGATTTGTATTTAGCGATAGTTAGGTAACTCACTATGTAACATAGATATAGGTATAACTTGCTAGGGAAACTTCCCCCTCTTATATGAAGCGCTTTTGTCGTAATGGTAGAAAATTAAGGTAGATACTAACTAGAGCCAAACAGGCAGTTCGGGCGTGAGGAACATGGTACTAGAACCATGACTCGCGCAGGCGCTCCTCAAATAAGGGAGGGAGAGTTTGTAACATCAACTTTGATGCTACAATAGTCAGATTTATATATTCGACCTACAAACAGCGGACTGTAGTCGAACAGAAAAAACCTGTTACCGGAGAAAACACTAGGTTGAGGAGCAGGCCCTAGGTAGCCTATACACACCCCTCTAAAACACCATACTTACGTATGTTTCCCTACACACACAAATACACTTTACACAGAGAGTATGCGAACTCTCAACATATATGAAGAAGAAGATACAGGACTGCAACAACAGCTTGGGACTTGGAGGAAGCTGAACTGTCGCAGCCTTCCAACGATTTCCCTTTTCTCGCCACACTATGCTATATTACTTCTCTCTCTCTCTCTCTAATACAGCACCTGAAAACAAATAGAAACCATGAATAAAGTATCCCAGCACTAACTATGAGAATTGTTGAATACAAATTTGGAATAAGCCTTGGAACGATAGCCACTGTTCTGGTAATCACCCGTTAAATGCCTATGGAGATGGTGTCGCTCGAGCAGAGGGTCCCCAGATGGGATGAAACGTCACCTGGAAGAAGAGCACTAGCTTAAGCAACTGAAAGACTACACACACCTAGAGAGATACTAACCTGCTGATATGCACTGCAATGCAATGATTTGGGAGTGGAGAGTTGTGGTAACCAATACTGATGGACTCGCCCAGGGAGTAGCCAGAGGCAGCATCTATAGTAGCTGAAGCAACCAGCTGGATGGTCTGCGTCCACAGCTACTGTCGGGCACCACTGAAAAAGAACACTACTAATAAACCAGAGGCAAATTATATGCCTGAGCATGATACACAGACCTTACCTGCAACCACAACAAACCAACATAACCTCCAAGAATCGTACTCTTATACCTCATGCTGGCAGCGTCAGTGGAAGCGTGGCACCATCCTCGTAGACGACATCGAGGAGAAGCGGAAAACTTGCACCAGCAGCAGAGCAGCAGACAACAAGCACGAAGAGGCGCGTCCTCATCGTCAACCTCAGAAGGCGCGTGCGCACGAGAGCGCCGGTCGATGTGACGCCGATACCACCGCGCGCACATGTATAGAGACGAGAGAGAGAGCGACCAGGCGGTGATCAAGGGAGTGAGAGGGGGCACCGGCGAGAGCGCTGCGATAGCTACGGCCGAGAGCGGCAGCGCGGGCTCGAGAGACGCGCTCGCTCACTCTGTACTGAGCCTTGATAGTCACCACTACATTTTGAGTTTTTGTACGCTATCGAAACATTTAAAAAAGTCAGTTTGCAGCGTTTGCGAAAAAAAGGGAGCAAAAGTGATCTCCAACCAACCTCGTTTTGCGATACCCGTGTGCGCGAAGTAAGTAGTAGTGAGCCGTGAGTGAAAAGTGCGCGTGTCGAGCCTCGCGTCGCGGAACCTCGCGGAATTTTTTTCTCGCGTGCGAAAGCCACCGATATCGTGTGCCGCGTCTGTGTGGCTGGCGCTTAACGTTTTGTATTTACAGTGATTAAATAAAATAGTGTTATTATTTCTTATATATCTAAAATCGTAGTGTTGCGCACATTCATTTGCGCCCCTTCCAATATCGCCTTTCCCTCTATCCCTCCCCCACACACTTCTCCCCCAAAGTAAATTCATTGTTACAACATTGATATATATTGTACAAACACCGGTCTATCCATTTACCTATTATTATCCATCCGTCTATTTATCCATTTATCGATTGTGGAACACAGACTTTTGCAGGTTGTATGACTCGACAATTCTTAGTAACATTTCGTTGGTCGGTAACAATATCTCATCTCAGCTTGGAGCATAAAAACGGTCCTCGGCACTGCGCGTCAAAACGTCCTATCTCGATTCGGCGCATAACACCATCCCCTCTCTGCTCGGTACATAAGAATTTCCGGTTCCTGCTCGGCGTGTAAGAAAGTCCCATCTCGGGCGCTCCGTGTGTTGACAGTTGATAATTCCCAATCCATCGTTTCTCACTCGCGCTCTCGCGGATGAAATCTTCGCTCTATCTCTTCTAATCGCGGATGATGCGTGGCTCTCAGAAAGTAGCATATAGGAGAAGGGATGATTTTCAGCTATAAACCATAAGATTTTTAATCTCATAAGCAATTGTATTTTTCAGAATCTCAAGTGTCTCGAAGAGATGAAAGTTTTAACTTTGATTTTAGTCAGTTATCTGAAAATCGGATGGAGTTCCATTCGTCGCTTATGGAAGAGACTTGTGGTACAGTTAAGAAATCTAGAGATATAAGGGAAAGAGAAACAGATAGTATGCACCAAATAGATTCTGATTCGGAGAAAGATTCCGTTGATGAAGACATTGTAAAGCAGGAGTTACTTGTCGAATCCAGAAAAAACAGAAGAATGGGAGCAAATATGACACGAAAAGGTAGGCATTTTCTAATCTTGCTAGTTCTAAAATATTTAACTATATTTAACTATATATCCATTGATACATGTATTAATCAATTTACTCATACACCTACCTATATATCCATGTATCCTTGTATAGATCTGTGCAGTTATCCATACGCCAATATTCTAGTATGCATTGATACGTGGTTTACGTGTTATGAAGGATGGATTACAAACTGTTGATACCCACAATCTTTAATGGTATGTTGAACTCGCTTCGGTCCACACACACGTGCTTCCTCGACTCTCTGCTGAGACTCCTCGCTCTCGCTCTCTCGCGCGCGTATCCCTGCTCGAGCCTTGCGACACGCGTACACTGCTGCTTCGTCCCCTATAGCACTGAATATTTGAGGAATATTCCCTCAATATTCATTTGCCATTTTCGCAATTTTCACTAATATTCCTTCAACGTTAATGAACATGGAAGAAACCCTTAGGGAATATTCCTGCAAAACTTGATGACCGTTTTTCCATTCCTTTTCTAAAATGATCAGGTAGGCTACCTATTATTGCAGGAATATTCGTACAAGATTAATTAATACTAGACGAATATATAATTAAGTTTCACCAAATTTTCCTCGATTAAGCAGTATTGCAGCAATATTCGTACAAGATTCATGGACACGAGATGAGCATTCAATATATTCCCCTATAACACTTAATTTTGGAACAATATTGCTTCAATGTGGCTGCGACATATTCGCCATATTCGCTAATATTCCCTTAACGTATACAGGTAACGTTAGTATTTAAGTTGTTTATTTCACATAGATAAGGCGTAAAATTTTGAGTCTTCATCCCCCATTGCAAACGGGATATCAAAAACAAGGCAAGCCTTGTAATTCGGACTCTTCGTAAAGAGTCATTTGAACGGTTGAATTATACGGCTTATATACTCTCGGCCATCCAGTGTAACCACAGAAAGCGCTACCGGTACGCCGCATGGCGGATAAATAGCCGAAGCTTGCATATCGAGAGCCGCCCATCACAAGTTTCCCTTTATCACCGCTATGCGGAGCACCGATAGCGCTTTCTGTAGATACACTGAATGGCCGAGAGTATATAAGCCGTGAAATTCAACCGATCAAATGACTCTTTACGAAGAGTCCGATTTACAAGGCTTGCCTTGTCTTTTATATCCCGTTTGCAATGGGGGATGAGGACTCAAAATTTTACACCTTATCTATGTGAAATAAACAACTTAAATACTAACGTTACCTGTATACGTTAAGGGAATATTAGCGAATATGGCGAATATATCGCCGCAACATTGAAGCAATATTGCTCCAATATTAAGTGTTATAGGGGAATATATTGAATGCTCCTCTCGTGTCGATGAATCTTGTACGAATATTCCTGCAATATTACAATAATAGGTAGCCTACCTGATCATTTTAGAAAAGGAATGGAAAAACGGTCATCGAAGTTTGCAGGAATATTCCCTAAGGGTTTCTTTCATGTTCATTAACGTTGAGGGAATATTAGCGAAAATTTCGAAAATGGCAAATGAATATTGAGGGAATATTCCTCAAATATTCAGTGCTATAGAGGGTGGGTCTCGAACCTCGCCCGTGCGGTGGCGGCCTCCCGGCTGCGCAGCTTTATACCGCCTCGCCGCTATGCCCGAACGCGACGAAAGTTAACTTACATACTCCGGAGCGCTTCCTTCTCTCTCTCTCTCTCTCTCTCTCTCTCTCTCTCTCTCTCTTTGGTTCGCTCGCTCGCTTACATACCTTCGGATGGAGTTCTTCTCGTGTACCGGCAGCTGCTGACATCCCTCTCTGCCCTCGTACATGAAACAACGGTTACCGCTTGATAAGTAGTAAAGGTACTTACCGGCAGGTTGATCTTCGCTGCTGCCCCCCCCTCTCTCTCTTTATCGCACATTCTTTTACAACATCACAATTCATACATTTATTCCCACATTCATTCATCTATTCATACATTCATCTATTTATCCATACAATGATGATTCTTTACATTTATCTGTACAGCTATATATCCATACATACATCTATACATCTATTTATATTTTTAGGGATCTCTATTACATGATCAAGATGTCGGAAATTTATCAGGAAGTAAATATGATAAGTTTACGCAAAATCCAGAAAAGAAAATTGCGATAAAGTTAACCTTAAAACCAGAAAAAGGAGTCTTCTTGGAATCAGAGGAATTAGAGTCAAACGTGGAAGAAGACTTTGACGATAGAAGCCACACTAATAAAAAATTAAGAGAGAAACCCAAAGAAAAAAGAAGCCGTAGAAGCCTTAAAGAGTCACTGAATGGTAAGAATTTCTATACGTGTTTCCTTACATTCACTAAACCGTTTAGCCACATATTTTATACATTTATCTAACTATACATGTATCTATCTATCAATGCTTTGATATATATTGTACAAACACCGGTCTATCCATTTACATATTATTATCCATCCGTCTATTTATCCATTTATCGATTGTGGAACACAGACTTTTGCAGGTTGTATGACTCGACAATTCTTAGTAACATTTCGTTGGGCGGCAACAATATCCCATCTCAGCTTGGAGCGTAAAAACGTTCCCCCTCGGCTCGGCGCGTCAAAACATCCTATCTCGATTCCGCGTATAAGACCATCCCCTCTCTGCTCGGTGCATAAGAACGTCCCGTTCCGGCTCGGCGTGTAAGAACGTCCCATCTCGGGCGCTCCGTGTGTTGACAGTATGACAATTTCCAATCCATCGTTCCTCACTCGCGCTCTCGTGGATGAAATCCTCGCTCTATCTCCTCTAAGCGCGGATGAGCGTGACTCCCAGAAAGTAGCATATAGTAGAAGGGATGATTTTCAGCTATAAACCATAAGATTTTTAATCTCATAAGCAATTGTATTTTTCAGAATCTCAAGTGTCTCGAAGAGATGAAAGTTTTAACTTTAATTTTAGTCAGTTATCTGAAAATCGGATGAAGTTCCATTCGTCGCTTATAGAAGAAACTTGTGGTACAGTTAAGAAATCTAGAGTTATAAGGGAAAGAGACGCAGATTGTATGGACCAAATAGATTCTGATTCGGAGGAAGATTCCGTTGATGAAGACATTGTAAAGCAGAAATTACTTGTCAAATCCAGAAAAAACAGAAGAATAGGAGCAAATATGACACGAAAAGGTAGGCATTTTCTAATCTTGCTAGTTCTAAAATATTTAACTATATTTAACTATATATCCATTCATACATGTATTAATCAATTTACTCATACATCTACCTATACATCCATGTATACTTGTATATGCGTCAATATATTAGTATGCATTGATACGTGGTTTACGTGTTATGAAGGATGGGCTACAAACCTTTGATGCTTACAATCTTTAATTGTATGATGGCATTTTTATTTTTTAGAATCTCAACTGAACGGGCGGAATGTCAAGAAACCGAATTTTCGTTTGGGTCAAAAACCAAAGAACAACTCAAAGACTAAGTCATCATTAAAGTCAGAAACTTGTTATAAAGCCAAAAAAATAAGGAGAAGAGTATTATTTAGTAATGAAAATATAGATTTAGAATGTAAGAAAGATTCAGAGGATAGCGACAGCTCAAATGAGAAATTGACGCTCAAACATGGAACAAACAAAAAAATTAGTTCGAAGATGTCGGTTAAAGGTATGCATTTCTCAGGCTTGCTAGTTTTCTAAAATGTCTATCCATACCCATCTATCTGCACGGCGATCCATCCATACATTCCCCTCTAGGTCCTTTAGATATAAAAGGATGGGTGATGAGTGAAAACGCTATTAAGCATATCCAATGTATTTTTTCCTCAGCTTTTCAATGGTGTAGGCAGTTTTCCCGAAATTTTCCATTTTCACCTTCAAAAGGTACAAAACGGGTTATATCTCGAAAACGATATTTTTAATATTTTTTTTACCCTCTAGATCGAAAGCTGAGCATTTTCTCCGTAGGAAAGGATATTTTCCAAAGAGTGCCGAAGATGTTTTCTGCGAGATATAGAACGCGAAAGAGTAGACGCACCGCTTTCCTGCACGCGGTACTACACGGTACAGCGCGCGGACTGCGCCCGCCTCGTTGCCTATATAATAACCTTTTATAATCTGTGACGTTGTATTTAGTTATACCCTCGATTGAATCACTCGAAATTGTTGGTGACTCGAACTAAACCAACTGCCACTATTTTCCACATCTGTCTTACCAATAGCGGTATTCTACCGCCGCTAAAATTCCGATCTCGACCAAGGGAGGTCAAAACTTCACCAACAACAACACCAGGAAACACCTTCGCCGAGACAGTAATTTACTGAACACCCTCGACGAGCGCAATTCCCTGAAAATAATACTCCAGGGACAATCACAATCAAATTACAATAAGAACACTCGTTAATAATAACAAACAGTTAGGAAATGAGAATTAACTTTATTCAAAAGGTAAACTGCCACTATGGCGGCCGCGTCTCCCAGTGGTCCTCTCGGCGTCCTCAAGATAGCCACTACGTGGCACTTCGTGCGTGGCGGCGGTTGAACCTGGAAAAGAACAAGAGAAAAGACACGACACGATGTGGATATTAGTCAATCTGCTGGTGTTATGACTCCTGGAGATAACCCTGGGCAGCCAGTACTCCTCCGATGTCGCGTTCCCCATGCTTGAACCTAACCTTAAAATCTTCTACCCGCATCCAAATACTCCCTACACCTTTTAACCCGAGTATTACTCACGTAAATGCACTAGTAATCCTAATTGCGCGACTCAGAACCTTTCAAGTGTTACTCCTCGTGATGACTCTCTCTCTCTCACCACTCTTGCAACTCACAGCTAGCCAACTTCTCTCAAGGTTGAAAATCGACTAGCTGCTGCGGACCCCGTTGGTGAATAGGACGCGTCTTTATCGCTTCTTGATCCTCGAGCATTCCATGTCTATCCCCTCCTTGCCCGCGGTTGCCGTTCATTGGCCCTCAGTTATGCGTTTGTCCTACTTTCTATTCTAGTCCATGACTCGCCGTATCTTTGAGTCATGATAGGCTCGAGTACTAGTGTCCGCGGCCTCTATGTTGCCCGTTGCACTGCCCGATGGCCCGCTCTTGCGCTGCGCGTCCCATCTATATCTATCGTGCTTCTATGCCTGTGCGCCGCGCGTATTCTACCTTCTACTCTCTCTTCGGCTCTCTCCCTATCTCCCAGCGCGCCTAACTCACTACTGTACTGCTGTCTATGCGTACTCGCTCCTTCTCTGCCGCTCTCTTGCTCCCACCATCCTATGTGGTTGAAGTTTGCAACGTTGCGACTCCAACGAAAATCCAAACATCCAAAAAATTACGATTTCCGCCCGAAATCGATTCTATAGCAATAAAAATGCAATTAACAAGACGTAAAAGAGCAAAAAAATAAAAAACAACAAAAACTCACCCCTTAACACCCCATTTTGTCGTGGCAAAAAAAACAAAAGAATTCTAATTCAGCCGCTTTTGAGATCGCCAATAATTTTATTGCCGGAATACAATTTTGAGCACGCAAGAGGACTACAAAAAAATTGGCAACTCCGCAAGCACCGCGGAACACCCCCAAACTACCCCTTTCATACCAAAAAATCGCTAAAAAAATTCTATCTTCGCCGTTTTTGAGATCGACAATAATTTTATTGCGCGAATACGAATTCTAGGATACAAGATACCTACAAAAAAATTGGCATCGCACAAAGCACCGCGGAACACCCCCAAACTACCCCCTCTCGATCGAAAAAATCGCGAAAAAAATTCTATTTCAGCCGTTTTTGAGATCGCCAATAATTTTATTCCCGGAATATATTCTTGAGCATGCAGGAGATCTACAAAAAAATTGGCAACGCCCAAAGTACCGCGCAACACCCTCAAACTACCCCTTTCGACCTATAGAATAGTAAAAAGAATTCTAATTCAGCCGTTTTTGATATCGCCAATAATTTTATTGCCCGAATGCGAATTCGAGGATACAAGATACCTACAAAGAAATTGGCAACGCCCAAAGCACCACGGAACACCTCCAAACTACCCCTTTCAAACCGAAAATATCGCTAAAAAAATTCTAATTCAGCCGTTTTTGAGATCGCCTATAATTTTATTACACAAATACGAATTCTAGGATACAAGATACCTATAAAAAATTGGCAACGCCTAAAGCACCGCGGAACACCCTCAAACTACTCCCTCTCGATCGAAGAAATCGCGAAAAAAATTCTAATTCAGCCATTTTTGAGATCGCCAATAGATTTATTGCCCAAATGCGAATTCTATGATACAAGATACCTACCAAAAAATTGACAACGCCCAAAGCACCGCGGAACACCCTCAAACTACCGCTTTCGATCGAAAAAATCGCTAAAAGAATTCTAAATCAGCCGTTTTTGAGATCGCCAATAATTTTATTGCCGGAATAAAATTATTGGCGATCTCGATAACGGGAGAGTTAGAATTTTTTTGGCTTTTTCTTCGATCGAAAGGGGTAGCATGAGGGTGTTCCGCGGTACTTTGGGCGTTGCCAATTTTTTGTAGGTATCTTGTATCCTAGAATTCGTATTCGGGCAATAAAATTATTGGCGATCTCAAAAACGGCTGAATTAGAATTTCTTTTGCTATTTTTTCGGCCAAAAGGGTAGTTTGAGGGGGTTCCGCGGTGCCTTGGGCGTTGACAATTTTTTTGTAGATATCTTGTATCCTAGAATTCGTATTCGGGCAATAAAATAATTGGCGATCTTAGTAACGGCTGAATAAGAATTTTTTTTGCTATTTTTTCCGTCGAAACGGGTGTTCCGCGGTGCTTTGGGCGTTTCCAATTTTTTTGTAGGTATCTTGTATCGTAGATATCGTATTCCAGCAATAAAATTGTTGGCGATCTCAAAAACGTCTGAATTAGAATTTTTTTTGCTATTTTATCGGTCGAAAGGGGTAGTTTGAGGGTGTTACGCGGTGCTGTGGACGTTGCCAATTTTTTTATAGGTTTCTTGTATCCTAGAATTCGTACTCGTGCAATTAAATTATTGGCGATCTGAAAAATGGCTGAATAAAATTTTTTTTGCTACTTTTTCGGACGAAAGGGGTAGGTTGAGGGCATTCCGCGGTGCTTTGGGCATTGCCAATTTTGTTGTAGATATCTTATATCCTAGATTTCGCATTGGGGCAATAAAATTATTGGCGATCTCAAAAACGTCTGAATTAGAATTCTTTTTGCTATTTTCTCGGTCGAAAGGGGTAGCTTGAGGGTGTTCCGCGGTGCTTTGGGCGTTGCCAATTTTTTGGTAAGAAGATCATTTTGTAGATATCTTATATCCTAGATTTCGCATTCGGGTAATAAAGTTATTGGCGATCTCAAAAACGGCTGAATTAGAATTTTTTTTGCTACTTTTTCGGACGAAAGGGGTAGGTTGAGGGCATTCCGCGGTGCTTTGGGCATTGCCAATTTTGTTGTAGATATCTTATATCCTAGATTTCGCATTGGGACAATAAAATTATTGGCGATCTCAAAAACGGCTGAATTAGAATTTTTTTGCTATTTTCTCGGTCGAAAGGGGTAGCTTGAGGGTGTTCCGCGATGCTTTGGGCGTTGCCAATTTTTTTGTAGATATCTTGTATCCTAGAATTCGTATTCCGGCAATAAAATTATTGGCGATCTCAAAAACGGCTGAATTAGAATTTTTTTCCGCGATCTTT
Organism: Torymus aiolomorphi; assembly: GCA_036365515.1. Lineage (NCBI taxonomy): Eukaryota > Metazoa > Arthropoda > Insecta > Hymenoptera > Torymidae > Torymus > Torymus aiolomorphi. The sequence continues at coordinate 117,507,949 of CM070873.1, forward strand.
TCGATCGAGGGGGGTAGTTTGAGGGCGTTCCACGGTGCTTTGGGCGTTGTCAATTTTTTTGTAGGTATTTTGTATCCTATAATTCGTATTCCAGCAATAAAATTATTGGCGATCTCAAAAACGGTGGAGATATAATTTTTTTTAGCGCTTTTTCGGTATGAAAGGGGGTGTTCCGCGGTGCTTTGGGGGTTGTCAATTTTATTGTAGGTATCTTGTATCCTAGAATTCGCATTCGGGCAATGAAATTATTGGCGATCTCAAAAACGGCGGAGATCGAATTTTTTTTGCTATTTTTTCGGACGAAAGGGGTCGGTTGAGGGTGTTCCGCGGTGCTTTGGACGATGCCAAGTTTTTTGTATGTATCTTGTATCCTAGAATTCGCATTCGGGTAATAAAATTATTGGCGATCTCAAAAACGGTCGAATTAGAATTTTTTTTGCTATTTTTTCGGTCGAAAGGGGTGTTCCGCGGTGCTTTCGGCGTTGCCAATTTTTTTGTAGGTATCTTGTATCCTAGAATTCGCATACGGGCGATAAAATTATTGGCGATCTCAAAAACGGCTGAATTAGAAATTTTTTTACTATTTTTTCGGTCGAAACGTCTAGTTTGACGGTGTTCCGCGGTGCTTTGGGATTTGCCAATTTTTTTGTAAGTTCTTGTATCATAGATTTAGTATTCGGGCAATAAAATTATTTGCGATCTGAAAAACCGCTGAATTAGAATTTTTTTGCTATTTTTTCGGTCGAATGGGATAGTTTGAGGGTGTTCCGCGGTGCTTTGGGCGTTGCCAATTGTTTTGTAGGTATCTTGTATCTTAGAATTCGCATTCGAACAATAAAATTATTGGCGATCTCAAAAACGGCTGAATTAGAATTTTTTTGATTTTTTCGATCGAGCGGGGGTAGTTTGAGGGTGTTCCGCGGTGCTTTGGGCGATGCCAATTTTTTTGTAGGTATCTTGTATCCTAGAATTCGCATTCGGGCAATGAAATTATTGGCGATCTCAAAAACGGCGGAGATGGAATTTTTTTTGCTATTTTTTCGGACGAAAGGGGTCGGTTGAGGGTGTTCCGCGGTGCTTTGGACGATGCCAAGTTTTTTGTATGTATCTTATATCCTAGAATTCGCATTCGGGCAATAAAATTATTGGCGATCTCAAAAACGGTTGAATTAGAATTTTCTTGCTATTTTTTCGGTCGAAAGGGGTGTTCCGCGGTGCTTTCGGCGTTGCCAATTTTTTTGTAGGTATTTGTATCCTAGAATTCGCATACGGGCGATAAAATTATTGGCGATCTCAAAAACGGCTGAATTAGAATTTTTTTTACTATTTTTTCGGTCGAAACGTCTAGTTTGACGGTGTTCCGCGGTGCTTTGGGAGTTGCCAATTTTTTTGTAAGTATCTTGTATCATAGATTTAGTATTCGGGCAATAAAATTATTTGCGATCTGAAAAACGGCTGAATTAGAATTATTTTGCTATTTTTTCGGTCGAATGGGATAGTTTGAGGGTGTTCCGCGGTGCTTTGGGCGTTGCCAATTTTTTTGTAGGTATCTTGTATCTTAGAATTCGCATTCGAACAATAAAATTATTGGCGATCTCAAAAACGGCTGAATTAGAATTTTTTCGCGATTTTTTCGATCGAGCGGGGGTAGTTTGAGGGTGTTCCGCGGTGCTTTGGGCGATGCCAATTTTTTTGTAGGTATCTTGTATCCTAGAATTCGTATTCGCGCAATAAAATTATTGGCGATCTCAAAACCCGCGGAGATAGTATTTTTTTAGCGATTTTTCGGCATGAAAGGGGTGTTCCGCTGTGCTTGCGGGGTTGCCAATTTTTTTGTAGCCCTCTTGCATGCTCAAAATTGTATTCCGGCAATAAAATTATTGGCGAACTCAAAAGCGGCTGAATTAGAATTTTTTTTTTTTTGCCACCACAAAATGGGGTGTTAACGAGTGAGTTTTTGTTGTTTTTTATTTTTTTGCTCTTTTACTTGTTGTTCACTGCATTTTTGTTGCTATAGAATCGATTCCGGGCGGAAATCATAATTTTTTGGAAGTTAGGATTTCTATAGAGTCGCAACGTTGCACACTTCAACCACATACCATCCTTCCTGCGCGACCGTACTGCGCGGCGCTCAGTCCACACCTGCTGTGCTATCGTTCGCCTCGCGCTCTCTCGTCCTCGCTCTCGATCCCGCTCCCCGCGTAGCACGACCTTCTCGCGTGCCTGCTTTCTCTCTCTTCCTCACCCCGCGTTTCTCTCTCGTGCGTACGCGTCACCGCTTGACCCGGTTTAGTGTGTGTGCGTGAGTGGGCACGCTGCTGTTTGATGCCGCCGTAAGGCTGTGTGTGTGTGAGTGCGTGCGCCATTTGCTCGGCGTCCTCGACGACGACGCGCACATCATGGCGGGCGCTACGGCCATGTACTCATCTGCTGCAGACACGGAGCCTGCAGCTGACTGTGACTCTGTCACAAATCTTTAATTCTTTACCTGTTCTTCTTGTTGCTTAATAATGCATGGAGTAATATTTTATTAATTATTTTATAAAATCATAAAATTTCAAAATTAACAGCAGTATAGTAATTCTTGTACTAACGTTCTTTTTCAATGTTGATAATATTTTTTGTTTGTTTTTAAGTGTTATATCTCGAAAAGTATATTTTTAAGATTTTTTTTACCCTTTAAATTAAAAGCTGTGTATTTTTTAAATAGGAAATGATATTTTCTAAAAAGTGTCCAAGATGTTTCCTGCTAGAAATAGAATGCGAAAGAGTAGACGCACGGCGCTGCAAAGGCGCTTCCTACGCGCGGTACCGTGCGGCACGGAATCATTTATTTTTCATTCCATAGGTGGCGTCCACACTTTTCAAACTGTATGTAAATCGTCAACGAAAGTATATAATTAGCATAACTTTTTATCTTTTTCCTCTTCGAATTTTTTCGAATTTCAATAGCAGTTAAACAATTTGATTTCCTTGCAACTTTTGTGCATTTGATTATTAAATCATTGGTGACTCTTGATTTCATTATTTTTGCTTTCTCAAAGAGAAAGTTTTCCATTTTGGTTTAATATAGCGATTAAAATGAATTCTCCTTGGAATTTGAAATGTGTAAATCCTTTAAAAGAAAAATAATCACCCTGCATCTAAAAATTTATTTGACTTTCCAACAGTTTTCAGAAGTGAATATCCTTTAGTACCTAAAAATGCTAAAATATGTTCAACCTGTCGACGCCAAATTTATAAACAGAAAACAAGTTTATCTCCATCTGATGCTAATAAAGTTAAAGCAGTGTGTGATGTTGAATATTACAAAGCTGGTGTTGCAGTTCTCGAACAACTAAAGAAAAAAATTTCTGAGTCAACAAATAAGCATGAGAGAATTCAGCTATTAACTCTCGTGCCGAAGTTTTGGTCTCGTAGGGACTTGACGCGAAAACTCGATTGCAGTGAACGGGAAGCTCGCGAGGCGAAAGATTTGGTAGCGACGAGTTTTTCAGTACCTCCCATATAGCACTATGAATTTCGAATAGAAAAACGGTCATTGTGGTTTGCAGGAATATTCCCTCAAGGTTGCTCCCATGTTTATAAACGTTGAGGAATATTAGCGAAAATTGCGAAAATGGCAAATAAATATTGAGGGAATATTCCTTAAATATTCAGTGCTATATCTATATTCCAGATGGGACTGTAAATTCTGTAAAAAGTTTTTATGCGGGAGATGATACAAGCCGAATCATGCCAGGTTTAAAAGATTATGTATCTATTAAACAGAGCAATGGCGAAAGAGAATATGTTCAAAAAAGATTACTGCTTGGTAAATGAGCTGTATAATTTGTATAAAAAAGAAAATGAATGCGTTAATATTGGTTTTACTAAATTTACAGAAATGGGGCCACCACATTGTGTTTTAGTTGGGAGTAGCGGTACAGACAATGTATGCGTGTGTGTGCATCACGAAAATGTGCAGCTCATGCTAAGTGATATTGAGATAGAAAATTGAACTAAAGACACTCAATTGCCTCTTAAAAACTACCACGATTGCATCCAAGCAATTGTGTTAATTATGTACACGATAGATGCTATTTAGGTGACTGTTTGGATTGCCCCTATATGTCTATATTACGAAAACATTTGCTTGAATGTTTTGATGAAAATGATATTTTTCAAATTGAGTATCAATCATGGTTACAAACAGATAGGTGTACAATAGCTTCCAAAACTCTAAGTGTGCACGAATTTCTGGATATACTGGGGGAAAAATTAATAAAATTAAAAACTCACTATTTTTTCGCTAAGAAACAATCACTTTTTATAAATAACTTAAAAAGCCATCTTCAAGAAGAAGAATTTCTCGTGTGCTGCGATTTCGCAGAAAATCAGTCCTTCCTCTGAAATAATAACCAGGCAACAGTTTTTACAATTGTAGTGAACTATAAACAAAATAATTTGTAATGTACTATAAACAAAATAATGAACTCAAACATGTAAGCATTGCTGTAATTTCTGGCAATTTAAATCATGATACCATAGCCGTTTATCAATATCAAAAAATTGTAATATCTTACCTTAAAACTAATTTTGCAGTCAAGAAAGTTTATTATTTGACTGATGGAGTATGTCAGCATTTTAAGAATAAATCCAATTTTCAAAATCTTCTTTTTCACGATAATGATTTTGGAGTTACTGCTGAATGGCATTTTTATCCCACAGCACATGGCAAAGGTGCGTGCTATGGTATAGGTGCAAACCTAAAAAGAGATGCAAAACTATCTAGTCTACAAGTTTCTTCTAGTAATCATATTTTAACGCCAAAAAGTGTACAACTGGGCTAAAGATTGCTGCAAACAAACCAAAGTTTTTTATAGCAGTAAAGAATCGTATGAAGAATCGGTTTTGAAACTAAAACCAAGACTGGACAAAGCTAAATCTATACCAGGTACGTTACAATACCATGCTATTATTCCGATAGATGAAAGTACATTGAAGCTCAAAAAAACTACTCTGAGATCAGAGTATAAAATCTTCCCGAAAAAACACTGCGAGAACAAAAAAAAAATATTAACTGGATTGAAAAAAAAAACGTTTGTACAAGAGTTACTATATTGCTGTTAATTTTGAAATTCTATTATTTTGTAAAATAATTAATAAAATATTACTCCATGCATTATTAAGAATCCAGAAGTACAGGTAAAGAATTAAAGATTATAAAAGGATATTATATAGGCAACGAGGCGGGCGCCGCACAGTGGGAACAAATCGTTTTTTTTGTGACAAAATCATATATCCCGAGATCGGGTAAAGATATCTTCAACTTTTTTTTTTAAATAAACGTGACGATATGTAGAATATGGGAAAACTATACCCGATATGGAATTTTTATATCCTAACCTCAAAAAACTTGCCTAAACATGCGTACTTTCGAGAAAATAAAAGAAATTTCGATCCCGAAGGAAAACAAAATTTTGTTGGTTGATGGGACCGAAATATTCGTGTTCAGCGGATGAAAATACATCGGAAAAGTGTCTTGTCACAAAATTTTTTTTTTTTTTTTATCGAATTTTCTGTTATTTTTTCGAAAATATGCATGTTTAAGGGGGTCTTACACCTAGTGTAGAAAAAAAAAATATATAGTTTAAGCTCTATACCATATTATATACCATAAATATACACTATTTCAAATAAAATGGCCCAAGATATAATATCTGTAGCCCTTTTTACTCAGAGATATAGCATTTTCTATTTTTTGGCATTGGCGTAACTTTTTGAAAAAAGTATTCGAAGGATTTTCATGAGACGGAGCCTAAATTTCTTAAAATTTATGTAGTTATGGCCCGAAGAGTTGGAAATATGAAATATATTTTATTAAATAATTTTAAAATCTTAAAAACCACGAAAAATCATAAAAACTGATAAAATTAAGCAATTAAAAGTGATTTCAGCATTTTAAAATTATTTAATAAAATATATTTCATACTTCGAACTCTTCGGGCCATAACTACATAAATTTCAAGAAATTTAGGCTCCGTCTCATGAAAATCCTTCGAATACTTTTTTCAAAAAGTTACGCCAATGCCAAAAAATTGAAAATGCTATATCTCTGAGTAAAAAGAGCTACAGATATTATATCTTGGGCCATTTGATTAGAAATAGTGTATATTTATGGTATATAATATGGTATAGAGCTTAAACTACATTTTTCTTTTTCTTCAGCTGATTTTGGCCTCAAAAGCCACTAGGTGTACCCCCTTAAGCAAGTTTTTTGAGTTCGTCGTTTTCTTGTCATGGTTTTTTTGTGACGACAAAATCATATATCCCGAGTTCGGGTAAAGATATCTTCAACATTTTTTTTTTAAATAAAGGTGAAAATTTGTAAAATATGGAAAAACTATACCCGATATGGAATTTTTATATCGCAACCTCAAAAAACTTGCCTAAACATGCATATTTTCGAACAAATAACAGTAACATAATAATAAAAAAAAAAAAAGAAATTTAGTGACAAGACACTTTTCCTATGTATTTTCATCTGCTGACCACGAATATTTCGGTCCCATCAACCAACAAAATTTTTTTTTCCTTCGGGATCGAATTTTTTTCTATTTTGTCGAAAGTACGCATGTTTAGGCAAGTTTTTTGAAGTTAGGATATAAAAATTCCATATCGGGTATAGTTTTCCCATATTCTACATTTCGTCACCTTTATTTAAAAAAAAAAAGTTGAAGATATCTTTACTCGATCTCGGGATATATGATTTTGTCACAAAAAAAACGATTTGTTCCCACTGTGCGCCGTCTGCGCCCTGTACCATGTAGTACCGCGCGCAGGAAGGCGGCGCGTCTACTCTTTCCGCTTTCTTTATCTCGCAGAAAACATCTTGGGCACTCTTTGGAAAGGAAAATATCCTTTTCTACGTAAAAAATGCTCATCTTTCGATCTAGAGGGTAAAAAAAAATATTAAAAATATCGTTTTTGAGATATAACACGTTTTGTACTTTTTGAAGGTGAAAATGGAAAATTTCGGGAAAACTGCCTACACCATTAGAAATCTGAGGAAAAAATACATTGGATATGCTTATCATAAAATTTTTCAAGTACATTTCAGTGTCGTAAATATGAGCTGGAAAGCACGATTTGGCGCTTGCGCGCCGCCCTGGGACAGTTGACGTGAAACGCCTCATATACTATTTTTTTGTCCAAAAGCGGCAAAATGAATTTTCAGGTCCTGTATGGAAGTCGCGAAATTCTAAGTATATTACATTGTCTTACATTTAGTATTTGCGACCTATATAGGGGCGGCAAAAATTGATTTTCCGGCCTCAGGACAAAAAAAATTATTTTGGCGAATTGTAAGTGTTGAATGGCCCCATATTTATTGATAAAATAGGTTTCCGAAAAGTACGGCACAGAAACGCGAATGTGGCATTTCCAGCCTGGGTATGGTAAACAATCGTATACGCAACATGGGGGTAAAGAGGGCCACCCCAGAGCACATATTTTCAATCGTCGCCTTCGGCTCGGGTAGTAATTTACACGTGCTCTGGACTGGCCCACTCTTTACCTCCCATGTTGTGTGATATACTATTGTGCAACTCGGGGGGAAAGTTGACTTTTTCTAGCAAGGATGGTGATTGGGCGCTCTAGGCAAGTGATACACGGCTACTCAAAATCATCATCCGAGTCTCAAAAAGTCAATTGCTACCTGGTTACACATAGTACTTTTTTTAAGAAGTGCATTAATAGGACCATTTTTGCTTGAAAAGTGGATGGGTACATCGAATCGTCATAATGGGAGACTATCGTAGTTTAAGCACCTAGGGAGGAAAAAACTTGAACAGTTCACAACTCGTGTAAATTGACACTCTCGTCTTCGGCTTGTTTTTGAGCCTGGAGCGAATGTGGTTCTTTCTGGTTGGGCATGGTAAAATAGTACATTACGATAATAGTGCGGGAAAGTATATTTCCGTCTCGTGTAACGTTTATCCGAGCTGAGTGAGGATGGAAAGGCAAACGAGACCAGAATCTCTTTCCCGAACATGTATCGTACAGCACTTTTTGATACAACGTGTGGAAAGTTCGATTTTGAGTACACGCTTTTATTTTTTTTTACGGAGTGTGCGAAACTCGCTCTTTCGAGCTTGTTTTACATGCGCGAAGTAGCTGTTTCACGCACGGCGTGCGCGAAGTACGCGCATGCGTAGATCCATTTTCTTCGCGCACACCGTGTGTGAAACAACTACTTCGCGCACGTAGAAGAAGCAAAGAGGCGAGTTTCACACTCTTCGTTAAAAAAATAGAGTTCGATACACTTGCGCGAAGAAGGTGACCATTACCCTCACTTCGAGAGTGACCTACTTCACACACTTGTATCGAAATCTACTATTTCTTCCGCTGCCGCGGGTCGCCTTACGACACACTTGAAATGTTGGATTTCCCTTTCGCTTTTCGAGACAGGAAAAGGGCCTTCTTCATGCAAGTATTGAAAGAAATATTTTTCTCGAGTGCCAATGTAGGTACTCGTGCTCTGGACTGACCAACTTTTTACCGACCTAGTTGGGGAATATACTATTAATAAAAAAATGTTGGCCAACATTTGACAAAATCTGCAAACGATAAAATAAACCTTATATAATGAACAACGGTAGATCGAGATATATTTCATTGTACATACGCGCGCGCGTGTATTTCTAAAGAATTTCTCGAAAACTTTTATTTACTATTGCAAAACTTCCTTTGTAAGAAAGCAATAATGATAAAAGTAAATTATTGTAGTAGAATGGTACTTTTCGGCAGGGGTGCTGAAGTAGATTATTTAGCGGTTAAAGTGGTATAAATAAAAGTGGTGACAATAATATGATTATGTTTCAGCAATACCATATAAATATTCTGGAAAGCGTCTTGAAATAAATGGTATTAGTGCAGTTCATGAACCCTCCACGGTATCTCGAAGAGGTAAAAATTATTATCTTCAAAGTATTTCACAGTAAAAAATGTGACTTTGAATAAAAATCTGTGAATAGCATAATTCAATTTCATTGATTAGTACAATTTTTAAAAATACTCGTAATGACGTTTTCCTCACGTCGTCACTGTTGCAGTTTGTAGCTATTTAGTTTTAAAATTGTCAAATTATATATATTTTGAACCAATGCACAGGGCACTTTGTGTTATATTCGCTGATTATTGTTTTGCTTACCTTATAGGCCTATAAATCATGAATCCTTAAATAACCTATATACACATTGTCTTGTTTTACTATACACTGAAATATTTTGCAAAAATAATCATTTAAGTTGTAGTTGTAAAATATTTCATTTTTAGGCTAACTTTAGACAAGAAAAATAATAAAATAAAATAGGATAGTGTCCATTAGATCAAAATATTTATATTTAAATGTCCAACAAAACTTTTGCTTCCTCATAGAGGAAGCTTTGTGATAGTAAAAAAAAAGTTTATGAGATAATGTGTTAGAAATGTTATTTAGCAAATTTGGAATCGAAATACACTATTTTTAGAAAATGTCCGTATAGATGTGTGTGTGTAGAAAATGTCCGTATGGATGTGTGTGGGTGTGTGTGTGTGTGTGTGTGTGTGTGTGTGTGCGTGTGTGTGTGTGTGTGTGTGTGTGTGTGTGTGTGTGTGTGTGTGTGTGTGTGTGTGTGTGTGTGTGTGTGTGTGTGTGTGTGTGTGTGTGTGTGTGTGTGTGTGTGTGTGTGTGTGTGTGTGTGTCCGTATATGCTGATATCTCATGATCTACTCGACCGATTTGAACGGGAGAATGATCATTTTTTTAGATTTTGCTTCCACAATTGGGGTCAATATTCTATTTTTGCAAAATTTAATTTTTTTTTTTTTATAGCCATTTTTTAATTTTCAAAATTTTTTTTTCGATTTTTTTAATATTTAGAACAAATATTATTTATATATCATGAATTCTCTGTATGTAGGATAAAATTATCTACAATTTAAAAAAAAAAGTCGGTAGCTATATTTCGTTATAAGTTATTGATGAAAACGTAATTTTTTGTAAATAGGTTATATTTCGAAATTAAAAAAAGATATTAACATGAATATTTTTTTGGTTATAAAGGATATTAAGTACTATAACTTACTAAATTTTTAGGTTTTTTAGTCATTATTTTTTGAGAAAAAAAATAATTTATAAAAAAAAGTGATTTTTTTTGTCGTTCAATAACTATAGTAAAATTGGCTTAATCACTTTGAAATTCTTTGTAGGGGTAGATTTTGTATACCAATCGAGTGAGTTCTTTGGGCAAAAGGATTGATCCATAAATTTCGGAGATATTTGAGGTTAAAATTTTTTCAATTTTTTTTTAAATCGTAATTTCTCGAGAACCGCTCTATGTATCTAAATGGGGTGGGTGGCATTCGAAAGAGAATTATATTACCTATATTTTCTAAAAAAATTAATTCTCTAGCTATCACGGTTCTTTTGTTATTAACAAAAACGTAAAAATTGAAAAATGAAAAAAAATGAGTTTTATATGTTCAACTATTATAAGAGTAAAATTGTCTTATTCGCTTCAAAATTCATTGTAGAGGTATATTATTAATAGTTCTCGGATGAGTTCTTTTGGCAAAGTGATTGGTTCATAAATTTCAGAGATATTTGAGGTTAAAATTTTTCTAGACATTTTTAAAATCTATTTCTTGAGGATGGCTCTGTGTATCTGAATGGGCTGGGTAGCATTTAAAAGAGAATTAAAATATTTATATTTTCTAAAAAGAAAAATTTTTTAGTTATCGCGGTTTTTTATTATTAACAAAAATATAAAACTTGAAAAATTGAAAAATGAAAACAAAAATCTGTCTTTATCAAATTTTTTAAAATACATCCCCTCACATTATAACAGCCTTTCCACATAACGCATTCAATATAACACGTTGAATGTTCAACGTAACACGAAAATAAATTCGTTGTCCGACATCTACCAATTTCATACTCAGTGGTAGTGGTGCAGAATAAGTACATTTCTACCACTGAATATGAATTGGCCATAAAAAAATTACAAGTTAATATTTTCCATAAAATTTTTCCAATTTTTTTCGTGAAAAATTTATTTTTCGAATTTTAATTTTATATGAAAATGTATAATTTCATCTATCTCTTACGAGATGAAAATTACGTAAAAAGTTGTGTATTAATGTGGAATGATCTTTTGACAAAATTTTCTAACTTTAAAGTAATTTTGACAATAACTTTATCGTCATTGATAGTCATAATTTACAATACATAAATATAAAAATTGCCGACATTGCTTACATGACGGTCATTTTTACAACAATTTGAGAATAACTAATAGATATAATTTACAATCCATGAATACAAAAATGACAGTCATTGAGCTTTGGTGATTGGTCAGAAATGATGATGGTGATTGGTCAGAAATAATCATGGTGATTGGTCAGAATCTATGTAATCTACAAAAATTTGACTAAATTATGTTGCAGTTTTGTTATTTCTGTCTTTCTGAAGTATTAAATTTTAAATATTGGAATTAAAAATTAATTAAAGGAATCAGTAAATTAAGTTTGAGGAAGCTACGTGCTAATGAATTGGCAGCGGTTTTTTTATTATGCTACGTAATAATGTTCGAAGATTATCTCCACAATGGTGAAATTTCGGCGCTCGCGCAAAGCCTCATGACAATTCTGTGAGTCGTGATAACCTGAACTCATTAGATGGGCAATGTATTATTTTGACACTCTGTATGCAAAGCCCTATTTCACACACGCTTGAATAAAAAAGGCACTTGCTAAATCAAGCTTCGTACAGGTCATGTCAAAATATACTGTTTGATACACGTGCGAGAAGGTGATTTTAATTTCGTGTGACATTTTCACCTTCGCTTTGCTCGGGCGCAAACGTCCACGCTAGGTTAAACTTGCACTAGTATCAAAATGTACTAATACCCAACACGTGCGCTAAGCTTATCTCGAGAAAATCTTCTTCGTAAACTACTTAAGGTGATGTGAGATACCGACATAATACGAAAACAAATATATCTCGTGCAATTACTGGTAGAACTCTTCCAAAAAATTCCTGAATGCAGTATTTACATTTACGGAGTGCCTAATTGGCATACTTTTCCGAAAAAATTAAAAAATTGTTTAATTAAATAAAAACCGTTGTGGTCGATAAGTAGGAATCTACATTTTTATCATTTTATCTGATTTTAGAACAAGGATATTTCATGAAAATACTAATAGAATCATCCCGGAAAAATTTCTGAGTATATTACTTGCATGTACGGAGGGCTTAATTAACGTATTTTTTTCAAATAAAGGTTTAAAATCAGTTTAATAAATAATGAATTTAGGATGATTTTGGACTGCACATCGCCTTAAGTAACTAATATGCAACTCGTATACAAATGTACGACTTGTGTCTTTATTATACAATGTACTATAACGATTATTTTAGAAAAATATATTATTCAGTTGGATTAGAATCGCTCTTTTAACGCATTTCTGTACAAAGGCGCTTCTTTCTCTTATATGCTATATTTTCTATTGATATGGTATTACAATATTTATTCACATTATTTATGAAAATTATTTTAATTTATAGGTAGAGGGAAAAAATGGACGGAGGAGGAAATAAATACTTACAATACAGCTTTTGCAAAACAGTTATCTAAAGGTAGATATGCGTCTGCGGAGGATTTGAGAATCGGAATGAGGAATTATAAATGTTTAAGAGATAAAGGAGCAGGTGCTCTGAGAACGAGGTTCTCTAATTTGTATTTACAGTATAAGAAAAAAAATATTTAAAGTATGAAAATGAAAAATTGGAAAAATGTAATTTTGTTTATCTAATAATTATTATGTATTAGACTAATAATTTTTATGTGTTTCTTTTTATGAATTTCTATACCTTAATTTTTGTATTTTATAAGATTACGATACGACACATGAAATCTTTCATTTTGTACTTACACATTTAAATTAATCCTTAATTTAGCACCGTTAAATATTGCTCTTTTCAATTTCGTAAAGGGAATAAAATATATACGAGGGACCTCGATAGGCCTTCCATCTAGGTGGAATCGACCATAAAAATCTTTCCTGCTTGACAGAAAATTACTAAACATCATCATAATGGAAAATGAAATGAAGAGTTGAAGCGTTTCTGAATATAATGGATCACTTATAGCAACGCAGTGAAGAAATATCAAGCAAAAATAACTCAGGATTAAGTTGGTCTGACACCTACAGGCCTTTCTGATCAAAATTACCAAAAGAAATTATAAAAAATATTATTATAATAAAATAATGAAAATATATTGGAAATATAACTTATTTTGAATAAAATGAGCCACGGCAGAGGTCCTTAAGGACGTTCTCCGGGTCGAAACAGCAATTTTAGTTTTTATATTTTTATATAATGTTTTATTAATTTGATAATGCAAGAGTAAGTACATGTAACAAATATATACTTGAAAGAACATAAGACAATTTTTTTTAGACAAATTCAGGCAATAGTCACTATGGTATTGTTACAATTAAAGACAAAAACTTCAATAAGTTCTTTAAATTATTTTATTTTTTATCCAATCTTAACGAAATAGAGCTTATTTTGTTCGTTAAGAAATTTCAGGGAGAGTATCGATGGGAAAATTTATGATACGAATTACGAGTAAAGCGCAATAATCAATTTATTTAAGAAAAGCAAGTCAAGTTTTCATCAAAACTTTCTTAAACAAATTGATATTGCGCCGTACTGGTAACTCGTATCATAAATTTTCCCATCGATACTCCCCCTGAAATTTCTTAACGAACAAAATAAGCTTTATTTCGTTAAGATCGGATAAAAAATACAAAAATTTAAAGAACTTATTGAAGTTTCTGTCTTTAATTGTAACAATAGCATAGTAACTATTGCCCGAATTTGTCTGAAAAAAATTGTCTTATGTTCTTTCAAGTATATATTTGTTACATGTACTTACTCTTGGATTATCAAATTATTAAAACATTATTTAAAAATATAAAAACTAAGATTGCTGTTTCGACTAGGAGAACGTCCTTAAACTTAGTTTATCCTTAGTTGTAGCATTTTCAAGAAAAAGTTTGTTGTAAATTTTCTCTAAGATCGCATGATGGATTTTCATGAGCCAAAGTGTAAATTATTCCTAATTTGTGTAGTTATGGGCCTAAAAGTTGAAATTTTAGGTTTTTATGTATAATGGCCTTTTTCATGATAAATGCTCTAAAAATTAAAAAAAATGGAAAAAAGCAGTTCTTGACATGAAAAAGGTATGTATAAAAAACATAAAATTTCAACTCTTAGGCCCATAACTACATAAATTAGAGTCAATTTGCACTTTGTCCCATGAAAATCCATCATGCTGTCTCAGAGTAAATTTTCATCAAACATTTTTTCTTGAAAATACTATAACTGAGGATAAAATGAGTTTAAAGATTTCTGCCTTGGCTCATTTTATTCAAAATAAGTTTTATTCGTAATATATTTTCATTATTTCAATGAATTAAAAACCCTTCAGGTACTCTCGCCATGAACGTAGAGTCGTACACTTAAACAGAAGTTAAAAACGAGCTCAACGTGTCGAGCAACCCCCCCATGTACTGTCAAATCCACGTTAAAGACGATTAGTGGCGCCAAAACTGTCTCCAGGGTATGAAAGTGTAGTCGTAGATTTAACAAGACTTTGAAACTGTGTTCTGCGAGTTGGAAACGCCCAGGTACTCTTAGATCCGCGTTACAGATGATTAATTGCGCGAAAACCGTCTTGTGAGCATGAACGTGCAATCGTACACTTTAACAAACGTCAAAAAATTTCTCAATGGTTTAAAAAACCCTTCAGGTACTCTCACATCCGCGCTAAAGGCTGTGATTTGCGCCAAAAGTGTCTCCAGGGCATGAACGTGCAGTCGAACACAATAGACCTCTCAGATATAAAGGTATCTAATCTATCTTGTAAATTGCTGAAAAAGTCCCAGAAGTAACTTTTATATATGTCAAAAAATCCCAGATGTAACGCTTATATACCACTGAAAAAGTCCCAGAAGTAACGTTTACATATCTCAAAAAATCCCAGAAGTAACGCTTGGATCTACATATATATATATATATTGTTTGGATTTTTACATCGTGAAAGTGCTACGTACAATTATCCATGGGAAAATAATTGTTTTTTTTAAAATATTCCTACACTATTAAAACTTTGTCCTTGTGATTTATTAATATTTATAGCAAACGCTAATACAATTGGAAATTGTTTTCTATATAAAATGAATGGTAACGATGATCATTCACAAGTATTTAGTGTAATGTGTGGTATAAATACTTTATTTCCTTTATTTTCTCCAGTAATGATTTCAGCTTCAATATTATATTTATATTAATTTGTTATTTTTAATCGTGTTCCATTATATAGTCCATCAACGATGCTAAGATTACGAATTAACATAACAATTGCATTTTTTTTAAATTTTATTTCATATGGAGGTAAACCTTCTCGTATATTATTTAACATTTCTATCGGAAAATTTAAATGTATATTTTCATCCGTTTGATCTACTCCTTTATGTGTTGCGTAATCTATACTATAATATGTTACCGTTTTATGTTCAATTAAGTTCAATATTTTATTATTTAATATATTTACTTGTTGATTATGTGATCTTAATATTACATTTTTTGAAAAATGATAATTTTTATTAATATTTTTATATATTTCATGACAAACATCATTTGTTTTCCATTTTTCTGGAATTTTAAAGTGATCAATTTTTCCTTCTCCAATATCTAATAAAAATGATGCAAAAGCATTATCTTGAGTACGAATGTTTATTTTTAAATGGAAAATTTTAAACAAAGGCCAAAGATAAGAATTTTTTAAAAATCTCGAAAATGTTTACGACTGATTTCATCATACTATTATAAGAGTGGTTATATATGGCTATTGGTGAAGGATACCACTTAAAATAACAATCCAACGCGTCAATGAACAGTACCTGCAGGGTGACGTGGAAAACTGTTCGTCTCTTCAACCAATCTTTATAGTTAAATCAATTTAAAAAAAAAATAAATAAATATACAAATAAATAAATATCAATATTATTACAGAGAACTTGCTATACACGACAATTCTTCTAATTAATTATATCATGATTTATAACTTAAACAATTGAGGGGGGGCGCTGATGAGGGGCTGAGGGGGGGCGAGGAGGCGCGAGGAGGGGGTGAGGGGGCGCGCGGAGGGCGAGGGGGTGAGGGGGCGAGCCTCTAACAATTTCTTTCAAAAAAACGTATAACCAGTCACATTTTTACGTTATTTTTTGGGGTGAGGGGGGTGCTGGGGGGGCGAGGAGGGGACGAGGGGGCGCTGAGTCGTAAACATTTTCTTACAACTATATAATATATATATATATACTAGTAGATATATATTTATATATATACTAGGGGGGGTACCCCCCTACTCGCTCCGCTCGTCAACGCCCGACGATGATATAAGGACGTATATGGACACGTATGAAGATGATATACAAAAGTATTATATATATCCATATATGATCATATATAGTCATGTATGACTACTTGTTTATGCAAACATGTGTTTTTTATATAGAGGCAAAATCCATATATGATCAAGTGTGGTTATATATAATCACGTATGGTTATATATATCCATGCAGAGTTTTATATATGAGTATATATGGTAATACATGGATCACTTTTTGCCGAGTCTTGTTTTAAAATTCTATCTTTTCCACGCCACCCAGGAGGTAGATAGAAAGGCGCGTTTTTAGGAGGTATCCCCTTTTTCAATAATTTTACATATCATAATTCTATAAAATGATCACAAAAAGGCCTAATCCTCTTAATATTAAATTTTAAAGATAAAAAGAAGTAATAAGAGAAAATTTATTATAAAGGTTATATTATGGAGCTGATCATGTAGATGATTCATTGCCTGATTGATTTTGCGTAACGGTGTATTTAAAATTTATGTGGTCGCTTTGAGCTGACCTTTGCAAATTAATAAAAACTTCTGTGGTCGCTTTCTAGCCGATTGTTTTTCTGGTCGCTTTTGATCTTACGATTTTGTGCATTTAAAAATTTTTGTGGTCGATTGTTAGCTGACCGTTCAATATATTTCAAAAAGTTTGTGGTCGCTTTTTTACTGATCGTTCGATTTATTTAAAAATTAAATTTTGAAGATAAAAAGAAGTAATAAAAGAAAATTTATTATTTATTATAAATTTCAATGTCATAAAAGTTATATTATGAAGCTGCTCATGTAGATTCATTGCCTGATTGATTCATTTTGCGTAACGTTTCAGTGCATTTAAAATTTCTGTGGTCGCTTTGAGCTGATCTTTGCAAATTAATAGAAACTTTTGTGATCGCTTTTTAGCCGACCGTTTTTCTGGTCGCTTTTGATATGACGATTAGGAGCATTTAAAAATTTTATGATCGCTTGTTAGCTGACCGTTCAATATATTTCAAAAAGTTTGTGGTCGCTTGTCAGATGACCGTTCAATATATTTCAAAAAGTTTGTGGTCGCTTTTTAGCTGACCGTTCGATTTATTTAAAAATTTTTGTGGTCGCTTTTTAGCTGACCGAAAATTGTATTTAAAAAATATTATAAGCCGACCATTTTTCTGGTCGCTTTTGATCTGACGATTAGGTGCATTTAAAAATTTTTGTGATCACTTGTTAGCTGACCGTTCTGATGATAATGAATTTTAATTTCAAATTCATCAACTTATTATATGAATTTTTTAATTTTTTAAACTTTAATATTTTTATATACTTTTTTATTTATAATTCAATAAATGCTAACGTGAATTTAATAATTAATTTCCTCTTTAAATATTAATTATAATAAAGCGAGGGGGTGAACTGTTTCTTTCTATTGTAACTCGTAATTTATATTTCCTTTTTTAAATTTTACCATTTATTCCTAATTACATATTCGAGATATCTACATTAGAGATCTACATTTGTCTTCGTAATTTATTCGTAATTTACATTTCCTCTGTTTCCTCTTTAATACTTCCTCTATAATATTTCCTCTTTAAATATTAATTACTTTCAGAAAAAGAGTGGTTATTGATGGCTATTGGCGAAGGATACCACTTAAAATAATAATCCAACGCGTCCATGAACAGTACCCCCAGGGTGCAGTGGAGAACTGTTCTTCTCTTCAACCAGTCTTTATAGTCAAGTCAATTAAAAAAAATAATAATTTAAAAATAATTTAATATTTTTAGGGTAATATTTACAAGGATTGCATATAAATATGCAAAGGAACGATACATTATGATTTTAATATTCAACCAGTTTAGTGCTTATGTAGGGCTCTTGGCGAAGGATACCACTTTAAATAAAAATCCAACGCATCTATTGACAGTACCTCTAAAGTGACGTGGAAAACTATTCTTTTGCTTATGCTTATTCCCTTTATAATAAAATATTCCAATGAGAGAAAGCCTTTGACTATTAACACTCTTTTCAACAATCTATAATAGTGAAAACTATTCTTTTGTTTATACCTATTCCCTTTATATTACAAATAATCGTTTAAGGAATAGCTTAAGGGAGTTCTCTCGATTCTGAATCAAAACAAAATTTGAAGAACTGGTTAGTACCTCTATCTCTTCGACTCTGTCTCAATGTCTCTGTCTCTCCAACTCTGTCTTTATGTCTCTGTCTCTATGCATTTGTCTCTATGCGTCTGTCTCTACATCTCTGTCTCTTCGTCTCAACCTCCACGTATCCATCTCCACGTTTCTGTCTCTCCGACTTTGCCTGTATGTCTCTGTCTCTCCGACTCTGTCTTTACGCCTCTGCCTCTATGCATTTGTCTCTACGCGTCTATCTCTACGTCTCTATCTTTTCGTCTTTGCCTCTATGTCTCTGTCTCTCCGACTCGGTCTCTATGACTTTGTTTCTGCTGGCCTAACTCTACGTCTCTGTCTCTACGTCTCTGTCTCTACATCCCTATCTCTACGCTTCTGTCTCTGCGTACCTATTCCCTTTATTAAAAGAAATATATCAAAATATAAATCCAACGCGTCTATGAATAGTACCTTCATGGTGACGTGGAAAACTATTCTTTTGCTTATGCTTATTCCCTTTATAATAAAATATGCTAATGAGAGGAAGCTTTTAACTATTAACACTCTTTTTTTCTGTTAATAAAGGGAACAATCTATATAAGTGAAAACTATTCTTTTGTTTATACCTGTTCTCTTTATTAAAAGAAAATCGAGGGAACGATGTTGGGAATTAAGGGGGTGAATTGATGGGGGGAATTGAGGAGGGTATGAGGGGGGTATTGAGGCGGCGAGGGGGCGAGGGGAGGAATTGAGGGGCCTTTGGAGAGTCTAAAACTCATATATAGAGACGTATTTTATCGGTGTTTTGAGGGGGGTGGCGAGGGGGGGCTGATCGGTCAATTTTCTGAAACAACTATATAATATAGAAAGATATATATACGGGACGTTTCACGTCACTTTTACCCACCCTCTGTCCAAAAATTGAGAGAATGTACGAAAACGTACGACGACTCAAAATTTTCCTTGAAATATAGGCTTTCGAATGCGAAGTGGCAGAAGCCATGATTTCAAGACGGCCGACCAATATGGCGGCCATAACGATAGAAAGTGCATTAGGCATGTGTGTAAAAATTCAGAATAGCGATAAAAAATTATGGAAAAATTCATGCAGTAACTTGTCTGGCTACTGGTTCAAATTCCACGATCAAACTTTCAAAATTCAAGATGGCGGATCCAATATGGCGAACGAAATTTCAAAAATCAACGGATCCATAGAAAATTTGGTACACGTGGTTTTCTTGAGTTGCTGATGGCGAATCCGGAGTCAAATCTGCAAAATTAAAGATGAAAATTGTAGATTATCCTCTAAAATACTGTAATTATCAGCTATAGAAAAACAACTAGGAGGCCCGAACCTAACGGAATCTTATTGAAACCATACCCAGACTTTTGTGTGGGGTGGAAAATCATGGTTCAATATAATTCCACTGATCTATTTTGACTTGGCTAAGACTATGAAATTGTAAGACAGTATATTCTTCAAATTCATTCGGATTTTTAATAATTAATATTGCACGTTGTTGATACGTTTTTTACTTCCAGAATATTGCAAAATCTGTAGTATTTTTCCAGGTAGTACTATGAAGGCATGCCCAATAGAGATTTTATCCACTTGAGGTGCTTCAGAGAATCTTTTCTTAAGAAACCTCTTACTCTTTCCGTGCTCTTTTTCATCGTAATACATTACATGAAAATTCTGGAATTTGCTATTCATCCACTCGTAAAGCGATTCTGGAGTTAATATTGCATCGTTTGGTTGTGCTTGCAGACTGGCACGTGTAGCTTCGCGTTTCAGGATAGCTTCTACGCCATCATAAGCTCCTTTGCCATGCGCGGTTGTATGGAAATGCCAATCGGCTTTAAAACCAAAATATTCTTCATGATGAATTAGATTGTACATTTGATACTTGTTCTTGTAATGTTGTTTCGCACCATCACTTACATACATGATTCTTTTCAAATTTGGGTATAGTTTCTTGATCTCAGGAATGACTAACTTTAGCATGACATAGACTGCGGCTGTGTCATGTGTCGTGCAATTAGATAGAAGTACAAAGCTCTTGTAGCAAGTGTCCCCTCCATGATTCTTATAGTAGCATACCACGGAATGTACCGTGGATTGACTATTATTATAGTGAAATGCTTGAGCTGCATCTTGTGCCACAAAAGCAAAATTTTCTGAAAAATCAGTGTGAATTATCACTGAACCTGGTGCTAAGTTATTTTTCAAATTTATAATAAATTCTGACTGCGTTTTTGAAATAAAATCGTGAGTGTGCAACATATTTAAGCGAGTGCAAAACTCATCAGCAAAGTCTTCAGATGAGAGACATGCCCTTTTCAGAGTACACCTATCTGTCGATTCCCAAGTACTGAAAATTACTTTTGATATACACTTCGCCTCAAAAATCTTCTTGAGATAATAACTGAGAAAGTCTTTTTCTCGACACAGTTGACATTCACTAAGATAACATGCTGGTGATGGATTATCACACAAGAAGAATCTAAAACAATTTTTGTACTGTTGAATAGAATCGTCATAGTTTTTAGTAAACCTAGCCAAGTTGCTCGCATCAAACATTGTCTTGTAGTTCTGGTGCATGGTGCAAACACAAACGCTGTGTGAACCATTAGCTCCAGCCAAAATGCACCATTGTGGTCGAAACTCTGCAAATTTTGTTAAACCGATTGATATCTGTGGGTTGAGCTCTTTGAATCGAGCATGCAGGTATTTTATGTTACACAGCATCAAGCGCTTCTGTTTTTTTTTTTTTTTTTCTTTACCAAGTCTCACAGTAATAACTTCTTTCTTGTTTGGCATAGTCCTACTGTTCTCATCACTTTCATAAAAATTGCGAACTAATTCAACAACGTCTTGTGATAATGTCTTGCCAGCTCTAGCAATAGGTGTTCGACATTAGCCTCTCTGTTTCTTTGAGTTTAGAGCTTTCTTGACAAAATATTTCGTGGTATTGAACTCTCTATAAGCCTGTGCAATACTTCAGCTATCAGGTACTATCGTGAGGATCGTGATCCATAATGGATTATTCAATGGTAAACTGGAAAACTTCTGCTTTTGCTTGTCTAGCATTTGCTCGAGTTCTCTTTCTCTATATGATGAAGACTTGTCGCTAGGCTCTGGGGCTTCATATTCATCATTCGCATATGATTGTTCTGATTGAGAATCAATACTGGAGTTGAATACTTCAGGGTTGCCTCAAATTTACGTTTCCTGCAACTGGAGCATATTTTCATGCCAGGTATATATACTGGAAGGAACTTCTGCAAGTTTACCGAAACTGGTCGGAGATTCTTACCCTTATGAGGAGAGGTATTTAATGGATTAATACATCTATCCCCATGAATCCCGGTTTCTTGAGATACCATGATATTCACCGATAGTCACCTTTTTCTCCAAATAATAGACGTGAAAACAACTGATTTAAATATACGAAACTATTTCCAGCAAGAGTAGCCATGAAAATGACTGATTTAAATACGAAAACTATTTCCAGCAAGACTAGTCGTGAAAACGACTGGAATGTCGAAAATCACTTTTCTGACAGGTAGTCGTGAAAATGACTAATATAATACAATAACTATTCCCAGTAAGAGAAGCAAGAACGTTTATGAATATGTTTTCGTGAGTATCAATGATGCTTTATCGATTACTTAATCCACGGATAAGGAAGAAATAAACTTCGACACACTTTGCCTCGTGTGAACTTGTGAATTTACATACTAGAGAATTTCTTATTCGGAAATAATGCGATAAATCAAAAAATCATCAAGAATAGTTTCCGTTTATAATTTTATGTAAAATGTCGTGAGATTTTTTTATTGTTGACATTATTTCTGAGCAATATTGGATTCGTCATCTTGAATTTTAGAAATTTAACCCCGGATTCCCGATTAGCAACTTGAAAAACCCCCGTATGCCAAATTTTGTATGGATCCGTTGATTTTTGAAATTTCATTCGCCATATTGGATCCGCCATCTTGAATTTTGAAAGTTTAATCGTGGAATTTGAACCAGTAGCCAGACAAGTTACTGCATGAATTTTTCCATAATTTTTTATCGCTATTCTGAATTTTTACACACATACCTAATGCACTTTCTATCGTTATGGCCGCCATATTGGTCGGCCATCTTGAAATCATGGCTTCTGCCACTTCGCATTCGAAAGCCTATACTTCAAGGAAAATTTTGAATGGTAGTACGTTTTCGTACGTCCTCTCAATTTTTGGACAGGGGGGGGGGGTAAAAGTGATGTGAATATATATATATATATATACTAGGGATGTAAAGAATATAATAATTATTATTTAATTTTTTTTTGTTTTGCCCATTATTGTCATGCTTTATTTTGTCCTCGTTTATTTTGTTTACGTTTAAATATTTCAATTGTTTGGTAGAAAAGGAAATACAAACTTGTAATAAAAGGAAATTGTGTCATGTTGAAACAATGTTGAGATTATTTATATTATGTCTTGTTAATAAATCATTAGTTCAATGTATACTGAGGCGATTGTATTAATTAAATGTAAGATTATATATATAATATATAATTGTTCAATTTGTACTGCGTTCATGGAACTCTGTATTGTACAGGTACAGCGAGAAAGCCGAATCGAATAAAAGGTCGCACGCGGACAACGAGAAACGGGTTTGCCATTCTCTTTCTTTCCGTGAGGTTCTCCTACGAGCGCGGGAGGCGAAAAATTCGCTGGTACGCGGCCGTGGAGTCAATCCCGGGTCATCTTACGAGATAACTCGGGATTTAGAGACCCGATAGACAGTGCACTCCTGGGAAAGGGGTCCCCAGCGTGCGCGGAGAATCTGGGAAAGGATTTCCTATGGCCACGAGGCTCAATATATGGGAGCACACGAGAGAGAGAGAGGGAGAGAGCGAGAGCGCGCGCGATAAAAATTAGACAGATTTGAAAATCGCGGGAGAGCGCGGGAGAACGGTAAACAGGGGAACGTGGAAAGCGCGATAGAATGAAAATCTGAGGAACGCGGGAAAGCGCGAAAGAACGAGAAAGACGGGAACGCAGAAAAGCGCGGTAGAATGAGACAGACGAGTACGAAAAGGGCGCGAAAACGGGGGGAGCGCTTCGATCGAGTAGATTTCGGAGTCAGTCTTGATTCGGCCTTCGCACGCTGTGCCTCGCTCTGAGCTTGTAAGGGGACCTTTACTTAAGTGTTGGATTGCTTAATAAAAGTATAACTTAGAATAAAATATATACCTATTACCTCCTTTTTGAAATAATTACATGGTGCCGAAACCCGGGACCTATAGCCGGGTTTTGAGGTTGGAGGGTAGACAGTGCCTGGATCAAGGGAAAGCGTGATGCCACCCAAGAAAAGAAATGACAAGGTAGAAGCGGGGACGGATGGCCAGCCAAAGTAAAAAAAACCACGTGTCTCCGGGAAGGACGCGACACGAAAGCCGGAGCCACACATGTTCCAGATGAAGACGCACCGAGAGGACGTACCCATCGACGACAGCAGCAGCCGGGACAGGGGCTTCGCACAGCGTCAACAACTGGCCCTCGGACGACGTCGGATCTCACGGGTGCCACAGCCGCTGCAGCGTTGATCATCACCACGGACACCGCCACTACGTCAGCATTTGGTACGGTCGCCACGGCCGATCACAGAGGAGCAGGACGACGCCACCAACATCAGAGGTAGAAATACCAACATCTAGCATCGAGAACATGAATAGGATAGACGCATGGTTGAATAGTACGACACGGCAGGAGAGTCGATACCGTCAACATCGCACGGGCTCGCAGAAGGGCCTCTTGGCTCTGCAATGGCAGTTGTCGCGTGCGCCAGAGTGCACGAGGCAAGCGTCGATGACAGGAGGAGGTTGGGATCGGCGAAATACCCATTCTGCGACCGTACGAATCACCGGGCTGGCGAGTGTCGCGACTTCATATGCGCACCCATAGAGCGCAGATGGACTCTCGTTAAGGATCGTAGGTTATGCTATTGATGCCTAGGTGAGGGTCATACGCGGCTAAACTGTAAAGCAACTGTTCGTTGCGGAAAGTGTAAAAAACGACATCATAATTTATTGCACTCTGCACGTGAGAACGATAATAATTCTGTCCGTGGCAGAAGAGATAGAGAAGAAAATACGCGCAGCTCGCGAGATTATGGCCAGAGCGAAAGTATCCAGAGAGAAAGGACACAAAACTTGTGACTAGATGGATTCAGATTTTTTTCTCAAGATAACCCCAGTACGCCTCATAGGCAAGTCAAACATCCTGGACACTTTCGCGCTCCTCGATGAAGGGTCCACGATTACATTAATCTATAAAAAAACGGCGCGTAGCATAGGATTAAGGGGCCCTCGAAATAGTGTAGCGTTGTGTGGCATCTACGAGCGGGACGCCGTAGTTTCAAGGTGCAAGAGGGTAAGCTTCGAGGTAGAAACGGCGCGCGGAAAATTCCAAATAAACAATGCGATAACGATCTCACAGATTGGCTTACCTAGGCAGACGATTCCGAAAAGGCTTACAGAAATCATCGCGATCGCCGAAAACGTAAACATAGACGCTTACGAAAATGTACAGCCGAAGGTCTTACTAGGTCAAGACAATTGGAGATTGATTATTTCGAGGGAAGTACGTGAGTTACCTAAGTTCGGTCTCGGAGCCTCACTTACGGCATTGGGTTGGTCACTACATGGTCCGACGGATAAAATAACCACAGCTAGGACAGTTGCCACTTGCAATACGCACGAAGTAATATTAAGAGAAGGCGATAGTTACAGCATAAACAATAGTGTGAATGAAGCATTACAACGATATTTCGATATAGACTCGCTCGGCGTTAAAATAAACGATCGTATTACCGACAAACACGAGCACGCGAGAGAAACATGGCGCGACACTACGCGACGCATTGAGGATCAATGGGAGACGGGCCTTCTATGGAACTGCAACGAGGCCCCGCGTGTTGATAGTTATGCGACAGCGCGAAAACGACTCACGTCACTGGAGAGGCGTTTAGACCACGATGAGTAGTATGCGAAGCTGTATTATGAAGAAATGCGTAGACTCATCGCAAACGGTTATGCTTAAGAAATTATGGCAGAATCTAGTACTAAGGCGCGCGTGTGGTACTTGCCTCGCTTTGGCGTGAGAAATGTAAACAATCCGAACAGAATTCGCTTAGTGTTTGACGCAGCGGCGAGGTCGTCAAGTATAAGTCTCAACGATCAACTAGAGACAGGCCCGAACCTCTTCCAGTCGCTTTTCGGGATCCTATTACGCTTTAGACAGTACCCAGTCGCGTGTAAAGCCGACATACGCGATATATTTTTGCGGGTTAGAATTCGGGAAGCAGATCAGAGCGCGCAGCGATTTTTATGGCGTGGTAGATCGCGAAACACTCAGCCCGTCGTATATGAAATGCAGAGCTTGATTTGTGGAGCAAAATCCTCTCCGAGTAGCGCCATTTATGTCAAAGACGAAAACGCGAAACAATTTAATAATTTAAATCGTGACGCAGCCGAAAGCACGTTTCGCAATAGCTACATGGATGATTTTACAAGCAGCTACTGCATGATAGACGAGGCGAGAGAGAGCATTCAGGACGTAATTAAAATTAACGCACAAGCGAGCTTTTACATGCATAGCTGGGCGTGTAACGACGCCCGAGTATTAGAGGAAATGTCTGAGTCAGCGCGAGCCAAAAATCAGCAAGAAATGAGACTGTGCGATTATGGCGGGGAACGCGTATTAGGCCTAATTTGGGATGCTCAATCGGATTAGCTAAAATTTAATGTAGGTTTGGAGAAAATATCGAAAGAGCTATTAATGTTCGAACGAAATCCGACGATACGCAAGTTCCTCTGAGTAATAATGTCCGTATGCGATTCGTTCGGTCTAATTTCTCCGTTTACATTGAACGCCAAGATTATTATGCAGGACGTATGGCGCACGCAAATCGGATGGGACGAGCAATTAAAAAGAGACGAGGCTGCCGCTTGGCGCAAGTGGATAGGGAATTTGGAAAATATGCAAAACTATACGCTATCGCGCTGCTATACGCCCAGCGGATTTGCGTGTGCGTAAACCGAGTTGCATGTATTTAGCGATGCCAGCCTCCGCGTACGCTGCCGCCGCGTATCTGAAATCAGGTAATAACGAAGCGAGAATACACACCTCACTGGTGGCCGCGAAAGCGAGAGTCGCGTCCGTAAACCCCCCGACCATCCCGAGACTAGAATTACAAGCCGCGGTGATGGCAGCTAGACTCGCGAAAAATGTAAGAGAAAATGTAGACATTGAAATAGCAGAGCGACACTTCTGAACTGACTCGCAAGTTCTGCTTCAGTGGATCCGTTCAGGGCCACTTACATGAGACATTTTTGTCAAAAATAGACTGACGGAGATAGCTGAACTGACCAAAGCTTCAGAATGGCACTGGGTCCCGTCTGAGGCGAACCCAGCAGACCTCGCCACTCGCTGGTCAAGGGATACGGATAAGAACCGTCGTACATGGTTCGGCGGCCCGGATTTTTTAAAGTACACAGAGGATCATTGGCCAAAAAGTATGTTAAATGTACCAGAAAAGGACCCTTTTAGCGATTTACGTCAGGAGAAGACGCTCAAGTGCATAACCCGTGTCTCCAGTCACAGCTTAACGATTACGACGAAATTGCTCGGACAGCCCGGCTTACTGCGGTTGGCGAGAAAAATAAAATCTATTACAGAGTGGTGGCGATTCAAAAGACAAACCGATCTTGACGCTGAGGACAATGACTATGCAGAAGAATTTTGGCTTCGAGAGGGCCAAACTTCGTGTTTTGGGAAGGAATATGCTCGCTTGGTTAAAAACGAATGCGTTGGAAAAGACAGCAAGATAAAAAAACTCACTCCTTTCTTAGGCGACCGAGATATTATCCACGCGAAGGGTCGACTTTCGAAGATTTGCGATACTGAATTTTGCCACCAACCTATAATTTTGGACAGTAAGCATTTTGCAGTCAGAGCTTTGATAACATGGTTTCATCAAAAGTATGCGCACGGTAACAACGAAACAATAATCAATGATCTAATGCAGCGATTTTACATCGTGGGCCTACGGAGTGCGCTGCGTTCAATCGCTTATAAATGCCTGACTTGCAAGCTTCTAAGGGGGCGACCAAAAGCCCCTATGATGGCTGCTCTCCCGCCTGGCCGCCTAGCTTATAGACTATGGCCTTTCAGCCACACTGGAGTGGATTATTTTGGCCCAATGGAGGTGAAGATCGGGCGAAGGCGCGAAAAGAGATGGGGTGTGATTTTCACGTGCATGACAACTCGGGCCGTTCACATTGAGTTGGCACACAGCCTAACGACAAGTTCAGCGATTATGGCATTGAAACGGATGTCAGCACGGTGAGGTACGCCGTTGTCAATATATAGTGACAACGGCACAAATTTTAGAGGGGCATGCAACGAGCTCAAAGACAGCATTGAGATAATGGATCGCAAGAAGCTGCGACAACACGGCCTTGCAAACAAAATAAGATGGTAATTTAATCCTCCCGATGCTCCTCACATGGGCGAAGCGTGGGAAAGGCTGGTCAAGTCCGTTAAGATTACGCTTAACGTAATCCTACGTGAACACGCGCTCAGTGAGGAGGTGCTTCACACAATGCTCCTCGAGGTCGAACATTGCGTGAATTCGAGACCGCTCACCCATGTTCCCGTAGATCCTCGAGACGAGGAGGCATTGACTCCCAGTCATTTCTTACTTGGAAATTCTTCGGGAGAAAGCAGCTTAAGGAGGTATGAAGCCTAAATCAGGGACCTAAGAAAACAATGGAAATTAGCGCAATGGAGGCGTTGGTTGCGGGAATACCTGCCAACCTTGACACTCCGACAGAAATGGCTCGATAAAGAGGCAGCTGTTAAAGAAGGAGATATAGTGCTTATAGCTGACTACCAAGCGCCACGAAACACTTGGAGAAAAAGTGTTATCTCCGAAACGTTCGCGGGTACCGATGAGCAAGTTCGATCCGCCAGGGTAAAAACGAAATCAGGTGAATTATTCCGACCCGCGCATAAGCTAATAGTTTTGTTGAGGGATGAGCAGAATCTGAGTTAAGAATATTTCGTTTTTAGGGGGGAGTATATAAAGAATGTAATAATTATTATTTAATTTTGTTTTGTTTTGCCCATTATTGTCATGCTTTATTTTGTCTTCGTTTATTTTGTTTACGTTTAAATATTTCAATTGTTTGGTAGAAAAGGAAATACAAACTTGTAATAAAAGGAAATTGTGTTATGTTGAAACAATGTTGAGATTATTTATATTATGTCTTGTTAATAAATCATTAGTTTAATGTATACTGCGGGGATTGTATTAATTAAATGTAAGATTATATATATAATATATAATTGTTCAATTTGTACTGCGTTCATGGAACTCTGTATTGTACAGGTACAGCGAGAAAGCCGAATCGAATAAAAGGTCGCACGTGGACAACGAGAAACGGGTTTGCCATTCTCTCTCTTTCCGTCAGGTTCTCCTACGAGCGCGGGAGGCGAAAAATTCGCTGGTACGCAGCCGTGGAGCTAACCCCAGGTCATCTTACGAGATAACTCGGGTTTTAGGGACCCGATAGGGAATGCACTCCTGGGAAAGGGGTCCCCAGCGTGCGTGGGAAATCTGGGGAAGGATTTCCTATGGTCGCGAGGCTTAATATATGGGAGCACACGAGAGAGAAAGAGGGAGAAAGCGAGACCGCGCGCGATAAAAATTAGACAGATTTGAAAATCGCGGGAGAGCGCGGGAGAACGATAAACATGGGAACATGGAAAGCGCGATAGAATGAAAATCTAAGGAACGCGGGAAAGCGCGAAAGAACGAGAAATACGGGAACGCAGAAAAGCGTGGTATAGAATGAGACAAGCGAGTACGAAAAGGGCGCAAAAACGGGGGGAGCGCTTCGATCGAGTGGATTTCGGAGTCAGTCTTGATTTGGCCTTCGTACGCTGTGACTCGCTCTGAGCTTGTAAGGGGATCTGTACTTGAGGGTTGGATTGCTTAATAAAAGTATAAATTAGAATAAAATATATATTGTGATACACTGTACCACTCCTATTACCTCCTTTTTGAAATAATTACAAGGGGGGTATGCCCCCTGCTCGCTCCGCTCGCCAACCCCCCATTAGTAAGTAAAAAGTGGACTTTTTATGCATCAGTTTTTATTCTAAAATTAAAAAAAAATGTAGAGATTGTTATATAGTTAATATTAAAAATAAGTAAGGATCATAAGTCTTTATCTAAAAAAAAATTTAACATACGAGCATAGGCATCACAGTTTCTAGGAGTGAGGTTATGTGACGTTTTCGACCCTGAAATCAAAGATTAAGTACAAATAAGTTTCTGTACGGTATGTGGAAAAATTGTATATTGCCTTCAGTAGCAATGAGGACCACGAACGCACGCGAGTTGGGCCTTCACTTCGCTTGATCCTGAAGTTATGGATAAGCACAAATAGCTTTCTGTACGACATATGAGGAAATCGTATATCTCTAGGTAAAGGTAATATATTGGCTGAACAGTGACAGAGACTCTATATAATATATAGAGATATAAAAAGTCTATCTTTTCTACGCCATCCAAGAGGCAGATAGAATTTTACATAGATAGTGGCGTTTTTTTATAGAGGTTACCCCTTTTTATTATCTTTGAATTCATTTTCCATTAAATATGTCATTTTTTGTTTTCGTAATAAAAAGTTAGTAAAAAAAGGCATATTCATCTGTTAAAATAACTGTATAATTTTCAAGTATTACTTTTATTCTATTAAATAAACATATGTTATATTTTTAAATATTTTTACAGTTATTTAAATAACATAAATTTTAAGCTTGAAAGTCATTCAAATCTTTTGAACTTCATATTGATTTCAAAGGTCGCTCAAAGTATGACGCTAAAAATATTAATTATGAAGGTCGCTGAAAGCAGACCGAAACTTAAATTGAAACCGTTGTCCAATTCTAAAAGTAGATCGATTTTGAAGGTTAAGCAAAAGATCAGTTTGTAAGTCATTGAAAATATATTAATTTTAAAGGTTGTTGAAAGCTAATCAATTTTGGAGGTCTGAATATTGACATGCATATGTCAGGCCTATTTTGAAGGTCGCTGATAGCAGACCGATTTTAAAAGTCGCTGATGGCAGATCGATTTTTGAAAGCTAATCAATTTTGGAGGTCTGATAGCAGACCGATTTTGAAGGTCGTTGATAGCAGACCGATTTTGAAGGTCGCTGATAGCAGACCGATATTAAACATTTTTTAATAATGTCGTTGATAGCAGACCAAATTAGACATTTTTTAATACATTTTTTTTAATTTAAAAATCAATAAAAGTAGACCATTTTTGAAGGTCACTGAAAGCGGATCAATTATCTACTAAGATTTTCAATTAGATTTTTTATATAATTTAAATTATATTCTTTCATTGATTCCTCTAAATATTCATTATACTTATTTGTTTCTTTTATATTTTTTTCTATTTTTGTATTTAATTCGGGCTGTCGATTTTCTTCTTCCAATGTATACACTTCTACATATATTTTTTTCTTTATCCCATAATACTGGAAATTCTGCTTTATTTTGGTTTAAATGATTATTGTGTTCATCTATTAAATTGTTGATATAATTATTGTCCTCGTGGTCATGTTCTAACAACTGTTTACTTAAATCGTCTAAAAGGCTATAGTCAGATAAGCATGTTAAAATTGCCCCCAACGTAATCGACAAACTAACTTTCCTGGTCGATAGAACATGTAAAAAGAACTTCTGCGCTAAATTTTTAGACCATATCTTTCCCATGACTAATTAACACCAAAAACGTGTTTTTTCGATTTTAATTTTTTCCGAGCGTCAGTTAACTTTTAAAAATCTGAAAATTCAGAGAGATGTATATGTAGGTCCCAAATAACCATGAATTTTTTCAGATTATGCTAATTTAAATTGTGCTCTAAAAAAATTCCTAAAGATTTGTATTGATTTTTTAAATTGGTTCCCTATCAATGGCTAACTTCCAATACCATTATTTTTTTTTATTTTTTTTCGCTCTTTCGATTTCCATTATAAAAACTGTGATAAAATGGGGTGGAACACCATCAAAAATAAAAAAAACCGTTTTTTTCTTCATTTTTGGCATGTTCTTTTATCCAAGCGTCAAAAATAACCCCAAGAATCGAATCAGCACATAAAAAAATCCTCTAGAATAAAGTAAAAATATAAAAATCGTCATAACCAACTTAATACCAACGAAAAAAATTCTATATTAATCGTGTAAAACCATGTAAACAACGATTTAGCCTAAGAAATAACTCCATAAATTAATTTAGTGCATCAAAAAATCTCCTAAAATACAGAAAAAAATATAAAACTTCTTAAAACTTCTTACACCAACGAAGAAAATCTGTATTGATCGTATGAAGCGATGATAAGCGTGATTTAGCCTAAAAGTAAGTCCATAAATCGATTCAGCGCATATAGAAAGTTCTACAATACTGTTAATACTCGTATATAAAAAACCGTTAGTACTCCCTGTATATGTAGCTAATAAGAAATTGAGTGTAACAGACAGAATTGGTAATTTTATAGTCAACAAGTGATACTCAAAGTATATAGATTACGAAATATGTGCAGAATTGACCTGCATGTCGGCGCCCGAACGAAGCGATAGTGAAAAGTCGCACGAGCCAATAATCAATTACACACCAGTTTTATATAGTATTTTACAGCAAGAGGGCCTAAAATTGGCATTATAGTTGCCATATTTTAAGGTTAGAGTGCTATAAATATACTTAATTAGAATCAAAATTACATTAAGTATGTCTGTATCTATATGCGAACGCGCACATTCGATATTTATGTTTATAGAATATTTATTCAGCACTTCCACAGTTTACGCTCACATGAGTGTACGAGTAATTCATATCAGCCAGCTGGCAATTAATAATTTAATTTATTAATTTACTAATTCAATTTATTAATTTAATTTAATTATTTTAAATATTTTTAATTTTTGTACTTTGATTCTCAGTTATTTATCAATTTAATAATTAATTATTTAGTTGTAACTATAAGTATATTTGCATTGTCAAATGATAGATTTTTCTGTCTCTACTATATTATACTTAATATACACGTGTACACGTGTATACACTAACACTATAAATATAATAACTTTATCTGTTGACGGTGCGAGTAACTAAAAAATTAATTAAAAAGGAGCAAAAATAAATGTATAAATTGAATTATAAAATCACTTACCGATTGAGAAAAAGATAAAAATAATATTTGAACTCGAGAAACATCACATTTAGCAACCCAAGTGGTTTTTTTGGCCGTTTTTTTAGGTAACCTTTTAATGTTGTGTATAAAATATGTAAACAGTTGTAACATTGATAGGGAACCAATTTAAAAAATCAATACAAATCTTTAGGAATTTTTTTAGAGCACAATTTAAATTAGCATAATCTGAAAAAATTCATGGTTATTTGGGACCTACATATACATCTCTCTGAATTTTTTCAGATTTTTAAAAGTTAACTGACACTCGGAAAAAAAGAAAATCGAAAAAACACGTTTTCGGTGATAATTAGTCATAGGAAAGGTATTATGGTCTAAAAATTTAGCGCAGAAGTTCTTTTTACATGTTCTATCGACCAGTAAAGTTAGTTTGTCGATTACGTTTGGGGCAATTTTAACATGCTTATCCGGCTATAGCCTTTGAGCTTGTTCAATGGTGTAAAATTCTATAAATTTTTTTTCGTTTGGATCCCAACGTAATGGTACTGGTTTTACATCACCTTGGTCTGCCACGTTTTTTAATTTAATATACCTTGAATTAATATAAATATTATAAAAAATAATTTGTAATTTTATTACATAATAAACATAAGAATAATTATAATTGTTCATCAAAAATTTCTTTCCACACAATATTCATAATTTCCTCTGTATTTTCCGAATCATTTCGAATAAATAAATTATTAGGATTCCTACATCTATAGTCTAGTTACTTTTAATCGCGTTCCATTGCATAAACCATCATTAATATTTAAGTTTCTTATTAACATTACTATCGCATTAATTTTCAGATTTAATTTATGTGGAGGTAAACCGTCACGAATATTATGCAAATATTCAATAGGAAAATTTATGTAAATATTATCATCAGATAGATCAACACCTTTATATGTAGCAGTATCTATACTATAATAAGTCATTTCATCACTATCGATCAATTTTAATATTTTATTATTCAGAATAGTTGAATCTTCATTATGAGACGTTAAAATGACTCTATTCATAGATAAATTATAATTTATATCTTTAAATATTTTCAAACAAACATCGTCAGTTTTCCAACTGTTTGGTACTTTGAATGGATTAATTATTCCCTCTCCAATATCTAATAAAAATGAAGCGAATTCTTCATTGTTAGAACAAATATTTTTTTTTAACTTCATTATATTGAAAAGTGGCCAAATATCTGAATATTTTATTGTTTCTTGTATAATTGTGTGTCTACAACCGTTTTAATAACTGGATGAATTTGCCGAAAATCTCCTCCTAATACAATTAATTTCTCCCCAAATGGTAAATTATTATTACAAACATCTCTTAATGTTTTATCTACAATGTCTAAAGCTTTTTTTGGTATCATTGATACTTCGTCCCAAATTATTGCATCTACTTCCCGTAATTTTTTCTTATCAGAGTCTAATTTTAAAAATGCACTTTCTATACTTTCTAAATCTAAAGGTAATTTAAATGTTTTATGACTTGTCATTCCTTTTGGTAATAGTATTGACGTAATACCAGTCCAAGCCATTGATAAAATTTTTTTTTCTTTAGACAAAAAGTAAAAAATTAATGTTTTGTATAAAAATGTTTCACCTGGACCACCAGGACCGTCTATAAAATGAATCTTATGTTCATTATTTAATAATTTCTAAAAAATATACTTTTGTTCTAAATTTAGTTGAGTATACATGTTACTAATCATTTCTTCACAGAATAAAATTTCAGTCTTATTAACTTCATTACATTCAATTTTTAAGATTTTCAGGTTCAGGCAATCCAAAATCTATACATGATATTTCGTTTAATGATAATATTTTATTTATTTGTATGAGGGCACTGTTTAATTTATCATCTTTAAAATCTTCTATGAAAAAGTTATTAAATTCCTTCCAAATATTATTACCATTAATATTTTCAGATAGTAAATACCAAGCAAAAAATTGACGTAGTTGATATCCTAACATAACGTCACAAGCTTCTTTAAAAATATTTTTTATTTGTAAGTCATCGTCAACTAAACCCATTTTTATTGCAGCTTCTCTGTATGTGTTATATGTAATTTTTTCATACGTTCGTAAATCTTGAAACGAAATTGCACCTTTAACACGATTTAAAATTAATTTTAAATGAAATCGTTCAACATCCTTTGGAGAAACAATATTTAAACGACCTGTTATATAATTTTCTTGATTTCGTTTTCGTTTGATCCAACATTTATTTTTAAAGTTGTAATATTTAGGTATATTAACATATTTTATATTCCTTGCATAATTATCTTTATTATTTAAATCAAACCATGCTGTTAATGTTATTTATAATTTTCTAAGTCTTCAGTCTCGTTATTTTCTTCAAAAATAATTCTTTGTTGATTTTCTGTATGATTTTCTGTATGAAAAATTTATGTTAATTAAATAACTATGAAAATGTTTAAAAATATAACTTATGTTTATTTAATAGAACAAAGGTAATACTTGAAAATTTTAGATTTTTTTTAACAAAGGAATAGGCCATTTTTTACTAACTTTTTATAATGAAAGAGCAATGAAATATTTAATGCAAAATGAATTCAAAGATAGTAAAAAAAGGGAAACCTCTGTAAAAAAGGGTGCCTATCTATATACCTCTTGGGTGGCGTGGAAAAGATACTTATTTGTGTTAAAAAAAATATCAATGGTCCTCATTGTTTGGAGACAATATGCAATTTTCCCATATACCTTAAAGAAAGTTATTTGTGCTTAATCTTTAATTTCAGGGTCGAAAACGTCACATAACCTCATTCCTAGAAACTGCGAAGCCTATGCTCGTATGTTTATTTTTTTTCCGATGATTAGTGCCGTTTATAATTATTTACGGCCCGCTCAAAGCAAGACTCCCTGATGACAATTTGAAAACACAATACTTTACACAAACGATATACAATTTTTAGCAAAATCCAATATTAATTAAATACTTTGCCACCATTTAGAATTTTTAAAATCTGAGTTCAGATTCTTAATAATCGAATTCAGAAATCCCGTATATACATTTTTCAGCAAAATCCAGTATTATTTAAATATTTTGCCAATATTCTAAATTTTTTTAATTTTAGTTCAGATTCGTAATAATGGAACCCCATATACAATTTTTAGCAAAATCCAATATTATTTAAATATTTGCCATTTTTTATTTTTAAAATCTGAGTTCAGATTCCTAATCCTCGAATCCAGAAATCCCATATATAGAATTTTCACAAAAATCCAGTAATATTTCAATATTTGGAGGCCATCATTGATCCGCCATTTTGAATTCTCAAAATCTGAGTTCAGATTCCTAAACAGCGAATCCGGAAACCCCTATATACAATTGTTAGATAATTCCAGTATTATTTAAATATTTTTCCGCCATTTTGAATTTTTAAAATCTGATAATTATTTTATGAAGCTAATGGCCATATCTACCAGTGAAAGGTGATTTTTTTAAAAATTAAAAAAATCACCTTTCACTGGTAGATATGGCCATTAGCTTCATAAAATAATTATCTACAATACTCTACCATTAGCTGAGATCAACAACTTAAAATTTTAAAATCTGAGTTCAGATTCTTAATAATCGAATTCAGAAATCCCGTATATACATTTTTAGCAAAATTCAGTAATATTTCAATAAGTGGCCTCCGTCTTCGATCCGCCATTTTGAATTCTGAAAATCTGAGTTCAGATTCGTAATCATCGACTCCAGAAATCCTATATGTACTATTTTCACCAGTAATATTTCAATATTTGGCGGCCATCACCGATCCGCCATTTTGAATTCTCAAAACTTGAGTTCAGATTCTTAATAATCGAATCCAGAAATCCCGTATATAGAATTATCAGCAAAATCCAGTAATATTTCAATATGTGGCCGACATCTTCGATCCGCTATTTTGAATTTTTAAAATCTGAGTTCAGATTCTTAATCATCGAATCCAAAAATCCCATATGTACTATTTTCACCCAAATCCAGTAATATTTCAATATTTGGCGGCCATCACCGATCCGCCATTTTGAATTCTCAAAACTTGATTTCAGATTCTTAATAATCGAATCCAGAAATCCCTTATATACAATTTTCCACAAAATCCATTAATATTTCAATATGTGGCCGATATCATCGATCCGCCATTTTGAATTCTCAAAATCTGAGTTCAGATTCCTAATCAGCGAATCCGGAAACCCCTTATATACAATTTTTAGCAAAATCCAGTATTATTTAACCCTTTAACGCTCAATGCACTGTGAATATACCCTCATTTTCGGGATCATAATAATCATAGAAAAAGTATTGAAAATTATCTCGTAATGACATGTCTTTATGTTTTCGATGTCGCTCTTTCGAACGGTGCAGTCAGAATTTTCGAAAAAGATTGTTTAACTATTGTTTTTTAACAAAAACCGTAAAAAATGCAGATTTTTTCAAACAAAAATTTTTTAAATTACGATTTAAATAGTGTTATCGGCATTTTCATAACTGCAGTGTCATGACAAACGTGCACCCGAGAGTTATACATAAGAGATCACCAATCAGAATCTTTTGATTTGACCTTTTCCAATGTCAAAATGACCCAAAATGGCTAAATTTATAGGGTCAAATTTCACTTCTCAGACTCGTTTCAGGATACAATATTGAAATGTATTGGAAAATCAGCGGTGATATAAAGGTTTTTGGGGTCGCCCATCACGATCCCGATGTCAGAATCACGAAATTCAAGATGGCGGATCCAATATGGCATCCATTCAGAATGAAAACCACGAGTTTTAGTTGATTTTGGAAAATCAGTGGTGATATAAAGATTTTCGGGGTCGCTGATCACGATACCGATGTCAGAATCACGAAATTCAAGATGGCCGATCCAATATGGCGTCCATTCAGAATGAGAACCACGACTTTTGGTTTATTTTGGAAAATCAGCGGTGATATAAGGGTTTTCGGGGTTGCTGATCACGATGCCGATGTCAGAATCACGAAATTCAAGATGGCGGATCTAATATGGCGTCCATTCAGAATGAAAACCACGATTTTCTGAATATTTTGGACAATTAGTAGTGATATAAGCCTTTTCTAGGTCGCTGATCACTGTACATAATATTCATATTCACTATTCATAATTTTGACATCGGAATAGTGATCAGCGACCTCGAAAACCCTTATATCACCGCTGATTTTCTAAAATAAGCAGAAAATCTTGGTTTTCATTCTAAATGGGCGCCATATTGGATCGGCCATCTTGAGTTTCGTGATTCTGACGTCGGGATCGTGATCAGCGACCGCGAAAACCCTTATATCACCGCTGATTTTCCAAAATAAACCAAAAGTCGTGGTTTTCATTCTGAATGGACGCCATATTGGATCGGCCATCTTGAATTTCGTGATTCTGACATCGGTATCGTGATCAGCGACCCCGAAAACCCTTATATCACCACCGATTTTCCAAAATAAACTAAAAGTCGTGGTTTTCATTCTGAATGGACGCCATATTGGATCCGCCATCTTGAATTTCGTGATTCTGACATCGGGATCGTGATCAGCGACCCCAAAAACCTTTATATCACCGCAGATTTTCCAAATTATACATTTCAATATTGTATCTTGATAAGAGGCTGAGAAGTGAAATTTGACCCTATAAATTTAGCCATTTTGGGTCATTTTGACATTGGAAAAGGTCAAATTAAAATATTCTGATTGGTGATCCTTTAAGTACAACTCTCGGGTGCACGTTTGCCAGGACTCTGCAGTTATGAAAATGCCGATAACATTATTTAAATCGTAATTTAAAACATTTTTGTTCGAAAAAATCTGCATCTTTTTACGGTTTTTGTTAAAAAACAATAGTTAAACAATCTTTTTCGTAAATTCTGACTGCACCATTCGAAAGAGCGACCTCGAAAACATAAACACATGTCATTACGAGATAATTTCCAATACTTTTTCTATGATTATTATGATCCCGAACATGAGGGTATATTCACAGTGCATTTGAGCGTTAAAGGTTTCAATATTTTGCCGCCATTTTGAATTTTTAAAATCTGAGTTCAGATTCTTGATAATCGAATCCAGCAATCTTGTATATACAATTTTCAGCAAAATCCAGTAATAGTTCAATATGTGGCCGACATCTTCGATCAGCCATTTTGAATATTCAAAATCTGAGATCAGATTCGTAATCATGTGTTTGAAATTCCGAACGTTCAAAGTTGAACGAAAAAACTAAAATTTGCGATTTACATTATAACCGGTTTAAAACCATAAAACAGGGTAGGAATGGACCAAAAACCGTGTAAAAACTAATTTAGCACTTGGCCCCCCCATAAACCACCCCCAAAACCAAACTTACAGACGAGTCAATTTTCCCACAGCGACACACACGAAAACTAAAATTCCCAGAGTCGCAATAACTTCGCTAGGAAAAATTTTGCAACTGGTATTTGAAGGAATGGCCCCACACGACGTAAAAAAAAATTATGAAGGAAATCACTTTTCCGGAAAACCCCTTCACGACGATATACTGTGTCTTAAACATGAAAAAAAATTCCCAGAGCCGCAATTACGTCGATCGGAAAAACGTTTTGACGGTTTCATGTAGACCAAGTCCCCACATGCTTAGAAAAAAATCATGAACGAAATAGCTTTTCTGGAAAAGCCCCCCCAAGGCGATATACTATGTCTTAAACACGAAAAAAAATTCCCAGAGCCGCAATTACGTCGTTCGGCAAAATGTTTCGATGGTTTCTTGTAGATCAAGTCCCCACATGCTTAGAAATAAATCATGAACGAAATAGTTTTTCCGGAAAAGCCTCCCCAGGGCGATATACAGTGTCTAAAACGGGAAAAAAAATTACCAGAGCCGCAATTACGTCGTTCGGAAAAATGTTTTGACGGTTTCTTGTAG
Organism: Torymus aiolomorphi; assembly: GCA_036365515.1. NCBI lineage: Eukaryota > Metazoa > Arthropoda > Insecta > Hymenoptera > Torymidae > Torymus > Torymus aiolomorphi. The sequence continues at coordinate 117,547,809 of CM070873.1, forward strand.
ACCAAGTCCCCACATGCTTAGAAAAAAATTACGAACGAAATAATTTTTCCGGAAAAGCCCCCCCCAGGGCGATATACTGTGTCTTAAACATGAAAAATATTCCCAGAGCCGCAATTACGTCGTTCGGAAAAATATTTTGACGGATTCTTGTAGACTAAGTCCCCGCATGCTTAGAAAAAAATCATAAACGAAATAGCTTTTCCGGAAAAGCCCCCTCAGGGCGATATACAGTGTTGAAAAGGGAAAAAAAATTCCCAGAGCCGCCATTACGTCGTTCGGAAAAATGTTTCTATGGTTTCTTGTAGATCAAGTTCCCAAATCCTTAGAAAGAAATTATGAACGAAATAGCTTTTCTGGAAAAGCCCCCCCAAGGCGATATACTATGTCTTAAACACGAAAAAAAATTCCCAGAGCCGCAATTACGTCGTTCGGCAAAATGTTTCGATGGTTTCTTGTAGATCAAGTCCCCACATGCTTAGAAATAAATCATGAACGAAATAGTTTTTCCGGAAAAGCCTCCCCAGGGCGATATACAGTGTCTAAAACGGGAAAAAAAATTACCAGAGCCGCAATTACGTCGTTCGGAAAAATGTTTTGACGGTTTCTTGTAGACCAAGTCCCCACATGCTTAGAAAAAATCATGAACGAAATAGCTTTTCCGGAAAAGCCCCCCCACGGTGATGTACTGTGTCTTCGACCCACTTTTGAACCTCTGAATAACATGTATTTTATAGAGAACGTTGAGATGAACTGTCGCAATGAGATATCGCAAGAAAGAAAATGACTGCATATCGTTTTTTAACTTCAAAGTGTCTACCAGCTGGAGTAGGTACAAAGCGGCTCGGCCAGCACAGCTTGCGAGATTCGGCTGGGCCCCAATATACGAGTTCCGCTAGAAACCAGCCAGCGAGCCCCGATTTTTGTACCTGTCCCTATTTGCTGTGCTCTGTTATCTAAACGCCTACGAGAACGCGTCATACAAATAAGCTGATACGAAGACAGCATTGAAATAATTTTCTTTCAAAAATTAATCTATTTAGCTTTTATAAGATTTAAGTGTCAAATTTTTTTAGTCAGTACTAAGATTGCAATAATGCTTTAAATAGTACAACATGTGATTTGGAAAGATACATTACTTTTTCTTATTCGAAGGTGCTAAAAAACAACAATATTTTTATAAGAAAAGATAATGTATAATAGTAATTTGAAGTATAAAAAGTCAAAAGTGGTTACATGTTATAAAGCTACTTTCACACTTACACAATAACCATTTATAACAAATTTCAAGATATTTCTCGTATTTTAAATGACTTTGTACCGCACACAATCAGCATTTGTGCGTGCCGATAGAGCGTAAACATAACGTTTGTTAGGTTATAGGCGGCACAAAAGTGATTGTACAAACTACGTTTTTTCGTGTAGAAATATTTCATCACGTTATAGAAAAGAGTGTTATAACCTTCTTTTTATTATATTATACTTTTACTGGCAATAGATTTTGGAAGTGAATTCAAAATTAACGTCAAAAAGAAGAAAATTGCATAAGAAGCCGATGAATAATATATCAATGAACTTCCAAATCGTAGCACCGGTAAATTAATATATTTTTGTAATAAATATGTGAAACGCTAATATATTATCATAATTTGTATATTTATAGGTTTGATTATAATGAAAATGACATTTCTTATGATGATAAAGTACACTAATCGGGAGCACACAAACGTGTACAAGCACATTAATTGGGGAATACAATTGCGTTCATCGCCGTCTCTTGGGGCACACAAATGTAAGCAAAAATGATTTTTTTACTTTTAATATAACTTTCGATAGAGTTGATATTTTGTAGAAAAAAATATTTCCGTATTTAGATTAAAATTAAACTATCAATATGTATTAATTTCACATTCGTGGATTGTTAAATGAGTTCAACAAATCACGACAAACCGGGAAGCTTCCTTAAACGCTAATCGGAATAACTACCCTTTGCGCTTTTATCAACTCTCTCATAATCATATGCTGAGTCTCTTGGAAAAAAAACAAAGAACATATATCGATAGATTTTCCCCCTCTTTCCAGTGGTGCTATTGTTTATTCTCTGAAATGCTTTTATGCGTTCAGAAACTTGAGTTGAAAATTCTGGCCGATTTTTCTAAAAGAATACTATTTTTTTTTTAAATAAATTTTTTTATTCGGAAGTACAAGTTTTCATCCTCGAAACCCAAAAATTTCAAGTTGGAGAAATGAAGGGTTCATAAGTAATAACATTTAAAAGACCGCGGCGAGTCGCCGCGCGTGCTTTGTGCGCTACGCCGGAGCGCGCTGTTGCCGATGTATTTCACTATTTCGTTGTTTCGTACTTAATAAATATCATATAATAAATTTTTTAATCTTTTTTTATTATAAGTCAATACTTTGTGTTCCATCTTTTGCAATTTTTTGTTAATTTACTAATATCTTGTATCTGAATTTAATTGAATAGGTCTTGTCTCAAATTTAGATTTCTTTACTTTTGGATACGTGAGTATACTTCTAAAGTTTCCGACCCTGAGAATTGTTATAGTTCAAGCCTATTAACGTGTGCTGACAGTTTAATAGAATTAAATAATAGAGTTACAGGTTCTCTTTTTGCTGATTTTAACCTTTGTTTTAATTTTAATTCATCGTTTCTAATTCATCATTTGAAGACATCTTTTTTCTCTTTTATATAAACTGAAAACTCATACTTTTATTTTCAAACAGTGAAGTTCATATTTGTAAACCTTAAGGGAGTACTCATCCAGAGAAGAATTTTTAAATTCTCTTTTAGGTTTCTTGGAAAAGTACGTCTTTTTTACCAAGAAGCGGCAAAATCATTTCACTGCAACACTAATCAGTGTAGTTTGGCAGCATTGGTCCTTTATTATAGAGAATTAAATTTTAAAACTTAAAAAAGCATGATACTTTTTTGAGACAATTTATCTCGTGCTGCCGTAGCAGTTTATCTAAAAAATTATATCAATTACCCTAATAAAAAGCTCTCTTGATTTCGCCAAAAAAGGTATTTGTTTCACTGATGGAACTGGGCAATACTATAAAAACAAATATGACTTCCATAATCTTTTTCATCATTTTGAAGATTTTTCTGTTGAAGCAGAGCAGCGCTTTCACGCAATCGCGTACGGAAAAATGCATGAGAATTGATTGTGCCGCTTCTTGATCAACAGGGACGAACTTTTCCAAGAAACTCAGAGAAGTTAAAAATTTTCTTTTGGATAAAAACTCCCTCAAGGTTTGTGAATATGAAGATCACTGTTTGAAAATAAAAGAATTAGTTTTCATTTTATATAAAAGAGAAAAATGATGTATATGATCAAAACTGAAACAAAGGTTAAAACCAGCAAAAAAAGTTCCTGTAACTCTATCATGTCATTTTATTAACCTTTAGACTGCCGACCTGGCTCATATATGAGCCAGCTATGACCTTGAAAACTCGTTTCGACATATTAGATATTTATATAAATAAATTTTACCTTTTAAAAATATTCATTTTTAACGTAAAAATGCCGGCAGTCTAAAGGTTAAACTGTTCCAACGCTCCGCCGTCTTCTTAATTTAATTACTTATGAACCCTTCATTTCTCCAACTTGAAATTTTGGGGTTTTGAAACTGAAGACTTGTACTTTCGAATGAAAAAAGTTCAAAAAAAAAAAAAACATGTTATTCTTTTAGAAAAATCGGTCCGACCAATCAACTCAAGTTTTTGACCTAAAAAAAGCATTACGGAGAATAAACAATAGCATGACTGGAAAGAGGAGGAAAAATGTATCAATATATGTTCACTGTTTTTTTCCGAGAGACTTATCATATGATTGCGAGCGAGTTGAACAGAGCTCATTTTACGCGAAAAAGGCTCGCCTCGCGCCCGCTGGCTGGTTTCTGGCGGACGCTTCGATATGCACTATAAGTGTACCATCAGCACGAAGTGCTTCGCAGCTCAAGAGTCGTCTGCGTCCGAATACGCGCTATGAGTGCACTGGTCGGCGCGGAGTGGGGGAATTGGGAGAAAGACGGGCTCGGCCAGCGCAGCACGCGAGAGCTAGCTGCGCTCGAATATATATATACAAACAGCAAGCTGCCGGAGTGGACAGGGGAGCGGAGCCTGGGGCCGTGTGCTGCGACCTCGGCGGCAACGTTGTCATATGAGCGTGCGCGTGCTGACTGTCGCTTTGACACTTGGGAGTCTTCAGTTTCTAGCGATTCTACCTGGCCCAGGAGTTGGAAATTTTTTCGCTTCTGTCTCCCCATTTATGCAATTGTATAAAATAACCATCGCTTTTTATAGAGTTTGATTCGTAGACCCTAAATTTCGAGGTTACAATTTAACAAAATTGCTTTTTATAAACCTTGATTTTAATGCATTTCTTTAAACCAAAACTTAATTTAAACAAATATAAACAATCTATTGCGATCAGAATAATTGTTTCTTCAAAATTCAGTCAATTATAAGATTTAAATGTTGCATTCGACATCTACGAAGAACCAGTATTCAAAGAGTTATAAATTTTTTAAATATTAATTTTCAGTATTTAAGAGATTTTTTATTATAGCCAAAAAATTAAACATCGAGTAGAGATAATTTTTTTACATTTGCTTACCGTTTACCATCTAAAAAGAGATGTGCATAGTGAATATTACTTTGTATTATAAATAATTCACGTTAATATGCGAGTAAATCTCAGGAACTCTTAACTTATTGGGAATTCCAAAGTTTAAGCAGTCAAATGAACTAAAGCTCAAAATTTTTGCCCTTCAATAAAAAATAAAGAAACAATTATAAATAATGGTAAAGAATCAGCTGCGTACACAAAATTAAAGAAAGGTAGAAAAATCAGTCATTTTTTATGTTATTAATGTGCTTTGCCCATCGATATATTTATGTATATAGGAACAGGAATACACTTACGATCGTTGCACAATTTGTTTAGCTTTTCTGTGTGCCAAAATCTTTAATTTGAGCCCTGATACGTCGATGTACTATGAAAATTAGCCCATATAAAAGATTTATTCACCATACCCTGTTCGAAAGTCCACTTTCGCTCCCGACTGAAAAACGCGAGTATGATATTTTGGTCAGGGTATGGTATGGTAATAGTATATCTACTATTTTCAAAATTATTTTCCTCTTATGTCTCGAAAAAAATTAAAAAAAAATTAGAGGTACGCTCATGGGTCAAGTATTAGTTGTTCTTTTAGCTTTTCTGAACATAAAAAGAAATATGTACAAGCTCAATTTAACGGTATTATTTTTTGGCGATACTTTCAAGTCAATTTTGGAATGAAAAAAAATTCAGGAAGAAAATGTCACCTTTTTTCTAAACGACGAAACTTGAAAAAGTGATTTAATTTTGAAGACACATCTACAGGACAAAGTTTTTCTTGTTCTTTAAGCCTTTCTGAATGTGAAAAAAATTATTTACAAGCCCGGTGTTTTGGCGCTACTTTTAAATCTAAAAATTAAGGAAAATTTGGTCTTTATTCTAAACTACAACTCTTATAAATACTGGCATCTGCGTATTTGATCTTTGAATAGATAAGAATCTACACTGAAATTATTACTTTAAAAGTTTCTGTTTTCTAAGAAATAATCGTTATTACAATTATATGTGAAAATATGAAATATCAATCTTCTTTCAAACATCACATCAGTTTTACGTATTTCTTATGATTGCTAAATAAAAAATTAAATGGAATGACTAATGTTCTTTATTGACTTAGTTATTTCAATTATAATATGCATTGAATTTATTGTGTAATTATAAATAAATCGATTGGAAAGGCACGTTAATAACATAAAAAATGACTGATTTTTCGACCTTTTTTTAATTTTGTGTACGCAGCTGATTCTTTACCATTATTTATAATTGTTTTTTTATTTGTTATTTTTTATTGAAAGGCAAAAATTTTGAGCTTAAACTTTGGAGTTCCCAATAAGTTAAGAGTTCCTGAGATTTACTCGCATATTAATGTGAATTATTTATAATACAAAGTAATATTAACTATGCACATCTCTTTTTAGATGGTAAATGGCAACTGTAATAATTTCTACTCGATGTTTAATTTTTTGACTATAATAAAAAATCTCTTAAATACTGAAAGTTAATATTTGAAAAATTTATAAATCTTTGAATATTGGTTCTTCGTAGATGTCGTATGTAACATTTTAATCTTAAAATTGCCTGAATTTTCAAGAAACTATTATTCTGATTGCAATAGATTGTTTCTATTTGAAGTTTTGGTTTAAAGAAATGCATTAAAATCAAGGTTTTTAAAAAGCAATTTTGTTAAGTTCTAAAATTTCTGATCCTGAGAAATGTTATAGTTCAACCCTCCTAACGTGTGCTAATAGTTTAATAGAATGAAATGATGAGTTACAGGATAAATGATGAGTTACAGGATAAATGATGAGTTACAGGATAAATGATGAGTTACAGGATAAATGATGAGTTACAGGAATGAAATGAGTTACAGGAACTCGTTTTGCTTTGTTTTAGTTTTAATTCATCGTTTCTAATTCATCATTCGAAAATATCTTTTTTCTCTTTTATATAAACTTAAAACTCATTCTTTTATTTTTAAACAGTGAACTTCATATTTACAAACCTTAAGGGAGTCCTCATCCAGAGAAGAATTTTTAAATTCTCTTTTAGGTTTCTTGGAAAAGTATGTCTTTTTTACCAAGAAGCGGCACAATCATTTCACTGCAACACTAATCAGTGTAGTTTGGCAGCATTGGTCCTTTATTATAGAGAATTAAATTTTAAAACTTAAAAAAGCATCATACTTTTTCAGACATTTAATCTCGTGCTGCCGTAGCAGTTTATCTAAAAAATTATAATCATTTACCCTAATAAAAAATTCTTTTGATTTCGCCAAAAAAGGTATTTGTTTCACCGATGGAACTGGGTAATACTATAAAAACAAATACGACTTCCATAATCTTTTTCATCATTATGAAGATTTTTCTGTTGAAGCAGAGCAGCGCTTTCACGCAACCGCGTACGAAAAAATGCATGAGAATTGATTGTGCCGTTTCTTGGTCAATAGAGACGAACTTTTCCAAGAAACCTAGAGAAGTTACAAATTTTCCCTTGGATAAGAAATTCCTCAAGGTTTGTAAATAAGAAGATCACTGTTTGAAAATAAAAGAATAAGTTTTAAAGTTTATATAAAAGAGAAAAAAAAATGTCTTCAAATGATAAATTAGAAACGATGAATTAAAACTAAAACAAAGGTTAAAATCAGCAAAAAAAGTTCTGTAACTCTATCATTTCAGTTTATTAAACTGTTGCGATGCGCCGCTGTCTTTTAAATTTTATTACTTATGAACCCTTCAGTTCTCAAACTTGAAATTTTGGGGTTTTGAAACAAAAGACTTGTACTTTCGAATGAAATATTTAATTACAAAAATAAACATGTTATTCTTTTAGAAAAACCAGTCCGAACTTTCAAGTCAAGTTTTTGACAAAAGCATTTCGGAGAATAAACAATAGCATTACTGGAAAAAGTGGTAAAAAAGGTATCGATACATGTTCATTGTTTTTTCCGAGAGACTCATAATATGATTACGAGCGAGTTGAACAGAGCGCATTTTACGCGAAAAAAGCTCAGCTCGCGCCCGCTGGCTGGTTTCTGGCGGACGCTTCGATATGCACTATAAGTGTACCGATCAGCACGTAGTGCCTCGCAGCTCGCGAGTCGTCTGCGCCTGAACACGCGCTATGAGTGTACTGGTCGGTGCGGAGTGGGGGAATGTGGAGAAAGACGGGCTCGGCCAGCGCAGCACGCGAGAGCTAGCTGCGCTCGAATATATATATATATATATATATATATATATATATATATATATATATATATATATATATATATATATATATATATATATACACAAACAGCAAGCTGCCGGAGGGGTCAGGGGAGCGGAGCCTGGGGCCGCGTGCTGCGGCCTCAGCGGCAATATTGTCATATGAGCGTGCGCGTGCTGACTGTCGCTTTGACACTCGGGAGCCATTTTTCAGTTTCTAGCGATTCTACCTGGCCCCGGAGTCGGAAATTTTTTCGCTTCTGTCTCCCCATTTATGCAATTGGATAAAATAACCATCGTTTTTTATAGAGTTTGATTCATAGATCATAAATTTCGAGATTACAATTTAACAAAATTGCTCTTTAAAAACCTTGATTTTAATGCATTTCTTTAAACCGAAACTTAATTTAAACAAATATAAACAATCTATTGCGATCAGAATAATTGTTTCTTCAAAATTCAGTCAATTATAAGATTTAAATGTTGCATTCGACATCTACGAAGAACCAGTATTCAAAGAGTTATACATTTTTTAAATATTAATTTTCAGTATTTAAGAGATTTTTTATTATAGTCAAAAAATTAAACATCGAGTAGAGATAATTTTTTACAGTTGCTTACCATTTACCATCTAAAAAGAGATGTGCATAGTGAATATTAGTTTGTATTATAAATAATTCACGTTAATATGCGAGTAAATCTCAGGAACTCTTAACTTATTAGGAACTAAAGTTTAAGATCAAAATTTTTGCCTTTCGATAAAAAATAAAAAATAAAAAAACAATTATAAATAATGGTAAAGAATCAGCTGCGTACACAAAATTAAAAAAAAGGTCGAAAAATCAGTCATTTTTTATGTTATTAATGTGCTTTGCCAATCGATTTATTTACAAATACACAACAAATTCAATGCATATTATAATTGAAATAACTAAGTCAATAAAGAACATTAGTCATTCCATTTAATTTTTTATTTAGCAATCATAAGAAATACGTAAAACTGATGTTTGAAAGAAGATTGATATTTTATATTTTCACATATAATTGTAATAACGAACGATTATTTCTTAGAAAACAGAAACTTTTAAAGTAATGATTTCAGTGTAGAGTCTTATCTATTCAAAGATCAAATACGGAGATGCCAGTATTTATAAGAGTTGTAGTTTAGAATAAAGACCAAATTTTCCTTAATTTTTAGATTTAAAAGTAGCGCCAAAAAAATATACCATTCAATCACCGGGCTTGTAAATAATTTTTTTTCACATTCAGAAAGGCTTAAAGAACAAGAAAAACTTTCTCCTGTAGATGTGTCTTCAAAATTAAATCACTTTTTCAAGTTACGTCGTTTAGAAAAAAGGTGAAATTTTCTTTCTGAATTTTTTTTCAATCCAAAATTGACTTGAAAGTATCGCCAAAAAATAGTACCGTTAAATTGAGCTTGTACATATTTCTTTTTATGTTCAGAAAAGTTACAAGAACAATTAAAACTTGACCCATGAGCGTACCTCTAATTTTTTTTTCATTTTTTTCGAGACATAAGAGGAAAATAATTTTGAGAATAGTAGACATACTATTACCATACCATACCCTCGCCAAAATATCATACTCGCGTTTTTCAGTCGGGAGCGAAAGTGGAGGGCTCAAATTAAAGATTTTGGCACACAGAAAAGCTAAACAAATTGTCCAACGATCGTAAGTGTGTTCCTGTTCCTATATACATAAATATATCGATTGGCAAAGCACATTAATAACATATAAAATGACTGATTTTTCGACCTTTCTTTAATTTTGTGTACGCAGCTGATTCTTTATCATTATTTATAATTGTTTTTTTATTTTTTATTGAAGGGCAAAAATTTTGAGCTTTAGTTCATTTGACTGCTTAAACTTTGGAATTCCCAATAAGTTAAGAGTTCCTGAGATTTACTCGCATATTAACATGAATTATTTATAATACAAACTAATATTCACTATGCACATCTCTTTTTAGATGGTAAACGGTAAGCAACTGTAAAAAATTATTTCTACTCGATGTTTAATTTTTTGACTATAATAAAAATCTCTTAAATACTGAAAATTAATATTTGAAAAATTTATAACTCTTTGAATACTGGTTCTTCGTAGATGTCGAATGCAACATTTAAATCTTATAATTGACTGAATTTTGAAGAAACAATTATTCTGATCGCAATAGATTGTTTACATTTGTTTAAATTAAGTTTTGGTTTAAAGAAATGCATTAAAATCAAGGTTTTTAAAAAGCAATTTTATTAAATTGTAACCTCGAAATCTAAGGTCTACGAATCAAACTCTATAAAAAGCGATGGTTATTTTATCTAATTGCATAAATGGGGAGACAGAAGCAAAAAATTTCCAACTCCTGGGCCAGGTAGCATAGCTAGAAACTGAAAAACGGCTCCCGAGTGTCAAAGCGACAGTCAGCACGCGCACGCTCATATGACAACATGGCCGCCGAGGCCGCAGCATACGGCGCCAGGCTCCGCTCCCCTGCCCCTCCGACAGCTTGCTGTTTGTATGTATATATTCGAGCGCAGCTAGCTTTCGTGTGTTGCGCTGGCCGAGCTCGTCTTTCTCCCAATTCCCCCACTCCGCGCCGACCAGTACACTCATAGCGCGTATTCGGGCCCAGACGACTCGCGAGCTGGGAGGCACTTCGTGCTGATCGGTACACTTATAGTGCATATCGAAGCGTCCGCCAGAAACTAGCCAGCGGGCGCGAGCCGAGCCTTTTTCGCGTAAAATGCGCTCTACTCAACTCGCTCGCAATCATATGATAAGTCTCTCGGAAAAAACAGTGAACATATATTGATACAGTTTTCCTCCTCTTTCCAGTTATGCTATTGTTTATTCTCCGTAATGCTTTTTTTAGGTCAAAAACTTGAGTTGAAAGGTCGGACCGATTTTTCTAAAAGAATAACATGTTTTTTTTTTGAACTTTTTTCATTCGAAAGTACAAGTCTTCAGTTCCAAAACCCCAAAATTTCAAGTTGGAAAAATGAAGGGTTCATAAATAATTAAATTAAAAAGACGGCGGCGCGTTGCAACAGTTTAACGTTTAGACTGCCGGCATTTTTACGTTAAAAATGAATATTTTTAAAAGGTAAAATTTATTTATATAAATATCTAATATGTCGAAACGAGTTTCCAAGGTCACAGCTGGCTCATATATGAGTGTGGTCGGCAGTCTAAAGGTTAATAAAATGAAATGATAGAGTTACAGGAACTTTTTTTGCTGATTTTAGCCTTCTTTTCAGTTTTGACCATATACATCATTTTTCTCTTTTATATAAACTTAAAACTAATTCTTTTATTTTCAAACAGTGATCTTCATATTCACAAACCTTGAGGGAGTTTTTATCCAAAAGAAAATTTTTAACTTCTCTGGGTTTCTTGGAAAAGTTCATCCCTATTGATCAAGAAGCGGCACAATTAATTCTCATGCATTTTTCCGTACGCGGTTGCGTGAAAGCGCTGCTCTGCTACAACAGAAAAATCTTCAAAATGACGAAAAAGATTATGGAAGTCGTATTAGTTTTTATAGTATTGCCCAGTTCCATCAGTGAAACAAATACCTTTTTTGGCGAAATCAAGAGAGTTTTTCATTGGGGTAATTGATTATAATTTTTTAGATAAAATGCTACGGCAGCACGAGATAAATTGTCTCAAAAAAGTATCATGCTTTTTTAAGTTTAAAATTTAATTCTCTATAATAAAGGACCAATGCTGCCAAACTACGCTGATTAGTGTTGCAGTGAAATGATTTTGCCGCTTCTTGGTAAAAAAGACGTACTTTTCCAAGAAACCTAAAAGAGAATTTAAAAATTCTTCTCTGGATGAGTTCTCCCTCAAGGTTTATAAATATGAACTTCACTGTTAGAAAATAAAAGTATGAGTTTTAAGTTTATATAAAAGAGAAAAAAGATGTCTTGAAATGATGAATTAGAAACGATGAAATAAAATTAAAACAAAGGTTAAAATCAGCAAAAAGAGTTCCTGTAACTCTATTATTTAATTCTATTAAACTGTTAGCACACGTTAAGAGGCTTGAACTATAACAATTCTCAGGGTCGCAAACTTTAGAAGTATACTCACCTATCCAAGAAGTAAAGGAATCTAAATTTGAGACAAGACCTATTCAATTAAATTCAGATACAAGATATTAGTAAATTAACAAAAAATTGCAAAAGATGGAACACAAAGTATTGACTTATAATAAAAAAAGATTAAAATATTATATGATATTTATTAAATTATTATATGATATTTATTAAATTATTATATGATATTTATTAAATTATTATATGATATTTATTAAATTATTATATGATATTTATTAAATTATTATATGATATTTATTAAATTATTATATGATATTTATTAAATTATTATATGATATTTATTAAATTATTATATGATATTTATTAAATTATTATATGATATTTATTAAATTATTATATGATATTTATTAAATTATTATATGATATTTATTAAGTACGAAACAACGAAATAGTGAAATACGTCGGCAACAGCGCGCTCCGGCGTAGCGCACAAAGCACGCGCGACGACTCGCCGCCGTCTTTTAAATGTTATTATGAACCCTTCATTTCTCCAACTTGAAATTTTTGGGTTTCGAAGATGAAAACTTGTACTTTTGAATGAAAAAATTTATTTAAAAAAAATAGTATTCTTTTAGAAAAATCGGCCAGAACTTTCAAGTCAAGTTTTTGACCGTATAAAAGCATTTCAGAGAATAAACAATAGCACCACTGGAAAGAGTGGGAAAATCTAGCGATATATGTTCTTTGTTTTTTTTTCCAAGAGACTCAGCATATGATTATGAGAGAGTTGAAAAAAGCGAAAAGGATAGTTGTTGCGATTAGCTTTTAAGGAAGCTTCCCGGTTTGTCGCGATTTGTTGAACTCATTTAACAATGCACGAATGTCAAATTAATACATATTGATAGTTTAATTTTAATCTAAATACGGAAATATTTTTTTTTTACAAAATATCAACTCTATCGAAAGTTATATTAAAAGTAAAAAAAATCATTTTTGCTTACATTTGTGTGCCCCAAGAGACGGCGATGAACGCAATTGTATGCCCCCAATTAATGTGCTTGTACACGTTTGTGTGCTCCCGATTAGTGTACTTTATCATCATATGAAATATTATTTTCAATATAATCAAACCTATAAATATACAAATTATGATAATATATTAGCGTTTCACATATTTATTACAAAAATATATTAATTTACCGGTACTACGATTTGGAAGTTCATTGATATATTTTGCATCGGCTTCTTATGCAATTTTCTTCTTTTTGACTTTAATTTTGAATTCACTTCCAAAATCTATTGCCAATAAAAGTATAATATAATAAGAAGAAGGTTATAACACTCTTTTCTATAACGTGATGAAATATTTCTACACGAAAAAACGTAGTTTGTACAATCACTTTTGAGCCACTTATAACCTAACAAACGTTATGTTTACGCTCTATCGGCACGCACAAATGCTGATTGCGTGCGGTATTACTGGACAAAGTCATTTAAAATACGAGAAATATCTTGAAATTTGCTATAAATGATTATTGTGTAAGTGTGAAAGTAGTTTTATAACATGTAACCACTTTTTACTTTTTATACTTCAAATTACTATTATACATTATCTTTTCTTATAAAAATATTGTTGTTTCTTAGTAACTTCGAATAAGAAAAAGTAATGAATCTTTCCAAATCACATGTTGTACTTTTTAAAGCATTATTGCAATCTTTGTACTGACTAAAAAAATTTGACACTTAAATCTTATAAAAGCTAAATAGATTAATTTTTGAAAGAAAATTATTTTAATGCTGTCTTCGTATCGGCTTATTTCTATGATGCGTTCTCGGACGCGTTTAAATAACAGAGCCCACAAATAGGGACAGGTACACAAATCGGGGCTCGCTAGCTGGTTTCTAGTGGAACTCGTATATTGGGGCCCAGCCGAATCTCGCAAGCTGTGCTGGCCGTGCCACTTTGTACCTACTCCAGCTGGTAGAGACTTTGAGGTTAAAAAACGATATGCAGTCATTTTCTTTCTCGCGATATCTCATTGGGACAGTTCATCTCAACGTTCTCTGTAAAATAAATGTTATTCAGAGATTCAAAAGTGTGTTTAAGACACAGTACATCACCCTGGGGGGGATTTTCCGGAAAAGCGATTTCGTACATAATTTTTTTCTAAGCATTTGGGGACTTGATCTACAAGAAACCATCTTAACATTTTTCCGAACCACTTAATTGCGGCTCTGGCAATTTTTTTTCATGTTTAAGACACGGTATATCGCCCTGGGGAGGCTTTTCCTGAAAAGCTATTTCGGTCATGATTTTTTTCTAAGCATGTGGGGACTTGGTCTACAAGGAGCCGTCTTAACATTTTTCCGGACGACGTAATTGCGGCTCTGGGAATTTATTTTCCAGTTTTCGACACTGCATATCGCCCTGGGGGGGCTTTTTCGAAAAGCTATTTCGTTCATAATTTTTGTCTAAGCATTTGGGGACTTGATCTACAAGAAACCAGCCAAACATTTTCCCGAACGACGTAATTGCGGCTCTGGGAATTTTTTTTCCCGTTTTCGACACTGTATATCGCCCCGGGGGGCTTTTCCCGAAAAGCTATTTCGTTGATATTTTTTTTCTAAGCATTTGGGAACGTTATCTACAAGAAACCGTCGAAACATTTTTCCGAACGACGTAATTGCGGCTCTGGGAATTTTTTTTCATGTTTAAGACATAGTATATCGCCCTGGGGGGGCTTTTCCGGAAAAGCTATTTCGTTCATAATTTTTTTCTAAGCATTTGGAAAGGTTATCTACAAGAAACCGTCGAAACATTTTTCCGAACGACGTAATTGCGGCTCTGGGAATTTTTTTTCCGGTTTAAGACACAGTATATCGCCCTGGGGGGGCTTTTCCGGAAAAGCTATTTCGTTCATATTTTTATTCTAAGCATTTAGGAACGTTATCTACAAGAAACCATCGAAACATTTTTCCGAACGACGTAATTGCGGCTCTGGGAATTTTTTTTCATGTTTAAGACACAGTGTATCTCCCTGGGGGGGGCTTTTCCTGAAAAGCTATTTCGTTCATAATTTTTTTCTAAGCGTTTGGAAAGGTTATCTACAAGAAACCGTCGAAACATTTTTCCGAACCACGTAATTGCGACACTGGGAATTTTTTTTCATGTTTAAGACACAGTATAACGCCCTGGGGGGGGGGGCTTTTCCGGATAAGCTACTGCGTTCATAATTTTTTTCTAAGCATATGGGGACTTGTTCTACAAGAAACCGTCGAAACATTTTTCCGAACGACGTAATTGCGACTCTGGGAATTTTTTTTCATGTTTAAGACACAGTGTATCGCCCTGGGGTGGCTTTTCCGGAAAATCTATTTCGTTCATGATTTTTTTCTAAGCATGTGGGGACTTGATCTACAAGGCACCGTCAAACCATTTTTCTGAACGACGTAATTGCGGCTCTGGGAATTTTTTTTCATGTTTAAGACACAGTATATCCCCTTGGGGGGGCTTTTCCGGAAAAGCTATTTCGTTCATAATTTTTCTCTAAGCATTTGGGAACGATATCTACAAGAAACCGTCGAAACATTTTTCCGAACGACGTAATTGCGGCTCTGGGAATTTTATATCCCGTTTTCTACACTGTAACTATGTGGTTCATAATTGTTTTCTAAGCATTTGAGGCCTTGATCTACAAGAAACCATCCAAACATTTTTCCGAACGACGTAATTGCGGCTCTGGGAATTTTTGTTTCGTGTTAAGACACAGTGTATCGCCTTGGGGGAGCTTTTCCGGAAAAGCTATTTCGTTCAGGATTTTTTTCTAAGCATGTGGGGACTTTTTCTATAAGAAACCGTCTTAACATTTTTCCAAGCGATTTAATTGCGGCTCTGGGAATTTTTTTTCCCGTTTACGACACTGTATATTGCTCTGGGGTGGCTTTTCCGGAAAAGCTATTTCGTTCATGATTTTTTTCTAAGCATGTGGGGACTTGGTCTACAAGACACCGTCAAAACATTTTTCCGAACGATGTAATTGCGACTCCGGGAATTTTTTTTTCATGTTTAAGACACAGTATATCGCCCTGGGGGGGCTTTTCCGGAAAAGCTATTTCGCTCATAATTATTTTTCTAAGCATTTGGGAACGTTATCTAAAAGAAACCGTCGAAACATTTTTCGAACGACGTAATTGCGGCTCTGGGAAGCTTTTTTCCCGTTTTCGACACTGTATATCGTCCCGGGGGGACTTTTCCGGAAAAGCTATTTCGTTCATTATTGTTTTCTAAGCATGTGGGGACTTGGTCTACAAGAAACCGTCAAAACATTTTTCCGAACGACGTAATTGCGGCTCTGGGAATTTTTTTTCATGTTAAGACACAGTATATCGCCCTGGGGGGGCTTTTCCGGAAAAGCTATTTCGTTCATGATTTTTTTCTAAGCATGTGGGGACTTGGTCTACAAGACACCGTCAAAACATTTTTCCGAACGATGTAATTGCGACTCTGGGAATTTTTTTTCATGTTCAAGACACAGTATATCGCCCTGGGGGGGCTTTTCCGGAAAAGCTCTTTCGCTAATAATTTTCTTCTAAGCATTTGGGAACGTTATCCACAGGAAACCGTCGAAACATTTTTCCGAACGACGTAATTGCGGCTCTGGGAATTTTTGTCCCGTTTTCAACACTGTATATCGCTCTGGGGTGGCTTTTCCGGAAAAGCTGTTTCGTTCATAATTTTTTTTTAGGTCGTGTGTGACCTTTTCTTGAAGTACCAGTCGCAAAAGCTATTTCGTACCAGTCGCAAAAGCTATTTCGTTCATGATTTTTTTCTAAGCATGTGGGGACTTGTTCTACAAGAAACTGTCTTAACATTTTTCCGAACGACTTAATTGCGGCTCTGGGAATTTTTTATCCCGTTTTCTACACTGTAACTATGTGGTTCATAATTGTTTTCTAAGCATTTGAGGCCTTGATCTACAAGAAACCATCCAAACATTTTTCAGAACGACGTAGTTGCGGCTCTGGGAATTTTTTTTTCGTGTTAAGACACAGTGTATCGCCTTGGGGGAGCTTTTCCGGAAAAGCTATTTCGTTCAGGATTTTTTTCTAAGCATGTGGGGACTTTTTCTATAAGAAACCGTCTTAACATTTTTCCAAGCGATTTAATTGCGGCTCTGGGAATTTTTTTCCCGTTTTCGACACTGTATATTGCTCTGGAGTGGCTTTTCCGGAAAAGCTATTTAGTTCATGATTGTTTTCTAAGCATTTGGTAACGTTATCTACAAGAAACCGTCGAAACATTTTTCCGAACGGCGTAATTGCGGCTCTGGGAATTTTTTTTCATATTTAAGACACAGTACATCGCCCTGGGGGGGCTTTTCCAGAAAAGCTATTTCGTTCATAATTGTTTTCTAAGCATTTGGAAACGTTATCTACAAGAAACCGTCGAAACATTTTTCCGAACGACGTAATTGCGGCTCTGGGAATTTTTTATCCCGTTTTCTACACTGTAACTATGTGGTTCATAATTGTTTTCTAAGCATGTGGGGACTTGGTCTACAAGACACCGTCAAAACATTTTTCCGAACGATGTAATTGCGACTCTGGGAATTTTTTTTCATGTTTAAGACACAGTATATCGCCCTGGGGGGGCTTTTCCGGAAAAGCTATTTCGCTTATAATTTTTTTTCTAAGCATTTGGGAACGTTATCTAAAAGAAACCGTCGAAACATTTTTCGAACGACGTAATTGCGGCTCTGGGAAGCTTTTTTCCCGTTTTCGACACTGTATATCGTCCCGGGGGGACTTTTCCGGAAAAGCTATTTCGTTCATGATTGTTTTCTAAGCATGTGGGAACTTGGTCTACAAGAAACCGTCAAAAAATTTTTCCGAACGACGTAATTGCGGCTCTGGGAATTTTTTTTCATGTTAAGACACAGTATATCGCCCTGGGGGGGCTTTTCCGGAAAAGCTATTTCGTTCATAATTTTCTTCTAAGCATTTGGGAACGTTATCTACAGGAAACCGTCGAAACATTTTTCCTAACGACGTAATTGCGGCTCTGGGAATTTTTGTCCCGTTTTCAACACTGTATATCGCTCTGGGGTGGCTTTTCCGGAAAAGCTGTTTCGTTCATAATTTTTTTTTAGGTCGTGTGTGACCTTTCCTTGAAGTACCAGTCGCAAAAGCTATTTCGTACCAGTCGCAAAAGCTATTTCGTTCATGATTTTTTCTAAGCATGTGGGGACTTGTTCTACAAGAAACTGTCTTAACATTTTTCCGAACGACTTAATTGCGGCTCTGGGAAATTTTTTTCATATCTAAGACACAGTATATTGCTCTGGGAGGGCTTTTCCGGAAAAGCTATTTCGTTCATAATTTTTTCCTAAGCATTTGGTAACGTTATCTACAAGAAACCGTCGTAACATTTTTCCGAACGGCGTAATTGCGGCTCTGGGAATTTTTTTTCATATTTAAGACACAGTACATCGCCCTGGGGGGGCTTTTCCAGAAAAGCTATTTCGTTCATAATTTCTTTCTAAGCATTTGGGAACGATATCTACAAGAAACCGTCGAAACATTTTTCCGAACGACGTAATTGCGGCTCTGGGAATTTTTTTCTTGTTAAGACACAGTATATCGCCCTGGGGGGGCTTTTCCGGAAAAGCTGTTTCGTTCATAATTTTTTGTTAGGTCGTGTGGGACCTTTCGTTGAAGTACCAGTCGCAATAGCTATTTCGTACCAGTCGCAAAAGCTATTTCGTTCATAATTTCTTCCTAAGCATTTGGGAACGAAATCTACAAGAAACCGTCGAAACATTTTTCCGAACGACGTAATTACGGCTCTGGGAATTTTTTTTCCTGTTTAAGACACAGTATATCGCCCTGGGGGGGCTTTTCCGGAAACGCTATTTCGTTCATAATTTTTTTCTAAGCGTTTGGGAACGTTATCTACAAGAAACCGTCGAAACATTTTTCCGAACGACGTAATTGCGGCTCTGGGAAGTTTTTTTCCCGTTTTCGACACTGTACATCGCCCCGGGGGGACTTTCCCGGAAAAGCTATTTCGTTCATGATTGTTTTCTAAGCATGTGGGGACTTGGTCTACAAGAAACCGTCAAAACATTTTTCCGAACGACGTAATTGCGGCTCTGGGAATTTTTTTTCATTTTAAGACACAGTATATCGCCCTGGGGGGGTTTTTCCGGAAAAGCTATTTCGTTCATTATTTTCTTCTAAGCATTTGGGAACGTTATCTACAAGAAACCGTCGAATCATTTTTCTAAACGACGTAATTGCGGCTCTGGGAATTTTTTTCCCCGTTTTCAACACTGTATATCGCCCTGGGGTGGCTTTTCCGGAAAAGCTATTTCGTTCATAATTTTTTTTAGGTCGTGTGGGACCTTTCCTTGAAGTACCAGTCGCAAAATTTTTCCTAGCGAAGTTAGTGCGACTCTGGGAATTTTAGTTTTCGTGTGTGTCGCTATGGGAAAATTGACTTGTCTGTAAGGGTGGTTTTGGGGGTGGTTTATGGGGGTGGTTTATGGGGGTGGCGAAGTGCAAAATTAGTTTTTACACGGTTTTTGGTCCATTCCTACCCTGTTTCATGGTTTTCAACCGGTTATAATGTAAATCGCAAATTTTAGTTTTTTCGTTCACTGTGAACGTTGGGAATTTCAAACACATTCGTAATCAGCGAATTTTGAAATCCTCTATATACAATTTGTAGCAATAACCATTATTTTTTAAATATTTTGCCAATATTCTAAATTTTTTAATTTTTAGTTTAGATTCATAATAATGGAATCCAGAAATCCCGTATATTCGGGTGCAGCAAAATCCAATAATATTTCAATATGTGGCCGACATCTTCGATTCGCCATTTCGAATTTTCAAAATCTGATTTCAGATTCGTAATCATCCGATTCAGAAATGCCCTATATACAATTTTTAATATAATCGAGTATTATTTAAATATTTTGCCGCCATTTTGAATTTTGTAAAATCTGAGTTCAGATTCATAATAATCGAATTCAGAAATCCTGTATATACGATATTCACCAAAATCCAGTAATATTTCAATATTTGGCCGCCATCATCGATCTGCGATTTTAAATTCTCAAAATCTGAGTTCAGATTCTTAATCAGTGAATCCGGAGACCTACTATATTTAATTTTCAGCAAAATCGAGTAAAATTTCAATTTTTGTTAGCCATCTTGGGTCCTCCAGTTTGAATTTTCAAAATATATGTTCACATTCGTAATCATCCAATCCAGAAATCCCGTACATACAATTTTCAGCAAAATCCAGTAATATTTGAATATTTGACCTCCATCTTTGATCCGCCATTTTGAATTCTTAAAATCTGAGTTCAGATTTGTTATCAGCGAACCTAGAAACCCCCTGTATACAAATTTTAGCAAAATCCAGTATTATTTAAATATTTCCCGTCATTTTTAATTTTTAAAATCTGTTTTCATATGTTATATAATATGTTATATAAAATATTATTTTTCAAACTCTTGTTCGAAATTGTTTTATCGAATTTTTTTATCGTATTACATATTTTAGAATTAATTTCGAGAATTTTTTACAATAATGGTCAGTTCCGTCCACTACCAAACTCATAAAATGTTACGTTGTAATGCGATGCGCTTCTCGCCTCACATTGAAAACTTCTGACGGCTACTGGCGCGAGACGAATGTCGACCCTGACGCCGAGCTATATGCGTACACACACACACACACACACACACACACACACACACACACACACACACACACACACACACACACACACACACACACACACACACACACACACACACACACACACACACACACACACACACACACACACACACACACACACACACACACACACACACACACACACACACACACACACACACACACACACACACACACACATATAGCTAATCAGGTGTCTTTTTCCATGTGTTGAGGTACACGGGGACGAGAAGCCGATGCGCGCGTCGAAACTTACCGCCTAGGAACTCGAGCCGACGACGATGAGCAGCAGCCAGAAGAGAGGGAGAGGGAGAGAGAGAGAGAGAGAGAGAGAGAGAGAGAGAGAGAGAGAGAGAGAGAGAGAGAGAGAGAGAGAGAGAGAGAGAGAGAGAGAGAGAGAGAGAGAGAGAGAGAGAGAGAGAGAGAGAGAGAGAGAGAGAGAGAGAGAGAGAGCAAGCGAGATGGCATACGAAGAACGCTGAGTCACATGTCCGCGCGGCTCACACACGACGCACACGGATAAATACAACTGTGCGCCGAGTGTGAGCGCGCCCATGTGTATTCGGCCGCCGTGTCGTACAAACAGCATTCGGCCGCGCTGAAGACGATGACGACGACCGCCGATGCCCCGCACAAACCTACCCACCCACCCACCCACCCACACACACACACACATACACACACATGCACACGCACGCACGCACGCACGCACGCTCACATACACACACAAATATATCTGTGGTGCTAAGGAAGAAGGGAACAAATCACTTGGAAAAGTTTTAGAGATATGGCGATTTAAATGATAAAGCTTAAATGCAACTGCTATATTTGTCCTTTTTCAATTACGTTGTAACTACAGAATAATGAATTTTTTACCAAATAAAAACTTCAAAAAATGTTGTATTAAACCTCAAAAAAGAGAAAAATGGCTTTAACTCGATTTTCATAAAGAGTGGATTAATTCTCATCTTTCTTGGCACCACAGATATATTACTTATTATGAAATCTACTATTTATTAAATATTGAACATGTACCTGTGGTATAATACAAATAATGCATATTATATTATATCAATAATAAGTAATATATAGTTGTGTGTGTGTGTGTGTGTGTGTGTGTACGCGCGTGTTTGTCCGTGTGGGTACGTACACGTGTATGTGTCGCATACCACTAAATCCATTTTTTAATTTTGTTCATTTTTAAGATATAAGATAATATTTATATCTATGCATAAATATATGAAACGCTAGTAATGCAGACACTTTCCGGAATTGAAATAGACTTATGCAGACAGAGACCGACTTATGCAGTCGTCAGCATAAATAGAGAGATTATTTCTTCAGTCACGCAAGACTTGTGCAGACACTTGTATAAACGGTATTACACTAATCAGACGGGTCACGTGGTCTTATACATTGCTGTCAGTATAAGTCCATGTTCATATGATAATATATATATATATATATAAGTATGTTGGTGAACCTATTTGGCGAGCTATAGATTTTTACCATGATTGAAGTATATGCTTGACTAAGAAATAATATCCCTCTCTGGGGCTGAGGTATTAATAAAACTCGCCAAAAGTGGTCTATATTATCTTAGCTCTTTTGGCGAGCTCGTCAAAAACGCCCAAAACTCGCCAAAACAGTCGTTCCGTTTTTTTTTTACTCGTCAAAACGTGCCAGAAATATAAATATATATAAATATATATTAGAGTGGACCTTATTTCCCAAATGAATGAATTGGTTTTGCTAACCTGCAGATTATAAGTTCCACTAAAAAAAATAAGTTTTTCACCGAGAAATCAGAGCCTTCCGGTATTTAAACCCTGCCTGTAATTTAAAAAAGATTTTCACTCTGATTTTTTACAATCATGACTTCTAATATTTTTCCAAACGTTTCAACACGATGTACCTGTGTGCTACCGACTGAAACATCTTTATCCATGATAGAAACGTATAAAAAAATTTTTTTTGGTGGTTAAAATTGTATTTTAAATTTGCAGTGAACTTCAGAACTCAAAAAATTGCAAAGAAAAATCAGCATCTTTTTAATTAATCGTAGTTTTGAAAATGGCATTTAATCTGCGGGATATTTTTGAAATATTTATCAAAAGGTGGAGTCCAAGGCCTTCAATTTCATTTTTTATAAAAGTTTCTAGGTGGTCTAAAAGGAAAGTTACAGTTGTTTGAAGTTACGGTCTCGAATATGCTTAAAATTAGAATAGCACTACGGTCCTTTGCGCTTTGTGAACTGGACACGTCCCAAGATTCTAAATGTCCCGTGTAATATAAACGACTTACAATACTATTCAAGACTTTTATTTTGATCCAATTTTGAAGTCTCTAGGTACAATAAAACCAAAACTATGACTATTTCAAGATTCTTCAATTTTCAAAGTATCAAATCTATGAATCATCATTCATCGTGATTTTATAGTTCAATTTAAGACCGCTGTGAAACCTGTCCTGGAACTCGCAAAAACTTCTTTAAAAAACCTCAATAAAGTTCTTAACTTCTAGTTTTGTAATATTAGATTGAATTTTACTTACTATTAACTGAAAATTTCTTGCACGAAAAATTATTCGAATCGAAAAAGATTAAAGCTAAAGATGGACATGATTTTGTGAGATAAAGATATTATCTGAAATAGAACAAAGATATTATTTTTATTATTATTTTTATTATTGTTATTATTATTGTGACGTCGGGTGGTCGTATCGATCCCGTTATCGACCGCCTTACGTTGAGTCCTCTTTAGCATCGGCAAGGAAAAAATGTTCCTTTTTATTTTTTTTTTTGTTTTGAACCTTTGTCCGTAGAAAGTAACGGTCAGATTTTATGTAACACAGATGCAAGACACTGCATTCCGGCTTAGCTCCAACGAAAGAGGAAAAAAAACACACAACGCTCGAAAGTGAAAACTATCTTCAGAGGCGAAAGCATTTCCACCTATGTAGAAAAAAAAAGAGAAAGGTTTTACGACTTTACCCCGAAAAGTAGGCCACCCCGGCTCTGCACGTGCGCGCCTACGCGACGCCGAAAAGCCATAAAATTTGACCGTTACAAATTCCTTCGACTTTAAACGTTGCATAATCTATTTTTTATATTTTAAATTTTAGTTAATAAGTCATATTAATTAAAATTTTTCTGGTCACGCTGATCCAAATTTTACGAAAATAGACCTGATAGAAGTATATATAATATATATAATATATATATATATATATATATATATATAATAATTATTTTGCAAGCGACTTACCAGAATAATTTAGTTTAAATAGAAAGAATATTTGTAAATTTATAATTTTACTTTTAAATTACTAAGACACTTTAAATTATCTTTAAGAAGTATGTAATATGTGCAAACAATTCCTTTGTTTTAATTTATTTAGTCGTCAATAAGTAAACAATAACAACACACACAACATATACACACTCTGATTAAACACAAATATAAACTACATATTAACTTGTAAGAACATCAAAAAGAAAGAAAAACAACAACGGAAGTTATGTAAAGCGTGCGCAAATTAGAATAATTAATTTAAGTTTAATTAGAAAATAAATTGTTTCTTATGTATATCTAAAATTATTAATGTACATTAAATATTAAGTATAAATTACAAAATAAGCAGGAAAATGGTACAACTAATGTCATCTCTGTAGAAAAACTGAAACTAAAACTGAGGGATGCTCTCTTCCCCCAACAGCCAATCAGCCGCGTCACAGGGCCTTAGGCCCACCCTAATTATAATACCCACGCCGCAGCGGCCAGTCAGCTATCCCCAAAAATATTGTAAACTCCCTCACGAGGAGTACCCCTGGAACTCAGCGCGTTGAGGGAGGAAAGAGGGAGAAAACCGAGTTTAGCTCTTCCCTCATTTCTCCGCCAACGTCAGTTCCTCGCCACCATCAGAGTAGACCAGCAGCAAAAACACCACCACCACATACCACCACCAAAATACTGCAGGAGCAGAAATAAAGCAAGCAAAGTAAGAAAAAAATAATTATTCGCTTTCTACCTTTTATTTTCCCTTCTCCTCTATCATTTTTTACAAGTAGAATTTTGTCCCTCATCTTTCACCTATTTCCGAGGAGCGTTCTGACCGATCTGTGCCGAATGGGCAGATCAGGAGTCGCTTGTCTCCTCAAAACTAACTATTCCTCCTACTAGCGAACTAGATACCAAACGTTTAGAAGACTTGGCCATCCCTAGCTATTGGGTAACACCAGGCTATGAAATAGGCAAAGTGGAAAAGTATCGACGACCGTCTGGACGTCACATTATTATCACTATTATCGTTATTATTACTTGAATATTATTTTTTAATCCTTATAATGATGTTTTAAACATTTTTATTACAGGCTTTTTTGATGAATCAGGACATTTAGTTTTAAATTCTTCAATGCACTGAATTAAATATTGTTTCTGATTTTCATCATTTGTCAATATATTTACATAGTCTTGAGTAAGTTTTACTGCTCTTTCTGAGCAATCGTTGACAACAATCAATTTTTTTATTTTTTCTTTATTCTTATTATAAGACCTATCTTTACCCCACAATTTACTATCCAACATCAAAAATTTAATATCCAGATTGAACCTTTAAAAAAAAAAGAAGTCTTCTTATTAATAAAAAAATCAAGTTCTTTGTCGAGCATCACTTTCGGATCCATATTATTCATTTTGAATTTCTTTTCTACGTCCGCATCATCATCTCCATCAGTTTCATTATTCGATAACACAGTTACCATATTATTTTTAATATGCAATGGTACATTTTTGTCAAAGAAAGCCAGTGCGCAAAGTTCAGGAGATAAGTACCATAGATGCACTTTGAATTTCTTAACGGTAGCCATCGAAATTCTCATGTCAACATCTTCGTACTTTATCAATTTCTTAAATAGTTGTAGATTATTATCCGGCGCGCAAACAGCTGATGGTGCTTTAAACCAGAACTCGACGTACACAAAGACAATAAATTTACAAACACTATAAAATTTGTTCACTTCGTTTGGCCTTAATTGAAATGGTCTTTGCAACAAAAAAATTTTCAAACTGTAGATAGCTTTAGCCATCCAACGCGCGTGGTGGCATGTACCAGGTCTGCGGAATTGAATATCTGCAGCTCCTAGAAACATGAGGCATAATTCCAGCAGCTCCTTATAATCACCTCTGTGATGTAGCTCTTCCAATTGATTTTTTTAAAATTATACCACGTGGGGAACTTGCTGTTGTAGTTTAGGTTCCAATCCATCTAATCCATTTTTGATGTCAGTTTTGTTGATTTCTGACCATTCCATTCGGAATCTCAAAAAAATGGGAACATGCGGGCCATTAATACCGGGAAGCTTAGCCACAAAAGTTGCGCCTAGTAATACTTCCATAACATGATGACGGCAAGCCAAATATAATAAATCTCTCCCAACCATTTGTTCAAATAAAACTGCTGCTCCATTAATTCGTCCAAAATTAGCGTTGGTGGTGTCAGCACATATCGCTTGAACTTTATCCACAACAACCCAGTCTTCTGCAGCGCTATATACTGCATTTGCAATCGTATTTCCTGTCTGATCTTCCAGAGCAGGCACATTCAGTATTTTAATTATATCTCCAGCACTTACTAAAATCGGTAAACGATCCATCCTTTTGAGAGAAAATGAATCAGGAATAAGTTTTCCGTCCCAGTGAACTGTAATACAATCTAAATCCTCATTCTTTGTAAATATTTTTTTCAATTTTTCTGCTTTTATTTGCCGAAGCTTAGCCCGCGATCTAACAAAAGATGTTTTATTTATAATTAATAGTTCAGGATCGACGCCTAGAGAACACGCGATTGCTGCAGTAATTATAACTGCATTTCTGTGGGAGACTTTACATTTGTCAAAGGCATTGACCACTTCAGGTGCCATCACTTCTATGGTGCCTCTGGTCCCTTTTGGTACGTAAGAACGTCCTCCTGGAGAAGGATGTTTCTCTCCAGAGCTATACTGACTAAGTGTAGGTGTGCTGCTACTAAGAGGTTCAGATTCTGGAAGTAGTCGTATTGACCTCCGGAGGTTATCTGAAATTATTACTATTCAGATAAATAATTTATATAAATAGAAATTTTAAAATATTTTTTTAAATAATAATCAATTTTTATTAAAATATTGAAATTTTCAATTTTTTGAGGACAAAAAATGGGATTATTGATTTTTAGTTTTATTTTACTAATACATAATGCATTACTTTATAGTAGCAAAGAAAAACGCATTCAGCAATAAAGTAAAGTTTACTTGTAAAGTGCAGTCCCTTCAGCAAAAAGTTTTTTTTTAATCTCACATGTATTGTTGTTAAAGAATGAGGATTGTCAATTTTTATAAAAATGTAAATGTTTTTAAAGATCGAGAGTATTACTCGATAGAATATGGAAGTAGGTAGTCTTCACTCCTAGCCCCTGCCTACAAATTTGATGTTCTATTAAAATATAGACTCATTTTTAAGGTTATTTTTTAGAATGAAACAAAATTAAATAGCAATCAATTTTATTCGTAATGTCTTGGTTCAGCATATTTTGTTGAAAATTTCTGTGTTGCATTTATTTAAAATTTCGAATTTTGTCAAACAATTTATATTATTAATACTATTCTCACAACAGTGAAGAAAAATTCTTTGTGACTTTGGTAAAAAGAAAAAATTTTTTCTCAAGCAATGCTAAATGTTTGTTAAGGCCTTGATGTATATTTTTAAAAAATGATTTTCACATTTTCAGAAGTTCTTATTACATATTTTAGGATTTCTAAAAAAAAGTATACTCTCTAGATGCTCCGAAGGCTATATTTTCGAAAAGATGTAAGAGCAAGTCATTTTCACTTAATGACTTAAAATTTTGTTTCGCTTTTCATACATAAATAAAAGAATAAAAGTTATCAGACTGTAATAAGAAATTTATAAATCTATAATTTTAGTCAACATTTATATAAATTTTTCACTTTTATACTAAAAAATTTTCAAAAATATGCATTCATTTCTATTAAAAGAGGCTACTAAAAATTTAATGAAAAAGTTCACTTAACATCAATCCTAATGAAAGTTAATTACTTTTATTCTTCTATCTATAATTTAGAAGCACAAAAAATTGTGGGTCATAAATGCATTTGGCTTGTGATACAACTCTTTGGAAATAGAGCCTACTTTTCCTTGGAAGACCAATATTTATGTTATCAATCTAATTTTATGTCTTAAGTAATAATACATGAGAGTTACTTTTATATAAAATTAAATTATATTTGAATATTTTAAGTTGTTTCTAACAAAATTTAAATTCTGTATTATTAAATATAAAAATCAGTTTTTCTCACAAAAAATACCATAGGTCCACCCTTAAATTATAGAACTTCCTCAAAAGCTTACCTTCTTAATTTCTATTATGAAAGTTTATAAATGAAAATGAAATAAATTTTTCATAAATTAAAATTCTAATGTTTACATTTTAAGGTATGGCATTGGTGTTTGGAAAACATTTTTTAATTTTTTATTAATTTTTATGAGATTTTAACCTAAACTTTATCCTTCTAAAAAAGTGATTTACACAAATTTTCAGATTTTTTTGCTAGTTTTTTCAAGATTAATGCTCAAAAGTATGTTCTTCAAAGTCTCATAAGTCTCCAAAGGCTATTTTTCCAAAATGTGCTCTGCGCATACCATTTTCATTTTATTACACAAAATGTTTTATGCTTTTAGAACTAAGGAATAAAAATTTTGAAGTGACAAAAAATATGGATTGATCTGTAATTTTTGTGAAATCTAATTAAAATTTTTAAATTTCACTAAAAATTTGTGCTGTATTTTATATTTCTGTATCTTGTAACCAGTAGTATAAATTCAATTTAAACCCAGTCAACTTGAAATTTACAACTTTTGTTCGTTATGTAGTTTCAAATTTGTCCTCAAAATTTTGAATAGACTTATTAAAATCTCATGCGTACACAATTTTTTAGGTATGCAGGAACAATTACAGTTCATAGATAACCAAAAAATCTTCAAACCTCATAATTCTACATCTTAATTAATAACTTCATGAAAATTACTTTTCAAGAGTGATAAATGTTACTAAGAAAAAGTTTATTAATGAAACTGAAATTATTTTTAGTGAATATACTGAAAAAAGAGAAAATATCAGAAAATCATTTTTTTAAATATAAATCAGTACAACATCAATGTTGTAGCTTATCCTTAAAAAATTAGATCTTCAATGAGCTGGAATTTTTGCTGAATATAAATATTGCTTGACTAAAAATTCAGATCAATCAGTTTTTAAAATGGTTTCAAGAAGTTTAATTTATTTACTGATATATTCAACATTTAAAAATTAAACACAAAAAATTTTATCAAACTATTTCATTTTCTCGAGAAGTAAATATGCTGCATAAATTTTCATTCAATACGAAATTCTTTAAAATCACTCAAAAATGAAAAAAGCACAAAGAAAACTCAATTTTTGTTTAATTGTATGTTGCAAATCGTATTATTACATAATCTAATGAATACAATAATATCTACCTTCTCCGGTTTCAATAGTACTCTTACTAGTTAACGCATGAGCTGAAGAGGTAAGATCTGAACTTCTAGTGGTAGAAGTGTTTGGGTCGAACATCGCATTTTGGTTATTGACATCCTCTAGATCAGGTTCTACTTCAGTATCAAATTCTTCGCCTATTATGCATCCAAGTTATAAAAATAAAATTATACGTCAAGGATAATTTTTTTTTCAGTACTACTAACCGATGAAAATACACTTCCATGGGATATGTCAAAAACATCTGATATTTCTCTTAAAAAATTGTTTTTCTTTGTGGAAATGTTTTGGTATTTTTGGAAACTACGAAATTCTTCACAAAGTTTATGAAATTTCATGATGCAATTGCGAAGTTCAATGATCTTAATTGGAATTTTATCCCAAATATTCCTAACATTATCTATTATTGATTTGATAGAATAATCTAGATTCATTTTATTATTTTTTGTATAATGGAATAATAATCTTAGAATGTCTGATTTTGTTGCATGTTTATGATCTTTTAATTCTGAAATTGTATTTTTAGATAACTCCGTTAAGTCAAAATGTTTAAATGTCATAGCCATATTGCTTCATTAAATGAAAAAGCTTCCATATATTTTGCACAAATATTATAACACTACTTATTACATAACAGATTTATTGTAATTTCTATTTTAGACACCACAACAAAAGTCTACTTAACCTATATTTTTAGACTGTAAACAATAGCAAAAATATTATAAAAGCAAGTATTTTTTCATAAAATTTGTAACAATACTTGTTTGCGTGTCAAAAGTTACTGTTATTACAATAACTACTTCGATAGCTTATCATAATTTTTTGTAAAAATCTTAAACATGAAAATAGCGTTGAAGTTTTAACAGGTTTTATATAAAGCCAACGAATATAGATGCTTATAGAAGCGCCGGTTCAAA
This sequence comes from Torymus aiolomorphi, assembly GCA_036365515.1. Classification (NCBI taxonomy): domain Eukaryota; kingdom Metazoa; phylum Arthropoda; class Insecta; order Hymenoptera; family Torymidae; genus Torymus; species Torymus aiolomorphi. The sequence continues at coordinate 117,577,968 of CM070873.1, forward strand.
TGGGCAGAAGGGAAGGGAAAATCTACTTAGTATGCTCCCCCAGCGGACAGAGGGCGCTCTGATTTATATGGCTTTGTATATCTATATCGAGTTCATATATAGGTATACAGCTTAACAAAAGCTTCCCCAGTTCGCGCCGCCGTTTTCATATCCCAGCCCTGTGCTTCTATAAGCATCTATATTCGTTGATAAAGCTTAAATCGTTAAGTGTTAAAGGCCTGCGCCAAAAAGGATAGACACAAGCCTGCATACAGCTCCATAAAGATAGCACCCAATATAGCCCCAGGGAAAACTAATTACGTGGGTTGTTTGCACATCATCTGCGCATGCAGCAATCGAAGTCAAAATTCAATAATTTATTTAATTTATTTATTTATAATGAATAAATAAATTTTCATCAAAGTAGCCCTGGAATCTTTCTACATATGGTGCCGAACACACGCTCTGTGCAAATGCAGGAGTATCAGTTTAATTGGGGGTATCTAGCAAAAGAGAGCGCCAGATGGCAGTTCAACGACAGCTCGCAAGTTTGAAGCCGCGGGAACAACGGAAATCCGAAATTCCAACATTTTTTTTTTTTTTTTAAAGGTTAGTACGATAAGATAGATAATATCAGAATATTTTATTTTGTTACATGAAATCATGTAATAGGAGCATTTAGTTAAGTAGTCGTGTATTTAGTTAGTTAGGGGAGTTTAATACTCCTATTACATGATTTAATGTAACAAAACAAAATATTCGAATACAAAGAAATTAAATTATTAAATTATTATTAATATTATTATAAATATTTAAATTACAATTATGAATATACAAACTATATTCATAATTATTAAATAAATATTGATATTTAAATAATTTAATAATTAATATAAATCCGATTGTAAAGCGTCTATCTCGGGCATGATGATTATAAAGAATATACCGTTTGTAAATAATAAAGTTTAAAACTTGTATCTATTTTATCGCACTTACTTTAAAAATCCAAGAACGTTGGAACTTCGGATTTCCGGTGTTCCCGCGGCTTCAAACTTGCGAGCTGTCGTTGAACTGCCATCTGGCGCCCTCTTTTGCTAGGTACCCCCAATTAAACCGATTCTCCTGCATTTGCACCACGGTCATATACACAGGTCCGGAAACTCAGCGCGCGGAGCGTGTACGCTTAGTGAAGCACGATTTTATAGTTCTCCGCCAAGCCACCAGCGCTGCTAGGCTAGCGACCACTGAGTGACGCGCATGCGCACTTTATATCTTACCGCGTGCGTACTGCGTAACTATTTGAATTAGGAGTTGGGAGAGATGGTAAAATAAGCGCGCACGCTGCAGTGGTCGTCTAGTTGCCAACGCTTCGAGTGGTCGTCGCGCACACTAAAATTGACTTCGCTAAGGTTACTTCCCCCACCACCAAAAATATCGCTGAGTTTCCGGACCTGTGTATACGACCGTGATTTGCACAGAGCGTGTGTTCGGCACCATATGTAGAAAGATTCCAGGGCTACTTTGATGAAAATTTATTTATTCATTATAAATAAATAAATTAAATAAATTATTGAATTTTTACTTCGATTGCTGCATGCGCAAATGATGTGCAAACAACCCACGTAATTAGTTTTCCCTAGGGCTATTTCGGGTGCTATCTTTATGGAACTGTGCGCAGGCTTGTGTCTATCCTTTTTGAGGCTGGCCTTTAACACTTTACGATTTAAGCTTTATCAACGAATATAGATGCTTATAGAAGCACAGGGCTGGGATATGAAAACGGCGGCGCGAACTGGAGGAGCTTTTGTTAAGCTGTATATCTATATATGAACTCGATATAGATATACAAAGCCATAGAAATCAGAGCGCCCTCTGTCCGCTGGGGGAGCATACTAAGTAGATTTTCCCTTCCTTTCTGCCCATTTGAACCGGCGCTTCTATAAGCATCTATATTCGTTGGCTTTATATAAAACCTGTTAAAACTTCAACGCTATTTTCATGTTTAAGATTTTTACAAAAAATTATGATAAGCTATCGAAGTAGTTATTGTAATAACAGTAACTTTTGACACGCAAACAAGTATTGTTACAAATTTTATGAAAAAATACTTGCTTTTATAATATTTTTTCTATTGTTTACAGTCTAAAAATGTAGGTTAAGTAGACTTTTGTTGTGGTGTCTAAAATAGAAATTACAATAAATCTGTTATGTAATAAGTAGTGTTTTAATATTTGTGCAAAATATATGGAAGCTTTTTCATTTAATGAAGCAATATGGCTATGACATTTAAACATTTTGGCTTAACGGAGTTATCTAAAAATACAATTTCAGAATTAAAAGATCATAAACTTGCAACAAAATCAGACATTCTAAGATTATTATTCCATTATACAAAAAATAATAAAATGAATGTAGATGATTCTATCAAATCAATAATAGATAATGTTAGGAATATTTGGGATAAAATTCCAATTAAGATCATTGAACTTCGCAATTGCATCATGAAATTTCATAAACTTTATGAAAAATTTCGTACTTTCCAAAAATACCAAAACATGTCCACAAAGAAAAACAATTTTTTAAGAGAAATATCAGATGTTTTTGACATATCCCATGGAAGTGTATTTTTATCGGTTAGTAGTACTGAAAAAAAAATTATCCTATCGCAACCATTTGATAATTGCTAGATCGACAGAGGAGGAAATTTTACATGGATATAGCCTTTTTCTACATAGGGGTTTTTTGATTTCTTCAAGATATTATTCAAGAAATACTTAGAATTGAAAAATTTTGAGAAACTAATAGAACCTTCGGAAAGCTGGGGAAAAAATACATCGAAATCACTTGGGGATTATTTTTTTTAGATACATCATAGCCCTTCAAACACAAGTTGAAAACAGCATGCTTTCGCGCTCGCGCGCCGCGCCTGGAGAGCTGACGTGAAACGCCTCATATTTGACTTGACGTATAATTTTATTTTTATAACTTTGATGTATAATAGGCGAAGAATTTGATACTGAAGTAGAACCTGATTTAGAGGATGTCAATAACCAAATGCGATGTTCGACCCAAACATTTCTACCACTAGAAGTTCAGATCTTACCTCTTCAGCTCATGCGTTAACTAGTAAGAGTACTATTGAAACAGAAGAAGGTAGATATTATTGTATTTATTAGATTATGTAATAATACGATTTGCAACATACAATTAATCAAAAATTGAGTTTTCTTTGTGCTTTTTTCATTTTTGAGTGATTTTAAAGAATTTCGTATTGAATGAAAATTTATGCAGCATATTGACTTCTCGAGAAAATGAAATAGTTTGATAAAATTTTTTGTGTTTAATTTTTAAATGTTGAATATATCAGTAAATAAATTAAACTTCTTGAAACCATTTTAAAAACTGATTGATCTGAATTTTTAGTCAAGCAATATTTATATTCAGCAAAAATTCCAGCTAATTGAAGATCTAATTTTTTAAGGTTAAGCTACAACATTGATGTTGTACGGATTTATATTTAAAAAAATGATTTTCTGATATTTTCTCTTTTTTGAGTATATTCACTAAAAATAATTTCAGTTTCATTAATAAACTTTTTCTTAGTAACATTTATCACTCTTGAAAAGTAATTTTCATGAAGTTATTAATTAAGATGTAGAATTATGAGGTTTGAAGATTTTTTGGTTATCTATGAACTGTAATTGTTCCTCCATACCTAAAAACTGGTGTACGCATGAGATTTTAATAAGTCTATTAAAAATTTTGAGGGCAAATTTGAAACTACATAACGAACTAAAGTTGTAAATTTCCAGTTGACTGGGTTTAAATTGATTTTATACTACTGGTTACAGATTCAAAAATATAAAATACACCACAAATTTTTAGGGAAATTTAAAAATTTTAATTAGATTTCATAAAAATTACAGATTAATCCATATTTTTTGGCACTTCAAAATTTTTATTCCTTAGTTCTAAAAGCATAAAAAATTTTGTGTAATAAAATGAAAATGGTATGCGCAGAGCACATTTTGAAAAAATAGCCTTTGGAGACTTATGAGACTTTGAAGAACATACTTTTGAGCATTAATCTTGAAAATACTAGCAAAAAATTTGAAAATTTGTGTAAATCACTTTTTTAGAAGGATAAAGTTTAGTTTAAAATCTCATAAAAATTAGTAAAAAATTAAAAAATGTTTTCCAAACACCAATGTCACACCTTAAAATGTAAACATTAGAATTTTAATTTATGAAAAATTTATTTCATTTTCATTTATAAACTTTCATAATAGAAATTAAGAAGCTTTTGAGGAAGTTCTATAATTTAAGGGTGGACCTATGGTGTTTTTTGTGAGAAAAACTGATTTTTATATTTAATAATACATAATTTAAATTTTGTTAGAAACAACTTAAACTATTCAAATATAATTTAATTTTATATTAAAAAAGTAACTCTCATGTAATTATTACTTAAGACATAAAATTAGATTGATAACATAAATATTGGTCTTCCAAGGAAAAGTAGGCTCTATTTCCAGAGTTATAAGCACAAGCCAAATGCATTTATGACCCACAATTTTTTGTGCTTCTAAATTATAGATAAAAGAATAAAAGTAATTTACTTTCATTAGGATTGATGTTAAGTGAACTTTCTCATTAAATTTTTAGTAGCCTCTTTTAGTAGAAGTGAATGCATATTTTTGAAAATTTTTTAGTATAAAAGTGAAAAACTTGTATAAATGTTGACTAAAATTATAGATTTATAAATTTCTTATTGCAATCTGATAATTTTTATTCCTTTATTTATGTATGAAAAGCGAAACAAAATTTTAAGTCATTAAGTGAAAATGACTTGCTCTTACATCTTTTCGAAAATATAACCTTCGGAGCATCTAGAGAGTATACTTTTTTTAGAAATCCTAAAATATGTAATAACAACTTCTGAAAATGTGAAAATCATTTTTTAAAAATATACATCAAGGTCTTAACAAACATTTAGCATTGCTTGAGAAAAAATTTTTTCTTTTTACCAAAGTCACACCTTAAAGAAATAATGCCAAAAATGAAGCTTGTCTTTTCTTTTCAGTTCAAAAAATTTTTCTTCACTGTTGTGAGAATAGTATTAATAATATAAATTGTTTGACAAAATTCGAAATTTTAAATAAATGCAACACAGAAATTTTCAACAAAAAATGCTGAACCAAGACATTACGAATAAAATTGATTGCTATTTAATTTTGTTTCATTCTAAAAAATAACCTTAAAAATGAGTCTACATTTTAATAGAACATCAAATTTGTAGGCAGGGGTGAGGAGTGAAGTCTACTTACTTCCATATTCTATCGAGTAATACTCTCGATCTTTAAAAACATTTACATTTTTATAAAAATTGACAATCCTCATTCTTTAACAACAATACATGTGAGATTAAAAAAAAACTTTTTGCTGAAGGGACTGCACTTTACAAGTAAACTTTACTTTATTGCTGAATGCGTTTTTCTTTGCTACTATAAAGTAATGCATTATGTATTAGTAAAATAAAACTAAAAATCAATAATCCCATTTTTTGTCCTCAAAAAATTGAAAATTTCAGTATTTTAATAAAAATTGATTATTATTTAAAAAAATATTTTAAATTTCTATTTATATAAATTATTTATCTGAATAATAATAATTTCAGATAACCTGCGTAGGTCAATACGACTACTTCCAGAATCTGAACCTCTTAGTAGCAGCACACCTTCACTTAGTCAGTATAGCTCTGGAGAGAAACATCCTTCTCCAGGAGGACGTTCTACGTGCCAAAAGGGACCAGAGGCAGCATAAAAGTGATGACACCTGAAGTGGTCGATGCCTTTGACAAATGTAAAGTCTCCCATAGAAATGCAGTTATAATTACTGCAGCAATCGCGTGTTCTCTAGGCGTCGATCCTGAACTATTAATTATAAATAAAACATCTTTTGTTAGATCGCGGGCTAAGCTTCGGCAAATAAAAGCAGAAAAATTGAAAAAAATATTTACAGAGAATGAGGATTTAGATTGTGTTACAGTTCACTGGGACGGAAAACTTATTCCTGATTCATTTTCTCTCAAAAGGATTGATCGTTTACCGATTTTAGTAAGTGCTGGTGATATAATTAAAATACTGAATGTGCCTGCTCTGGAGGATCAGACAGGAAATACGATTGCAAATGCAGTATATAGCGCTGCAGAAGACTGGGGTGTTGTGGATAAAGTCCAAGCGATATGTGCTGACACCACCAACGCTAATTTTGGACGAATTAATGGAGCAGCAGTTTTATTTAAACAAATGGTTGGGAGAGATTTATTATATTTGGCTTGTCGTCATCATGTTATGGAAGTATTACTAGGCGCAACTTTTGAAGCTAAGCTTCCCGGTACTAATGGTCCGAATGTTCCCATTTCTTTGAGATTCCGAACGGAATGGTCAGAAATCAACAAAAATGACATCAAAAATGGATTAGAAGAATTGGAATCTAAACTACAACAGCAAGTTCCCCACATGGTATCATTTTTAAAAAATCAATTGGGAGAGCTACATCACAGATGTGATTATAAGGAGCTGCTGGAATTATGCCTCATGTTTCTAGGAGCTGCAGATATTCAATTCCGCAGATCTGGTGCACGCCACCATGCGCGTTGGATGACTAAAGCTATCTACAGTTTGAAAATTTTTTGTTGCAAAGATCATTTCAATTAAGGCCAAACGATGTGAACAAATTTTATAGTGTTTGTAAATTTATTGTCTTTGTGTACGTCGAGTTCTGGTTTAAAGCACCATCAGCTGTCTGCGCGCCGTTTAATGATCTACAATTATTTAAGAAATTGATCAAGTAAGATGATGTTGACATGAGAATTTCGATGGCTACCATTAAGAAATTCAAAGCACATCTATGGTACTTATATCCTGAACTTTGCGCACTGGCTTTCTTTGACAAAAATGTACCATTGCATGTTAAAAATAATATGGTAACTGCGTTATCGAATAATGAAACTGATGGAGATGATGAAGCCGACGTAGAAAAGAAATTCAAAATGAATAATATGGATCCGAAAGTGATGCTCGACAAAGAACTTGATTTTTTTATTAATAAGAAGACTTCATTTTTTTTTTAAAGGTTCAATCTGGATATTAAATTTTTGATGTTGGATAGTAAATTGTGGAGTGAAGATAGGTCTTATAATAAGAATAAAGAAAAAATAAAAAAATTGATTGTTGTCAACGATTGCTCAGAAAGAGTAGTAAAACTTACTCAGGACTATGTAAATATATTGACAAATGATGAAAATCAGAAACAATATTTAATTCAGTGCATTGAAGAATTTAAAACTAAATGTCCTGATTCATCAAAAGAGTTTGTAATAAAAAAGTTTAAAGCATCATTATAAGGATTAAAAAATAATATTCAAGTAATAATAATGATAATGGTGATAATAATAATAACAATAATAATAATAAAAATAATATCTTTGTTCTATTTCAGATAATATCTTTATCTCACAAAATAATGTCCTTCTTTAGCTTTAATCTTTTTCGATTCGAATAATTTTTCGTGCAAGAAATTTTCAGTTAATGGTAAGTAAAATTCAATTTAATATTACAAAACTAGAAGTTAAGAACTTTATTAAGGTTTTTTAAAGAAGTTTTTGCGAGTTCTAGAACAGGTTTCACAGTGGTCTTAAATTGGAACTATAAAATCACGATGAATGATGATTCACAGATTTGATACTTGGAAAATTGAAGAATCTTGAAATAGTCATAGTTTTGGTTTTATAGTACCTAGAGACTTCAAAATTAGGTCAAAATAAAAGTCTTGAATAGTATTGTAAGTCGTTTACATTATACGAGACATTTAGAATCTTGGGACGTGTCCATTTCACAAAGCGCAAAGGACCGTAGTGCTTTTCTAATTCTAAGCATATTCGAGACCGTAACTTCAAACAGCTGTAACTTTCCTTTTAGACCACCTAGAAACTTTTATAAAAAATGAAATTGAAGGCCTTGGACTCCACCTTTTGATAAATATTTCAAAAATACCCCGCAGATTAAATGCCATTTTCAAAACGACGATTAATAAAAAAAATGCTGATTTTTCTTTGCAATTTTTTGAGTTCTGAAGTTCACTGCAAATTTGAAATACAATTTTAAACACCAAAAAAATTTTTTTATACGTTTCTAACATGGATAAAGATGTTTCAGTCGGTAGCACACAGGTGCATGGCGTTGAAACGTTTGGAAAAATGTTAGAAGTTCTGATTGTAAAAAATCAGAGTGAAAATCTTTTTTAAATTACAGGTAGGGTTTAAATACCGGCTGGCTCTGATTTCTCGGTGAAAAACTTATTTCTTTTAGTGGAACTTATAATCTGCAGGTTAGCAAAACCAATTCATTCATTTGGGAAATAAGGTCCACTCTATTATATATATATATATATATATATATATATATATATATATATATATATATATATATATATATATATATATATATATATATATATATATATATATATATATATATATATATATATATATATATATATATATATATATATATATATATATGTTTTAACAGATTTATGGAGCCATTTTATACACATGCGCATATTTATGGAGTCCGTTTTCTTTTATGGAGCCCGGGTCCCATAAAATATTTTTCTCGGGCGTTTATGGAGCCCGATCTAGAGTCTATAACCCCAGCCCCAGGGTTCATTATTTCTTTAGTCACTTGCCATAGGGATCTCTGGGCTGTAGGTACTAATATACAGGGATGGGCTCCATAAACCGATGGGGGAATAATTATATATATATATCGATTAAGATCATACCGGCGGAAACGGTTTAATAAAATATAGGTTACAACGAATACTTTCGTGCCTCAAACTTTTTTTTATGCATTTTTCGAGGCAAGCGCGAATTTCGGCGCTTTTTTTTGCTCGCGGCCCCACTGTGCGTCGCTTCTGCCTTCTTCATTCTGGATCTAACCGTGGTGCTATACACTAGTAATAGAACACGCAGTGAGAGATAGTCCAATTTATTGTTCAGTGGGAGAGTAACAGTAGTTAGAGTAGTAAAGAGTGTAAGAGATAGTGTAGGAAAGTAGTGGAATTTAGTCGGATAGAGTTAGTAGTATAGAGATAGGCGGAGAATTTCAGAGGTGTATGAAGGGAGAGCGGCAGGACACCACGAGTAATTTCCACCGCCCGAGCCAACGGTGAGATTTATACTTGCTCTCATCGGTCGGCATCTTACTTTCCGCCCCAGACCCTCAATAATATATGGGAGCGTCCAGCAGAAACGAGCCATCGAGTGCGCGCGGTGCCTTTTTTCGCGTAAAAGGCGCTCTGTTTAACTCGTTCATAATCGTATGCTGCGTCTTTGAAAAAAAAACCAAGGACCTTTATCGATAGATTTTCCTGCTCTTTCCAATGATGCCATTGTTTTTATTGCGAAACGCTTTCTTCCGGACGAAAACTCGAGTTGAATATTGAAAGCCATTTTCATCAAAGTATATCATGTTTTTTTTCAAAATAAACTACACCATTGGAAAGTACAACTCTTAAGCTTCAAAACCCTATCTTGGAGAAGTTGGAGAAATAAAGGGTTTAAAAGTAACAACATGAAAAAGACAGCGCCGAGGGTCCGCACGAGCCCCTCGCGCCCGTGCGTACGGCACGTTTAAGTGCACGCTCTATTCAATTCGCTAATAATCGTGTACCAAGTCTCTGAAAAAAGAACTAAGGACATATATCGATAGATTTTTTCCTGCTCTTTCCAATGGTGCTATTATATTTATTCCGAAATGCTTCCGAAACGTAATATTGTTATGCCAGATTAAACAATCTATAAGGTTATTTTAAATTTCTGTTTCACTGCTTTCAGTGCGTTCATGGATATTTTTATGTTTAATATATTATGTTTTCAAATTTTGTTATATAAATGAACAAAGTTCATTGTAATATTATACTAGCTGTTACAACTAGATCCATAAAATTATGTCCACGCATTGGCATTGTAAGTTACAAAACATTTTATATTTACAAAAAAGAAAGGGCGAAATAGCACATCGCGTGTATTAATCCGCCCTTGAGCATAGCGTAAAAAGTTCGGGCAGCCGCTGTCTTTTTGATCTTACTATTTTTGAACTTTTCATGTTTCAACTTAAAAATATAATATTTTATAGTTTAAGACTTGTACTGTTGAAGAATATAATTCATTTTGAAGAGAATCGTGCTTTAAAATTGGTGAGTAATACTGACAATGAATTGACAACGGATAATAACGTTACGGACAACGTAATCGATAAAGATGAAGATTTTTTACCAAGTACTCTAGAACGCATCGAAGAATTTAATAATGAAATAAGTACATCCTTCTTAGGTTCTGTATCGCCTCCTAATAGAAAAAATCTTATACTTGAAAAATCAATGGATAATTACGTAAAAAAGAAGAAAAAAAATATACTTTTAACATCGTGTATACCTTCGATGTGAAGTTGAACAAAATTTATGACGTTTCTATAAAAGCAAACGAATCAACTGCATGGTGTTGTACAGAATGGGTACAAAATGTTGGTTTAGCCTTGCAAAAGTGTTCTACGGTATCAGAAAAAATAAAAATTCTGACTTTGCTATCCTCATCCTTAACGAAAAACGAAATTTCATCCTTATCTGGGGCAGTGGTGTGCATAGTGTGTGGAAACTTCTACCATACTGATGAAATAGTTACAAAATATAACATAGGAAAACCAATTAAATTCCTCAGCAACTCATTTATTGTGTGCCAAGATCATCCTAACCTCTCACTAACCTCAAAGTTGCCATATGGCACGCTCAGTGAAGCAGCGTGGCAATTCATAGCACAGCTAAAGCATGAAAACCGTGAACAAATTAAACAAGACATTGTGAATAACATAGTGCATGAGACAACAGAAGAAAATGGTCTCAATAAAACCATATATGAAGATTACAATGAATCAGACTCACTGAAAATTGAAAATAACCTGCTAAAACAATTACTTAAAGAAACACAAGAAAAGAACGCCTTACTAAACGAATTACTAATAAAAGAAAGACAAAATAACAATTTTAAAAACATCAAGCCCCACACTTATGCAGAAATTTTAACAAATACTAAACCCAAAGCTAAAAGAGTACCAAAACTAATTGTTAAAAAAACAAACAACAAAGACAATATAAATCTAGAAAACACTGTACTGCATTATCTTGCAAAAGACAAAACAATCCAAACAAAAAAAGTGACAAAAATAAATAATGATACTATATTAATAAAATGTATGAACGAAGAAAGTATAAATGCAATTGAAAAGACCTTATCTAAAAAATTATCAACTAATGCAAAAATCAAAAAAGAAGAAATAAAAAAACCTATAGTGAAAATTATTAACATTGAAAAAGTGTTTAATGATAAAGAACTAGAACAAGACATTAATCAAAGAAACTTTAACAATATTGATGACAAGTGCAAAGTTCTACACATAAACTCAAGTGAAAAAGCTAAAACAATGAGTGCAATAGTTGAAGTAACGCCTACAATCTACAAACATATAAGAGACAATAAAAACAAGTTATTTATAGGGTTTCAAAATTGCAGAGTATTTGACATAATAAACACAAATCCATGTACTAAATGCTCAAGAGTCGGCCACAGTGGCAAAAAATGCGATAATGAGGACAAGTGCTACAAATGTGCAGGAAATCACGCAGCTGCTGAGTGTAAATGTGATACTCTTAAATGTGCAAACTGTGAATTTAACAACAACAAATACAAAACTAATTACAATATAAATCATAGTGCAATAGACAGTGATCAGTGTGAAGTGCTAAAACACAAAATAAAAAAATACATTGAAATGACGGACTATCCACTGCAGCCTACCTACCGTCGGTACTTTGGCAACCTAGAAATCGGCAAACAAAGCAATTCCCGCTCACAGCAATGGATAACTACTAGAAGAGTTAGATTAACGACCAACACATCTGCCGGTACATTATCTCCAGCAACCCCTACATCTACAGCTCAACCAAGATTTGATACGTTAGAAAATGAAAATGAAAATGAATCTTGATTCTCAAGAGGTAATATTTGACAACGAACATATCACAAATAGTGTAACCGAATTAAATAGATGCCTAGCTACAGTCAAAGAATTAATTCTTTGCGTTAATATAAGAAGTTTAAATGCTAATTACAATAAACTATTAGTATTCTTAAACAGGCTTGTTACAAAGCCTTGTATTATAGTATGTACTGAAACATGGAAACTTGAACACCACGAATTTTTTAATATTCCAAAATATAGAATGTACTATAATGAAAGCAACATAAACCAATCGGATGGTGTAGTATTATATATAAGTGAAGACATCACAGAAACCACGGAAATTATACAAATAAATAAACTTAGAATAATGAACACGAAAATCACACTTGAAAATAACAAAAACATAACATTATCATCAATTTACCGATCACATGACATACATAAAACTGAATATTAAAAATTTTCTAAAAATAAGCAAGAAACAAAAAAATAATATAATAATAGGAGACTTCAATTTTGATATATTAAGTCAAGATGTTTTAGATCAAGACTTTTTACAAATACTATTAGAAAATGGTTACTGCCCAGGATTTAAAAGTATAACGAGACCATCAGATATTAATAACAATAGCAATGGCACCTGTATAGATAACTTTTTCATTAAACTAGACAAAATTAAATATAAAACCTACTTACTAAAAACACCTTTTACCGACCATTTTCCCATAATGATGTCATTAAAAAATATTAAAAAACAATCCAGTACCAAATTAGGAAAAAGATTTAACTACAATAAATTGGAAAAAACAGCAGGAACTATAAAATGGGCAGATATCTCATTAATAACAGATCCCAACCAAGCCTTAAATAACCTTATACAAAAAATTCAAACATGCCTAAACAGGTCAATAATTAAGACGCATAGCAATAAACAAAACAACATGAAACCGAGGAAAATTTGGATAACAAAAGCAATAATAAATTCGTGTAAAAATAAAGAAAAACTATATAATATATGGAAGAAGGATCCTATTAACTCTGTAAAAAAGAAAATTACAAAAACTACATTAAGATACTTAACCACATTATCAACCAAGCAAAAAAGGACCATGATAGAAAGCAAATACAATCAAACATGAACAATCAAAGGAATCTCTGGAGAATAATTAATAACAAAATTGGAAAAAATAGTAAAATAAATAACAACATTAATTTTATCATGGATAATAACAACAAAAAAATAACCGACTCAAAAGAAATTTCTGAACATATCAACAACTTCTTCTGCAACGTTGGTAAACAACTGTGTGACAAAATTAAAACTCCACCAAACAAAAGAGTAAGGCTGCCTACTAAGAATAAGAAGAGTATTTTTCTATATCCTACTAATCATCAAGAAATACAAAAAACAATATTAAACATGGAAAATAAAAATGGTGGGTGTGATGGTATTAACACACTCTCACTCAAAGTTTTAATATCACACATCTCCGACCCACTGGTTCACATAACCAACTTATGCTTAGAGAAAGAAATTTGGCCTGATGCTTTAAAGATTGCGGATATTATACCAATACATAAAGCCAAAGAAAAGCATATGCCAACAAACTACAGACCAATTTCCCTGATCTCAAATGTTGCAAAAGTATTGGAAAAACTACTGCATAGTAGAATATCATCTTTCATAGATAAATGTAACTTGATCTCAAATAAACAATTTGGATTCAGGAAAAATAGAGGCACTAAAGATGCACTATATCAAATAACTAACACAATCTATAACCACATAGATGCAAGCGACCCAATAGCTATTACATTCCTCGATCTAGCGAAAGCATTCGATACAGTAGATCATCAAATTTTGCTTGATAAACTATATAACTACGGCATCAGAGGTAGCGCATATAACCTCATAAAAAGTTATCTAAGTAATAGGAAACAAAGGGTGAAAATAGGTAATGATTATAGCCAATACAAAACTGTCTATATGGGAGTACCGCAAGGTACAATACTTGGACCACTGCTGTTCATTATTTATATTAATGATATGTTATCTTCAATGCCTGAAGATACAATATTGTCATACGCTGACGACACTGCGATCATAGCAATAGGTAAAACCTGGCAAGAAGTAGAAACTAAAATGAACGACTACCTACAAGAAATAGCCGACTGGCTAGCACTAAATAAACTATCTCTCAACAAGGACAAAACAATATACATGGAATTCGGCAGCAATTATAAAAGCACGCCTAAAAATATGAACATTTGCATACAAGGAAAAAACATCAAAAGAGTAGAAAACACCAAATACCTAGGAGTAACTTTCGATAGCAACATGAAATGGGATATACACACCAAAAATATATATAATAAGACCAAATACCTTACTTTCATTTTATACAAACTGTCTATTATAATGGACACAGACAATCTCCGTATGATTTACTATGCGTTGTTCCACAGTATCACCTCCTACGGTATTATAGCCTGGGGAGGCGCTTACGCAGGTAGAACCAAAAGCTTACAAAGCCTGCAAAACAGACTGCTTAAACTTATAAATAAAAACAATTTTATTTATGACAGAAATCCACTAAATATAGAGCAAATTTTTACCTTTGAGTCACTAATATTTCATTACAAAGAATTACAAGACAAATATATAGAATCCGACAAAGTAACGAGGAATAAAAGTATACCAATACCTAAACGTTGTAAACGCATCAGCATCAAAAACAGCTACATTAGAGCACTAACTACCTACAACAAACTGCCTAATGACCTTAAAACAATAACGAATAAAAAAGTCTGAAATATAAAATCAAGATCTGGATAAAAGCAAACATCTAGCATAATAAAACACCCATGAATAATACTAATAATATTAACTGTAAACAGATAAAGCAACTATATTATTCACTAATAAAGATATCGGACACAGACCTCCCACATTGGAAGTCCATGGGGAGTTTAGAGTCCGATAAACTGTTACTGGATATAAGAACATATATATGCGCACACGGGTTATGCACACTACATTATAAACGTTCTCATCGTCGATTATCTAATTACAACTGGAACAAAATCCGAAAACTCAATATTAATCAACAAATTATCATCGAAATTGCAAATATGATTGCTAACAGGTGGACGCTCTCAGAGAGCAACAAAAATACAACTTTAAGCAATAAGTGTTGTGACTATCGTATTACTAACGGAAATAATGAAATAAAACATATACACTTTGTCAAAGAAAAATCCAAAGATATTGAAATAAAAAGGAACACAACAACGAAAAATATAATCCCATAGAAACTGTATTTAGTACGATAGATAAAATGGCTGAGGATAACAATACAAAAACCATGTCAATGGAAGCAAGTGGCGCACCGGGAAAGCCTATACTGCAAGATAACACCTACCGCATGTCTTACGGAGATCTCAACTATCTAGGCTGTAATAAAGCACTACTGTATTTCGACAGAGGCATTCGAGGTAAACAAACATTTACAAACTCAATGTATACTCTAGAACAGCACCCGAAATACAACGATCTCATAGTAGTAGACGACATTGTTTTTACATCAACATGTAAATGTGACTCAGCCAACCAACACAGATTGATGTTCCCACACTACAGAGTTACCTGTGCAGTGGGACTCACCTGCCCAACAAGACTAAACAGCTACGAAAGAATCATCTTTGCAAGAGACAGAAACGCATCCACGGAATCATTTACAACAGCAAGACAAATGTTGGTTAGATATTGGTGATAGAAGAAAAGTCATGAATAATGTGTGGTTGTCGACTTGACTCCGTAGCTGCTAGCTACGGGGATACAAGATCGACAAACAATCAGGGACAATACTTCAATTTAGTTTTAAGTTAGTTTAAGTCACCAGACCAGCATACGGGAAATACTTCCTCTGCTGGGTTACGCATGTAATGTAAAAATGTATATTGATATTATCGTAATACCTATGTACTTACTCTGGTTTAATAAATAAATAAAATAAAATAAATAAAATATTTTCAGACCGAGACATAAAAATGTACATGATAGAAAGAGCGAAAAGTCTTACACAAGAAAAGGGAGTTTATTCAGAACCAGAAGCATACATAGGCCATCCAATTGATAAAAGGACAGAAAAAATTGTTATGGAATATTATATAAATGACGATTTTAATTTTTCAAGACCGAGTCCTAATAAGAGTGACGTCATTACCGTTAAAATAAATGATAAAAAAAGAGACGAAAGTTAAACGTTTTCTTACTCGAACTCTGAAAGCAACGTATAAAGTATTCAAAAATGATTATCCGGAATTAAGAATTGGTAAATCGAAGTTTTATAGCTTGCGACCAAAATATGTTTTACTTAGCCCATCAAAGAAGTTTGTCTCTGTATTTATTGCGAAAATTATGATTTATTTCTTACGAGCTTAATTAATTTCAGAGGGAGTAACGTTACAGAGTTGGATGAAATTCGATCACAAATAATAAATGCAACAATGTGTTCTGAGCCATCTGATTTATGTTATTTACAAGAATGTAAAATTTGTCCAGGAATTAAGGGAATTACGTTTCATGTTTTAAAACTGCAAGATATAGAAGGCACAGAAGAAATTACATATGCTTTGTGGGATAATGGAAACTTGATTAAGAAAACAGTGTCAATTTCTGCTTTTAAAGATGAACTTTCGGTTTGGACCATGAGGGTTAGTACTCACGTGTATGTAAAAAATATACAACGCGAAGCTATAAAAGCAGAAAGAAAAATGCTAAAAAAGACCCATATCATTTAGTTGTTCACAAAGACTTCGCTGAAAACTGGAATGTGATTCATAATAAAACTGTTCAAGGAAATCATTGGGTTAATGATCAAATTTCTATTTTCACGGCAGTGTCTTATCAAGGGGATTCGAAAGAAAGTTTCGCAGTCATAAGTAATGGCCGAAAACATGATTCAGCGTACGCTTTGCTAGCAATAGAAAACATTATAATCTACTTGAATTACAACTGTCGTGATTTAATAAAAAAATATTACCTTTGTAACAGACGGTGCCACTAGCCACTTTAAAAATCGCTTTTTTATTATATGAAATAGAACGAGCACCATTTGATATAAAATGGTTGTTCTCTGCTATTGGGCACGACAAAGGAGTTGTAAATGGTGTGGGTGGACTTATCAAACATTATGCTCCTTCGCATAATCTTCGAGATCTCCATGAAAAATCCATTCAAAATACTAATGATTTTGTAGAGCACGTTCAAAAATATACAGATGTAATTAAAATAATACATTTACAAGACGTTGACGTAGAAGAGTTTAGAAAAGTAAAAAATGTTGACTGGCTTGCTACTCCTAATTATCCTGGAATCCAAAAAACTCATTTATGGATTAAAGAAACGTGCAATGATAAAGTATATTGTTTGACAGCAACGACCGCTGATCGTCCCCTTACTAAAGTAAGAACAATGAAGAAGAAAAACAAAGGTAGTTATAAAAATATAAAATCTAAACAACAAAAATAAAAAATAAAATACATACATATGTGTATACCTGTATATTACTTACGCACAAAGATAAACACCTTTATATTGACTGTTATATCATTGACTATATATAAGCGTTGAGCGTGAAAAATTTGTTTGTGTGTTATCTCATTAGTGATCGCTATCCCAGGGCAAATACCCCGGATCTCACAAATACGTCTAAATAGGTATTTACATCTTCTATCACGACAAAAGAAAAGTGAGCAAAAAATAGGCTTTTCCGAGAAAATTGCATTTTTCTAAAATTGGATTTTTGAGAAAAATGTGCATAACTCGTGCATTTTTTATCTTTTTTTTTTTAATAACATAAAGAACGTGAAAGAGGGCCCAAGCCTTAGTGAAATCATGTGTTACATGCTAAAAAGCTTAAAGAACTGGTGAAACAGTAACTATTTGAAAATTACAATGAAAAATTTTTTTTCCAAGGATTTTCTCGGAATTTTTCAGCATTGCTCAACGCAGGAAATTTTGATGCAAAAAAATTAAAAAATATACGAGTCAAATAATTTTTGGACAAGAACATGTATACTTTAATTCCGAAATGCTCTGTGCCATAGGCATACGCGGTCCAGCTGATTTGAGATGGATTCGGTCAGGTCTAAATTACGTTTGGATTGTTCCATAAACCAACACGGTGGTTTTTCAGTTAAAAATTACTAATAGTCAAATTATGATCAGCACCCTCGAAAACCTCTGTTTACCAATTTGGAGCCAAATCTAAGCTGTTTTCGAACTTTTCACCACCATGTTGGGATTCACCATTTTGAATTTCGAAAGTCCAATAACAAAATCTTTATCATAGACCTCGGAAACCTCTGTATACAAATTTTAAGCAAAATTTAAGCTTTCCTCGGACTTTTGACCGCCATTTTGAATTTCGAAAGTCTGATAGCGAGATCGTGATCAGCAAATTCGAAAACCGCCGTATACGAAATTTAAGCATAATTTAAGCTTTTTTCGAACTTCTCATTGCTAAATTGGATCCGCCAATTTGAATTTCGGAAGTACAATAACAAAATCTTGAGCGCCAATCTTGAGAACACCTGTATACTCATTTTAAGCAAAATCTAAGCTTCCCTCGATCTTTTGACAGCCATTTTGATTTCGAAAGTCTGATGGCAAGATCGTGATCAGAGACATCTGAAAACGCTGTACTTCAATTTCGAGAAAAACGTAACCTTTTTTAACGGCCATATTCGAACCGCCATTTTCAATTTTGAAAGTCTGGTAACAAATTCGTGATCAGCAACTTCAAATCCTCTCATATACCAATTTTGAATACCATTTTGAATTCCAAAAGTCTAGTAGGAAAATCCTGATCAGCGACCTCGAAAACCCCTGTATACCAATTTTCAATCAAATCTAAGCTTTCTTCGAATTTTCAACGGCCATATTAGTTCCGCTATTTTGAGTTTTGAAAGTCTAATAACAACATCTTGATCAGCAACCTCGAAAACCTCTGTATACTAATTTCAAGCAAAATCTAAGCTTGCCTGGGTCTTTTGACGGCCATTTAGAATTTCGAAAGTCTGATGGCAAGATCGTGATAAGCGACATCTGAAACCCCTGTATTCCAATTTGGAGAAAAATCTCAGCTTCTTTCGAATTTTTAATCGCCATATTTGATCCGCAATTTTCAATTTTGAAAGTCTGATAGCAAAATCGTGATCAGCAACTTCGAAAACCCGCGTATACCGATTTTTCACAATTTAAGCTTTTTTCTTACTCTTCATTACCATATTGTATCCGCCGTCCAATCTAAGCTTTCTTGGAACTTTTAACAGCGATATTGGTTCCGCCATCTTGAATTTCGAAAGTCCAATAACAAAATCTTGATCAGCGATCTCGAAAACCCTTATATACATATTTTAAGTAAAATCTAAGATTTCCTCGAACTTCTGACCACCATTTTGAATTTTGAAAGTCTGTTAGCAAGATTGTGATCAGCGACCTCGAATACCCCTATATTCCAATTTCGAGAAAAATCTCATCTTTTTTCGACTTTTTAACCGCCATATTGGATCCGCCATTTTGAATGTTGTAAGTTTGATATCAAAATCATGATCCGGAACTAATTCGAAAACCCCCGTATAACAATTTTGAACACGATTTATGCTTTTTTCTTACTTTTCATTGCCATATTGTATCCACCATTTTGAATTTCGAAAGTGTCATAGGAAAATCCTGATCAGCGACCTCGAAAACTTCTGTATACTAATTTTAAGCAAAATCTAAGCTTCCGTTGAACTCTTGGCCGTCATTTGGAATTTCGAATGTCCAATCACAACATCTTGATCATCGATCTTGAAAACCCCTGTATTCCAATTTCTAGAAATACCTAAGCTATTTTCAAATTTTTAACCTCCATATTGCATCCGCCATTTTGAATTTCGAGCGACCTCAAAAACCCCTATATAACAATTTTTATCAAAATCTAAACTTTTTCAAATTTATAATTTTCCTTCTTGGAAGCTTTTCTTGTGCATTACTTCATCGAATGATCCAATTCATATATGAATTATATATAACCCCATAGAGTTATTATAGATAGAGTAGGTAAGGAATACGCGGTCTTGTAAGTGGAAGCATCCTATCGATAGAAAGAGAGAGGAGATCGTTGAGCCCTTTCTATCTCTGTGTAATGACGCATACGCAGATTGAAACTGTAATTTCAATAACACAATTTCGAAAATTACAAAATTTTAAGAGAAAATGTTGATTTAAATATCTTTTGATATTAAAAAGTTAAGAATTTCGATAATATAATAATATTCTGATAAAATTCAATTAAATATAGTTAACCTCAACTCTGTCAGTTGTTGCTATGGTTGCAAGACAGATACAGAAAGGGCTCTCTTATCTTCTTTTTCTTTCTATAGATGGGACGCTGTTTTAGCGGACTCCCCTACTCTATCTATAATAACTCTATTCTAATCATTTGTATCAGTAAGTGCCGGAGTAACCTCTCTCTCGTAGCGATAACCGATCAGGAGAGGCAACAATAATGGTACTTTACTCGCGATAAAATGGGCCTTAATGAAGCTCCAGAGAACATTAAACCCAGAGCATCCACGGCAAAAGCAGGAGTTTTTACTACAAGACTTATTGAACCTTGAGCGAGGTGTGAGGGGGGTCTGAGGGGTCTGAGCGGGGTACGTAGGTGGGCAAGGGTGGGCGAGGGATGCCGTGGGGGGAGGAGGGGGGCTCTGCCATGCTCGAAATAACGTAAGAAACATCACAACTTTACGTTATTTTGAGAAGAGCCTGAGGGAGACGTGATGGCGGCGAGGGGGGGCGAGGGGGATCTGCGTGACATGAATAACGCTTAGAACTATGTAATATAGAGAGAAATATACTTGTAGGGCTTCGCCCCCCTGCTCGATCCGCTCGCTAATCCCCGATTAATCTCCTGCTTATACCATTTTCCAACATCCATGTGCCGAAAACCCCACATTCGCATCTTTGAGTTGGGGGTGAAAGTGGTACTTCCAGCTAGGGTATGCTAAAAATAGTTTTTCGGTCTCTGTCTCTACGTTTCCGTCTCTACGTCTATGCCTCTATAACTCTTTCTACATCTCCGTCTCTACACCTCCGTCTCTACGCCTCAGTCTGTGAGCGCCTTTCTCTACCTCTCTGTCTCTATGTCTCTGTCTCTATGCCTCTGTATCTAGATCTCTGTCCCCAGGTCTCTGTCTTTACACCTCCGTGCGTACGTGTACGTCTCTACGTCTCTGTCTCTACGCCTCTGTCTCTACATCCTTGTCTCTACGTCCTTGTCCCTCTGCCTTTGTGTCTACGTCCCTGATTATACGTTTCTGTCTTTAATCGCTGTCTCTCTCTCTCTCCCTCTCTCTCCCTCTCTCTCTCTCGGTGTCTCTGTTTCTACGTTTCGTTTCTGCATCTCTGTCTCTACGTCTCTGCCTCCACGTCTCTGTCTCCACGTCTCTGTCCCTACGTTTCTGTCTTTCCGACTATGCCTCTGTTAGTCTTGGTCTTGGTCTTGGTTACAATCCAAGATTATTAATTTTTTAACTCAAAATCTTGAAACTTTTTGTATAGAATATTGATTGGTACAAAGTTTGCATTTATTCTGTAGAATGTGCCAGTATTTATTTTATGACCCTTTTTGAAAGTCTCTGATTGGCTGCTTCTTAGTATACTTCATCGAAGGATATTGAGGCTGCGGCCAAATATTTTTTATTCGACAAATTTTTTTTGTATTCTTCTTCGAAAACCCTTCAAAATGCTTTTTTGATCAATACTGGCCAAGCAAAGGGAAAAAAGTTACAATTTTTTAAAATATCAAGAAAAATCCATAATTTCAATTTTTAATAACATGATTAATGAAAATGAATATTATTCATACATCTTATGGCATGGACCGTACCACTGAATTTTGTGAAAGCATCAAATACAACATTATATATATATCTATTTTCAATAATATTAGGCTTACACAATAAGCAATACCTAATTAGGAATTAATAATAAATTAAGCTATAGAGGTTAATTACTGTAAAGCTGTCAAAATGAAATTGGCTAAACACTCATAATTTCATTCATAATTAGGTATCGCTTATTGTGTGAACCTAATATTATTGAAAATAGATATCCATAATGTTCTATTTGATGCTCTAACAAAATTCAGCGGTACGGTTCATGCCATAAGACGTATAAGTAATAAATATTTAGTTTCATTAATCATGTTATCAAAAATTGAAATTATGGATTTTTCTTGATATTTCAAAAAATTGTAACTTTTTTCCATTTACTCGGCCAGTATTGATCAAAAAAGCATTTTGAAAGGTTTTCGAAGAAGACTACAAAAAAATTTTGTCGAATAAAAAATATTTGGCAGCCTCAATATCCTTCGATGAAGGTATACTAAGAAGCAGCCAATCAGAGACTTTCAAAAAGGGTCATAAAATAAATACTGGCATATTCTACAGAAAAAATGCAAACTTTTTGCCAATCAATATTCTATACAAAAAGTTTCAAGATTTTGAGTTAAAAAATTAATAATCTTGGATTTTAACCAAAAATTGCAAAAAAAGTGAATTTTCAATCTTGCATAGCTTTTTTATTTTTGCAAATATCGACCTAAAATTTGAGAAACTTTTTTTTGATAAAAAACTAAAAGAAAACGAGGTTTGAGCGATTTTAAAATTTTGAGCTGCTGTGAACCTTTCGCTCAGAGTTCGGACAATGTGACTAAAGAAATAATGACCCTCAGGTTACCGACTCTGGGAAAAGGGGGTATAGATTTCTCCTCAAAAGTCGCAATTCTTGCTTTGAGAAATTTGAGGAGTCTCTTCAAAATGCCGATATCTCTTCAAAAGTACCGATCTATACGTTGATATCTCTTCATATATATCAACGTATATATATATATATAGGTATAACATATTTAAAAGATGTTCACAATGTTTTATTTAGTTGTGAACATAAAATATACAGTGTATGTAAAACTCAGATTAAATCTGATATTACAGAATACATAAAGAGAAGAAATTCATCGGCATCTATATCGCACTATTCTGGCTCTGAATAGTTTTCAAGTGAATCTAGTGAATCGAAACAATTAAAAAAAAAGACATCTCGATACGATATTAAATATTTTTTATATAAATCCACTCCAACGCAAGAAGTTAAATGATAAACGTTTAGCGAATAAAGTTGTTGAAATCCTACAAATTGTTTTCAATGAATTTTTAGAAGTCTTTGTACAAACTCCGGTGTTAAATTACCAAAATTTGAGAATTTAGAGGAAATACGTAACAAAAATTTGTGTTTTCATAATATATTAGCAATTTTTAAATCTAAATGGGATACATGCAAAACTGTTGATGAAAAAATATATAAGTTCATTAACTTTATTGCCAGATCATTGGAATTGTAAATCCGTTGTTCTGTATTTTAAATGTACACTGTTAAATTCTGCATGAAAATTAATGTATGTACTGGAAGCAAAATTACATCGTAGTGCATTAAATTTAATGCAATGTAGATTAAATTTAATAAAATTTACATTAAGTTTAATGTGCAATTAACACTAAATTTCATGTACTGCGATAAAATTTTGCTTTCCGTACATTAAATTTAATAAAATTTGCATTAAATTTAATGTACTGCAATGAAATTTTGCTTCCAGTACATACATTAATTTTCATGCAGAATTTAACAGTGTAGGAATTATATGTATATGGAAACGAAGAAAATAAAAAGTAATGTTAGTAAGTATACATAAGTTTAAAAACAAATCCCCTTGCGAATATTCCCTCAAGGTTAATAAACATCTATGCAACACTTAGGGAATATTGCTACAATCCAATGATTTCCGTTTTTCCATTGTAAATTTTTTAGTTCAAATTTTTATGTTTTATTAAATAGTTGAGGACCATCTTTGGAGACAAAATGAAATGATCTTATTTCTTTATGGCAACTTTCATTGGCTTAGTACGCCAACCTCATCTGGCCGAAATTATAAACTTATATATCATACGTCGATCAGATGTTATTCTCGCCAACGAAATGTTTCCATAAAGAAATAAGATCATTTCATTTTACCTCCAAAGATCGTCCTCAACTATTTAATAAAAAATAAAAAGGACCCCGCACACAATGTATGGAAAATAATCATTCGGTCAAATTGGATCAAATTTGGGGAAAAGATAGATCTTGAGGTCCTGAACAAAAGTTCTCATGGGCAAAACCCCCCAAAATTTGACCGAATGATTTTTTCCCATACATTGTGTGCGAGGTCATTTGAACTAAAAAATTTACAATGGAAAAACGGAAATCATTGGATTGTAGCAATATTGCCTAAGTGTTGCATAGATGTTTATTAATCTTGAGGGAATATTCGCAAGGGGATTTGTTTTTAAACTTATGTATACTTACCAACATTACTTTTTATTTTCTTCGTTTCCATATACATATAATTCCTACATTTATAATACAGAACAACGGATTTACAATTCCAATGATCTGGCAATAAAGTTAATGAACTTATATATTTTTTCATCAACAGTTTTGCATGTATCCCATTTAGATTTAAAAATTACTAATATATTATGAAAACACAAATTATTAAATAGTTAAGGACGATCTTTGGAGGCAAAATGAAATGATCTTATTTCTTTATGGCAACGTTTCATTGGCTTAGTACGCCAACCTCATCTGGCCGAAATTATAAACTTATATATCATACGTCGATCAGATGTTATTCTCGCCAACGAAATGTTTCCATAAAGAAATAAGATCATTTCATTTTACCTCCAAAGATCGTCCTCAACTATTTAATACAAAAATGGATGGCGTTATACCTTCAACATTTTTATTTTATATATTGTAACAGTATTGTTACAATATTGGTGCAAGGTACAATTTCGGCGAACGTTTTTTTTAATTAAATAAACGAAACTTTCACGAATAAAAATGTCCCTTTGTGAAGTACCACCCATATGATCGGCTTCAAAGTGAAAATCTTTGTACGCATAGGTATCTTTTTCAATTTTTATAAAACTAAACTTTTTTATATTTCAAGTATACGTAAAATTTTTTGTGAAATTAAACATGTTTGTTTTTATCAAAGAACTTCTTCTATTGGAATCAAATATGGGTTATTGTAGTTAATATTAATATAATTTTTTCTAGGTACTTTCGGTAAACGTTGTGACGTTGCCGCCGTGTACATAGAGTGTAGGGGTTGGAACCTTCTGCGGTTATTCTACGTGAGCGCTCTCCCAGGTCAGAGCATGACGTGCGGGGCAGCGCCGTCGTAAGAACGCGCGGGGTCGCTTATGGGTGCTCGCGCTCGGACGATCGCCTGGCTGTTCGGTGTTAGGGCGTGTGTCCGTGGCCTCGGCCGAACTTACCTGGGGGCCGGGTCCTGATCGGTTAAACGAACTGGAACGGTACTAAACTTGCGTCATGAAGGGGGATAGGCATCGGAGGAACATGGCATGCAAATCATTCGCAGTCGGGCACATGAGTATTATCGCAGTTTATTTCGTATTTCCATTCGGAGTAACATTGACCTTGAAGGTCTTACAAGGCCGTGCGCCACTCCGGTTCGCTCGCGTGTGTCGGGCGCGTACAAGATCGCTACTCACGTCGCCGAGGAGCGGTCCGTGGGTCCGTGGGAGACGAGGCGCCAAGAAGTGCTTCTGCTTACGCGCTAGGGCTGTCGCGGTATCTAGTCGCGGCGAGAGAAAGAAATAGCGGCCGCCCCATCGGTGAGCCGGCCGACAGGACCTACCGACTCACCGTCTGCCGGCGCACTATAGTCGTGCACTTACGTGATGAGTGCGCCGCGGTGGTGGGCCACGGTGACAACCGGCCGATGGTCGCGGAGGACATACGCTCTGCTCGTCCTCGTCCTGCATCTTGCCCACTGGCCTTCGGCTTCCCGGCGACAGGGTCTCCGGCGTGGCCGTCATGCGAACTGCTTGCCGATGGAGGGTCGGGCTAGAGTCCGGCGTGGGGGAGACTGCGGCGACGAGGTCAGGGGTGTCTATTCCGACGTCTGGCGTACGAGTTCGAGCACCGCTTGCTTGCGGCAGGCGCATGGTCCTCTTCCGGTCCTCTCTCGCTCTCCCTCGCTACTCACGGTCCTCTCCTCCTTTTGGCTTTTCGCTGCCTGGCGAACGGAGCGTATGTTCGCGCGATACTGCTTCTTCCGTGTTACTCGCCCCTCGCTGCGGCGTCAGCTTCTCTCTTTATCTTTCTCTCTTTCTGTTATTGTCTTTCCCTCTCTCTTTTACCTTCTTGATTCTGTTCTACACGTACGCGTGCCGCTCGTGCGCGGCTCCTGCCGCCTCGCCTCTCGCTTTTGCTACTCGTGCTGTGTGTGTGTTTATGTTTGCGCGAGTGTGTAGTGCTATGTGATTGCATGTGTGCGGGGACTTGTCTTCGTCACAACGTATAAAAAAAAGTTATCTTCGGATTTCTCTTGAAATCAGAAAATCAATCAATGATTATTATTTAGATGATTCCAATAGCACAATGTGTATAATATATTTTATATAGATTCTTAAAAATTTCAAAAAACACTATTTTCATGAAAATCGCAAACTTTGAAACTTGGTAACTACGTCAATATTTGTTTTTTTTTTCTTTTCATACGCGCGGAAATGTATTTTTTTCTTCATATCTCATAAAGCCTTATTAAGAAGAAAAAATTCTTTTAATTATTCTAAAAGCTTTAAGGAAATGATCTATAGAAATGCAGAACGTGTTTAGTAATGTACATCATTGAAATTTAAAAAATATCATAATTCATCAGCTCTAATCAATAGGAAATTTTTTAATATGCATGCCCGGTCAAATTCGACTTCTTTAAAGGGGTACTACAGTTAAAATTTTTTTTTTTTATTTAAAATGATGGATTTTAAATCAAATTTTTGACTTTAAAAATATTAATTGGAAAAATTAAGGGATACTAATAGCTTCAGTCAAAGGAGATATAAATATCAAAGATTTTGTCCCATATCCCATTAATAAATATCAAATGGTTCAGCCCATAGGTTGCGGCAGGATACAAATTTTAAAATATCAATATCTTTCGATCAAATGGATTTACAGACCTCTGGTAGGACCTATTTCCTCAAAAATAAACTATATTTTACTATAGTACTCCCGTAAGGTATGTTTGAAGAACATTCTCTGATAGTTTTCAGCCAAATCGGAGTTTCTTCAAAATCTGCTAAATTCAAACTCTCATACGCGCTAGATTTTTTAAACTTTTTTTAGCTCAATGACAATGAAATAGAAAGGCTTTTCCACTCTCTTTCGATCGCACTAGGGTACATTAGGGTGCGATTGTAACTAATACCTGAAAAATCGCTTCAAACTATCATTTAAATGGTAAAAAGGTGACTTTAGAATGTTATAATTTGAACATCTATACGTAAATTTTGATTTTCGGAAAAATCTATCTGTAAAGTTTTGTTAGAGCATCAAATAGAACATTATATATATATATATATATATATATATATATATATATATATATATATATATATATATATATATATATATATATATTTGTTTTTTTTTTTCAATAATATTAGGCTTACACAATAAGCAATACCTAATTATAAATGAAATTATGAGGCTGTTGCCTGATTTCATTTTGACAGCTTTATAGTAATCAACTTCTATAGCTTAATTTATTATTAATTCATAATTAATAATTCATATAAAAACGCGCCGGTTCGGGTGGTGCGCCCGCGCACGCGAAGTACGTGTGTGCGACCAAGCACACACGTAAGCGCATTCCTGTTAAAAAAAAACATGTGATATTTTCATCTAAAAAAAACTCCCGAGTTTTTCATGTATCTTTTGGCTCAATTCGATACATGAAGAAAATCAGGTGTTTTTTTCACCTGCAAAAATCGGGTGTTTTTAATGTAGGAAAGCAGCTTGTTTATAGTGAAAAAATCAGGTGTTTTTTTCACGTGAAAAAAGCAGGTGATAAACATCATCTGATTAAATCAGGCGTTTTTAATCTAGGAAAGCAGCTTATTTAAAGCGAAAAAATCAGGGTTTTCTTTCACGTGAAAAAAAGCAGGTGATCCAGATAAAAATATTTTATAAGTACTTAGGTAAGATCTTATGCAATTTCTTACGTAAATTCTTACGTAAGTTCTTACGTAAGATCTTGCGTAAGCACGTTTCTATGATCTTACGTTAGTTCTTACGTAAAATCTTACGATAAAAATTCCAACTTATTATTACGTAAGTTTTTATGTAACAAATCGTGACAATGATATATTTTATTAGAAAAACACGAACACAAGAACTATGACGATGGCGACGGCGACAGCGTGAGGAGGCGACGTTTTGACGATCATGTCCCCGTTGTCAGAACTCAGCTGAAATTCCACGCCAAGCTTCGTATAACAAAACAAAGTCCAAAGTATCTTAATAAATTTGAGTCCTGACTAGTCTTGGCGAATTCACATATTGTTATAAAAGCACATGTAGTTCTCTGTACATTCATTATTATTTATTATAATTAAAGTTTTTTGTCCACCACTCACTGTTGTAGTGTAAGGTATATTTGAAAATTTTTTAAATATATTTATTCATTTTGTTATTTAGTAAATATTGTATACTTATAGGTATAGTCTTTAGGCTGTATTTATAGACAAATCTCCTTTGGGAGCCACAATTCAGTTGTTCGTTGACAGATTTAAGACTTGGGTGGCTTTAGCGGAGGAAATATATTTGGACCTTATGAACTAAATAATTGTATAGATCTCTTATACGAAAGGACCAAACTCAACTTTAATTGTGTGTAAATTGTAGCTAAAGACATTAAGTAACTGTAAGCATACAAAATTGTCTAATTACATAGACTATTTTGTATACTCATAGGTAGTGCTTTGAGTTACAACTTTTATTACTCGATATGTCACTTATGGGCTGGGTGACTTTATCCCAGGAAATATTGGGACTGTATGGACATAATGACTTGATTCATATTTGACTATAAGAGTTGTGGCATGTACGTACTACTTTTTCAAATAAAATTTATATTTAACATGATGTTTTTACAAAATTATACATTTTCTTCAATTTAAAATAATGTTTTCAATAAAATACTTAACCATTATGGCCATACAGATTCATATCAAATTGGCTATTTGGTCCATCGGGTTCAAATATGTCCAACGGTAAAGTACCTCAGCCTATATTAAGTACTTATAAATGTGGAATTTTTATAATAAATTATGGTATTAATTTTTTTATATTATTGGTCAGTTCTATTGATAAATGTGTAATGTGAAAGAGTTACAGTTATATGATAACTAATATTAAAGAGTATTGACATGTGCGTAGCTTAGATATTATATTTATGCTTTGCAAGTATTTGATATATATGTAAAACACTATACAAGTTATTGTTATAAAATTTACTTAATTGCGTACTTGATCATGAAAATATAGCTTACAGCTTGTTTGCTGAATGCAGCAATAAATTTAAAACAATATTACATTTATAACATACCTAGTCTTTTGCAAACTGTAAGCTATATTTCAATGATTTAATAGCATTCAGCAATACTGTATAAGACAGAACAGACGCAAAAATATATGAAAGTGTAAGGGCTTACCCGCTTACTTAGATATAAACTTGGGGAACATAACCTCGAAGACTGCTATACCCTACAAGCAACATCTGCGAGAAACTCGGCATGATCTTAGGGATGACAGAATGGACAGCAGCAGGTCTTTCTTAATAGAAGCCTGCACAATGTGTGCACCACTCTCTCACGTTCGAACTTTTGTCGTCATATCCCTTGAAGCGCGTAACCACCGGTCACAACAGGGCGTTTGATGACTGCCGCGCACATGCACTTCTGTAGGCGCCCCTCTCTCTCTCTCTCTCTCTCTCTCTCTCTCTCTCTCTCTCTCTCTCTCTCTCTCTCTCTCTCTCTCTCTCTCTCTCTGTCTCTCTCTCTCTCTCTCTCTCTCTCTCTCTAGTCTCTCACAATTGAACAAGTTCCAACTGGCGCTCTCGCACTTCATGGGTTAAGAGTTACTAACGACGACAAAAGTTCGAACGTGAGAGAGTGGTTATTCTGTCTTCTGTACGTTAAGGCAGCAGCTTGCCCATTCGGTCATCCCCAAGATCATGCCGAGTTTCTCGCAGATGTTGCCTGTAGGGTAGTCAATCTTCGAGGTTATACTCCTTAGGTTTATATCTAGGTAAGCGGGTAGGCCCTTACATTTTCATGTATTTTTGCCTCTGTCCCGCCCTACTGAAAAAACTCACGTGAGATCTCACGCCAAAATTTCATCTGAAATTCTGGTCCGCGAGCTGGTAAAATCCCTTTAGTAATAAAAAATCAGTGTCTGGGAATTAGGAGTCGCCTATTAGGTTACGCCACCGCCCAGATATGTTCAAAAATCTGTTTTAAAGTGATTTAGCCATGTTTTACATTTTTATAAATTTTACACATGCGATCTCACGCGAGATCTCACGTGAGATTTCGCGTGAGAAATTTGAAACATGAGATTCCACGTGAGATCTCACGTGAGATCTCATGTGTAAAATTTCTAAAAATGTAAAAAATGGCTAAAATGCTTCAAAACGTAGATTTTTTAACTTATCTGGGGGGTGCGTAACCTAATAGGCGACTCCTAATTCCAAGAAACTGATTTTCTATCATTGAAGGAATTTTATCAGCTCGCGATCCAGAATTTCAGATGAGATTTTGGCGTGAGATCTCACGTGAGTTTTTTCAGTAGGGTGTCTTATACAGTATTGCTGAATGCTATTTAATCATTGAAATATCCCACATAGCATCGAAGGTTCCGGAAGAAAGTTCCAAGAAAGCTTACAGGGGAAGGTTAACGGAACCTTCCAGGTAGCTAATTGAAACTTTCAGAAACGTGACATTGGAAGTTATCTAAATAAGCTTCCAGTAAGATTCCTGGAAGGAAGCACAAGAAATTTCAAATACCTTACTCTGAAATATTATACGAAAGCTTTACGGATGCTTCCTAGAAGCTTACGTGGAAGATTACCAAAAATGAGTACCGGACGCTTTCACAGAAGGCTCTTGGAAGCTAACATAATGATTCTGGGAAGAAAATAAGTTTAATTACATATAAAGATTCCGGGAAGCTTTTGAAATAAATGCCAGGAAGCTTCTTATGGATCTTCCAATTGAACCTTGAGAAAAGCTTTCATGGAAAATTCTAGGAAGTATTTTAGCAAGGTTCCTGACATAATAAAGCAACTGGCCTAAACCTATAATGAAAACTTCCGAGTGGATTTCGGCGTAACGTTTTTAGGAAACTTCCAGAAAGTGTTAGAAAAGACTACCAAAAAGGTTCCAAAAGTGCTACGGTGAAATGTTACCTAAAACTTACGAGAAAGCTTCCATGAAGCTTACATAAACAGTTACTGAAATCAGCACTGGAAGCTTCGCGGATGGATCTATAAAGATTCTAAGAAGAACAAAAGTTTAATTACATATAACGCTTACTCGAATCTTTCGAAATACATTTCAAGAAGCGCCTTCTGGAAGTTTAAATTGATCTTTGAGGGAAGCTTTCATGGAAAATTCTTGGAAGTGTTCTGGCAAGGTTCCTGACATATAATAATAAAACAACTGGCCTAAAGATATAATGGAAGCTCCCAAAAGTGTTTCAGAATATCCTTCCTTGAAAACTTTCAGAAAGTTTTAGGAAAGGTGAACAAAAAGATTCCAAGCGTACTAGAGGAGAATGTTACTGGAAATTTAAGAGAAATCTTCGAGAAAGCTTACATGATGGATTGCAGAAAAGTAGTACTTGAATCTTTCATTGAAGGTTCTCAGAAGCTATTAGGAAGCTCCTCGGAAGACCAGCAGTTAAATTACATATAAATCTTACTGGAAGACTTCCTCTGAGAGACTAGATTGGACTTTGAGGAAAGAATTTATGATGTTTTGGAGGAAGCATTCCAGAATGGCTCCTAATGCATGACAAAGGAACTACCCTAAAGTTGTCACGAAAACTTTTAGATCTCACCTGACTCCATCATCGGTGATTCCGAACATGTAGATCATGTATTGGATACGTTTGAACGTATCCAATACTACGTGTTGGAACACGTAGACGCGAAAAAATGCGGTACTCTCAGGTAATATATGCTCTAATACCGCTCGCTCCGTAACGCTTTGAGAGTTAAGTAAATCGCACTGCAGACGCAGACTTGAATTGCTTTTATGCCAAGCTAAAATTGCTTGGAAGTTGTATAGCAAAATTCACGGTGGGATCTACGACTATTTTAGATATTTTTTTCAGTATAACATTGCTAGTATACGTATTGTGTCCACCCTCCATTATTTGAAACATATAAAAATTGGACGATAGGGAGGGTCAACCCTTCAAAAAAAAACAAAAAAAAACACAACACTTCACATTCTATATTCCAACGTTTCGCTGATCCTTATTGTCAGCCTCATCAGGGAACTGTTTATTGAAAAAATTCAGATATAAATACAATTATAAATACCGTTGTCACAAGCGCTTTTTAAATGAACAACAATGAAAGATAAAACTTACAAAACTAATCTCAACAACATGTCAACTAGATAATTATCAAATTATTTAGTAGTAACAACTACATTGTCAAAAGTAGAAAGCCACATTGTCTCACTCACAGATGACTGAAATTTGGCTAAATTTATCTTCGAGTATATAAGCATTGCTCCCTATGTTATTGTCGAGTAGTATACAAACGCAATTTTACAGATATATGCGAGGATATATTGTCCAGTCGCATACAAACGCAAATTTACACATAATGCGAGGGGGACAGTACGAACGTGTGTTTGTGTGTCTATATGTATATATATGTCTCGTGTAAAGTCACGTTATGTTTTGCATAGATTGATTAGTCTATTGTATTGTGCATTCAAAAATTTTGTATCCTCATGTCTATTTATAGTACACCCATTACTTTTTATGTGTAACATTTCTAAAATCCGTCTTTTATTAAAATTATGTTCTCTGTCTAATATTACAGTATTTTCCCAATCAAAACAATGATTGGGATTTACAAAAATATGTGTGGGTACAGGCATTAATTTGTTATTGTTAACACATAGGGCATGATCAATTTTTTCTACCGATATTTTATGTTCTTGAATACGAGTTTTTAAGGAACGTTTACTTTCACCTATATATACGTTACTACAACTACCGCAATTAAATTGTTAAATGATTCCAGTCTCATTCCATTTACAATTTTTATCTTTGCCTAATTTTATAATGTTATCCATTTTTTGGTTCATGAGGGGAACGCAACGAATATTGTATTTTTTGAGTAGTATAGCAGAAGTATAATAAAATTTTTCTATGAAGGGCAAGGCTAATGTCAAGGACGGCTCAACCGAATTAGTGGTAGTTTTTGCAATAGTTGTATTTTTAAATTTGTGATAACGTAATCTACTTGAAATATTGGAATCTGTGAAATCCGTAGGATAATTGTTGTTGCTTAAAATATTTTTTACGATATCGATGTTTTGTTTGTGAAATGAAACATCCGAAAGTAGGATGGCCCTGTCAATCAAATTAGACACAATATTACGTTTCTCTTGTGTGGTATGGTTTGAAGTAAAATTTAAAATTCTGCCTGAACTGGTTTTCTTTTGGTACCAATTGGTGATAATTTTGCTATTGTTTTTTATCAGGGTTAAATCTAAAAAGTTAATACTATTGTTGACTTCAACTTCATGAGTAAATTGTAAATGTGAATTATAACTATTGAATATATCTAGAGTAGGTTGTAAAAATTTCTTTTTTTATGCACATTATTGTGTCATCAACTTACCGAAAATAAAATAACGGGATACAATTGATTTCGTCCTTTAATTGTTCTAAACACTGGACTTCTAGATCTTCCATTACTAAATCGGCGAAAATGGGAGAAATTGGTGAGCCCATGGGGCTACCAAATATTTGTTTATAAATTTTATCATTAAACTGAAAAAAGGTATTGTCAAACAAGAATTTTACCAACTCTATAATATGAACATAAGGAATTTTTGAACGACTGTTTATTTGTGAAAATCTTTTATCTAGACTATCGATAACTAACTGGCATGGAATATTAGTAAATAACGAGGTAACATCGAGAGACAATAATATATAATCAGTTGGAATGTTTATATTTGATATCCTATCTTTGAATTGAAAACTATTATTCACGTGTGACTTAGGCTTTTTTAAAATAGAAGAAAGATCACTACTCAGAATCTTAGCCAGCAAATGCCCCGGGCTGTGGATAGACGAAATAATTGGTCGTAACGGTGCTCTGTCTTTATGGATCTTGGGCAATCCATAAGCTTTTGCCAACACTGTGTTGGTTTGTGTCAGACTGTTACTATGATATTTTTTCGGTAGATAATCATTATCATTCAGATAAGAGAGTAATAGATGAGCTTTTTTCTGTAGAGAATTGAGAGGATTTTTCTTGAGATTAGTGTAGGTGGTTTTGTCACTGAAAATATTTTCCATTTTTTCAGTGTATTCATCGGTGTTCAGGCAAACCGTAACGTTACCCTTATCTGCATATGTAAAAAATAGATTAGTGAGTTCTTTTTGGAAATTTTTTGTGATTTTGAGTTTCTTAGAAAATTCAATATCCTGTTTTGAAACAGCGTTATTGTTATTCTTGTGTTTTAAGATGTTATCGACGATGATCTCTCTAACTTCCTTATTATGTTCAAAATCTTTCATACTTAGGCAGTGTTCAAAGTTTTTGACTGTGGTGAAAATATTATGTTTTTTGAACTTAGTTTTTAGATTGAAATTTCTACCTAATGAAACTACATCTAAAACATCTTGTGGTATTGATTCTTTTTTTAAATTTATCAACCAATTACTTTTATTGCAAAATTCTTTATTATTTTTTGGTTTTCGAGATACTAGCCTAAAAAGTTTTTTATCTAATTTTACTTTTAAGTTGTTATAAATTTTTAATGTTTTAGTTTCTGTAAAACTTCTAAATTTTGTAATAACATTATTGTTTAAATGTAATTTTCCCAATAGGACGGCTAGGGCAGTTAGTCTACTTTTGATATGAGCAATATGGTTAAAGAGGTCTTGAATTTCAAGTTTTAATATTCTTTTGGTGAATAATTTTGAACTATTTGTAAAAGAACGTTGACACGATTTACTATTGAAAAAAAATTCTCTAGTCATAGAGTTGTTGATATGTATTGGTATGACTTCTTCTCGATGACAATTGATGAGAAAAGAATGCTTAGCATTAGACTTAGATAGTTCGTGTCTAAACGTAGTCCAAGACTTGAAAATACGCATTGCTTGGCAACCATATTCATCAGAAACATGTTGAAAAAAACCTCTCCTTGTTGAGGTCTGGCCATTGTTCCATCGGAGGCCGTGATTAATATACGTATTATTTCCACCCTCCATTATTTGAAACATATAAAAATTGGACGATAGGGAGGGTCACTCCTTCAAAAATAAACAAAAAAAACACAACACTTCACATTCTATATTCCAACGTTTCGCTGATCCTTGTTGTCAGCCTCATCAGGGAACTGTTTATTGAAAAAATTCAGATATAAATACAATTATAAATATCGTTGTCACAAGCGCTTTTTAAATGAATAACCTTGAAAGATAAAACTTACAAAACTAATCTCAACAACATGTCAACCAGATAATTATCAAATTATTTAGTAGTAACAACTACATTGTCAAAAGTATAAAGCCACATTGTCTCACTCACAGATGACTGAAATTCGGCTAAATTTATCTTCGAGTATATAAGCATTGCTCCCTATGTTATTGTCGAGTAGTATACAAACGCAATTTTACACATATATGCGAGGATATATTGTCCAGTCGCATACAAACGCAAATTTACACATATATGCGAGGAGGACAGTACGAACGTGTGTTTGTGTGCCTATATGTATATGTCGCGTGTAAAGTCACGTTATGTTTTGCATAGATTGATTAGTCTATTGTATTGTGCATTCAAAAATGTTGTATCCTCATGTCTATTTATAGTACACCCATTACTTTTTATGTGTAACATTTCTAAAATCCGTCTTTTATTAAAATTATGTTCTCTGTCTAATATTACAGTATTTTCCCAATCAAAACAATGATTGGGATTTTCAAAAATAATTGTGGGTACAGGCATTAATTTGTTATTGTTAATACATTGGGCATGATCAATTTTTTCTACCGATTTTTTATGTTCTTGAATACGAGATTTAAGGAACGTTTACTTTCACCTATATATACGTTACTACAAGTACCGCAATTAAATTTGTAAATGATTCCAGTCTCATTACATTTACAATTTTTATCTTTGCCTAATTTTATAATGTTATCCATTTTTTGGTTCATGAGGGGAACGCAACGAATATTGTATTTTTTGAGTAGTTTAGCAGAAGTATAATAAAATTTTTCTATGAAGGGCAAGGCTAATGTCAAGGACGGCTCAACCGAATTAGTGGTAGTTTTTGCAATAGTTGTATTTTTAAATTTGTGATAACGTAATCTACTTGAAATACAGGAATCTGTGAAATCCGTAGGATAATTGTTGTTGCTTAAAATATTTTTTACGATATCGATGTTTTGTTTGTGAAATGAAACATCCGAAAGTAGAATGGCCCTGTCGATCAAATTAGACACAATATTACGTTTCTGTTGTGTGTTATAGTTTGAAGAAAAATTTAAAATTCTGCCTGAACTGGTTTTCTTTTGGTACCAATTGGTGATAATTTTGCTATTGTTTTTTATCAGGGTTAAATGTAAAAAGTTAATACTATTGTTGACTTCAACTTCATGAGTAAATTGTAAATGTGAATTATAACTATTGAATATATCTAGAGTAGGTCCTATTGGGAAAATTACATTTAGACAATAATGTTATTACAAAATTTAGAAGTTTTACAGAAACTAAAACATTAAAAATTTATAACAACTTAAAAGTAAAATTATATAAAAAAACTTTTTAGGCTAGTATCTCGAAAACCAAAAAATAATAAAGAATTTTGCAATAAAAGTAATTGGTTGATAAATTTAACAAAAGAATCAATACCACAAGATATTTTAGATGTAGTTTCATTAGGTAGAAATTTCAATCTAAAAACTAAGTTCACAAAACATAATATTTTCACCACAGTCAAAAACGTTGAACGCTGCCTAAGTATGAAAGATTTTGAACATAATAAGGAAGTTAGAGAGATCATCGTCGATAACATCTTAAAACACAAGAATAACAATAACGCTGTTTCAAAACAGGATATTGAATTTTCTAAGAAACTCAAAATCACAAAAAATTTCCAAAAAGAACACTTTAATCTATTTTTTACATGTGCAGATAAGGGTAACGTTACGGTTTGCCTGAACACCGATGAATACACTGAAAAAATGGAAAATATTTTCAGTGACAAAACCACCTACACTAATCTCAAGAAAAATCCTCTCAATTCTCTACAGAAAAAAAGCTCATCTATTACTCTCTTATCTGAATGATAATGATTATCTACCGAAAAAATATCATAATAACGGTCTGACACAAACCAACACAGTGTTGGCAAAAGCTTATGGATTGCCCAAGATCCATAAAGACGGCGCACCGTTACGACCAATTATTTCGTCTATCAATAGCCCGGGGCATTTGCTGGCTAAGATTCTATGTAGTGATCTTTCTTCTATTTTAAAAAAGCCTAAGTCACACGTGAATAGTAGTTTTCAATTGAAAGATAGGATATCAAATATAAACATTCCAACTGATTATATATTATTGTCTCTCGATGTTACCTTGTTATTTACTAATATTCCATGCCAGTTAGTCATCGATAGTCTAGATAAAAGATTTTCACAAATAAACAGTCTTTCAAAAATTCCTTATGTTCATATTATAGAGTTGGTAAAATTCTTGTTTGACAATACCTTTTTTCAGTTTAATGATAAAATTTATAAATAAATATTTGGTAGCCCCATGGGCTCACCAATTTCTCCCATTTTCGCTGATTTAGTAATGGAAGATCTAGAAGTCCAGTGTTTAGAACAATTAAAGGACGAAATCAATTGTATCCCGTTATTTTATTTTCGGTACGTTGATGACACAATAATGTGCATAAAAAAAGAATTTTTACAACCTACTCTAGATATATTCAATAGTTATAATTCACATTTACAATTTACTCATGAAGTTGAAGTCAACAATAGTATTAACTTTTTAGATTTAACCCTGATAAAAAATAATAGCAAAATTATCACCAATTGGTACCAAAAGAAAACCAGTTCAGGCAGAATTTTAAATTTTACTTCAAACCATACCACACAAGAGAAACGTAATATTGTGTCTAATTTGATCGACAGGGCCATTCTACTTTCGGATGTTTCATTTCACAAACAAAACATCGATATCGTAAAAAATATTTTAAGCAACAAAAATTATCCTAGGGATTTCACAGATTCCTGTATTTCAAGTAGATTACGTTATCACAAATTTAAAAATACAACTATTGCAAAAACTACCACTAATTCGGTTGAGCCGTCCTTGACCTTGCCCTTCATAGAAAAATTTTATTATACTTCTGCTAAACTACTCAAAAAATACAATATTCGTTGCGTTCCCCTCATGAACCAAACAATGGATAACATTATAAAATTAGGCAAACATAAAAATTGTAAATGGAATGAGACTGGAATCATTTACAAATTTAATTGCCGTAGTTGTAGTAACGTATATATAGGTGAAAGTAAACGTTCCTTAAAAACTCGTATTCAAGAACATAAAAAATCGGTAGAAAAAATTGATCATGCCCTATGTATTAACAATAACAAATTAATGCCTGTACCCACAATTATTTTTGAAAATCCCAATCATTGTTTCGATTGGGAAAATACTGTAATATTAGACAGAGAACATAATTTTAATAAAAGACGGATTTTAGAAATGTTACACATAAAAAGTAATGGGTGTACTATAAATAGACATGAGGATACAAAATTTTTGAATGCACAATACAATAGACTAATCAATCTATGCAAAACATAACGTGACTTTACACGCGACGTATATTACATATAGACACACAAACACACGTTCGTACTGTCCTCCTCGCATATATGTGTAAAATTGCGTTTGTATACTACTCGACAATAACATAGGGAGCAATGCTTATATACTCGAAGATAACTTTAGCCGAATTTCAGTCATCTGTGAGTGAGACAATGTGGCTTTCTACATTTGACAATGTAGTTGTTACTACTAAATAATTTGATAATTATCTGGTTGACATGTTGTTGAGATTAGTTTTGTAAGCTTTATCTTTCAATGTTGTTCATTTAAAAAGCGCTTGTGACAACGATATTTATAATTGTATTTATATCTGAATTTTTTCAATAAACAGTTCCCTGATGAGGCTGACAACAAGAATCAGCGAAACGTTGGAATATAGAATGTGAAGTGTTGTGTTTTTTTTTGTTTATTTTTGAAGGGTTGATCCTCCCTATCGTCCAATTTTTATATGTTTCATAACATTGCTAGTTTCATACAATAATAAAAAATTCGACTATGCGACTGAGCAACATTTTATGAAAACTTTAGAAAGCTCTCGGGAACTTAAGGGTGCCCTTCACGCCAAAATTCAACTTTTATCTATTAATATATAGCCTATATATAATCTCTTATCAATATAATTCATGAAATATCAAACAAAAAGGTAGGTCAACATAAATAAAATTTTAAGATTAGCCTTAGTTATCTTACAAATACTGTACAAAAGTCTTAAAGAACTGAATTTTTTCAAATTCTTCCAAGCGATGAGAAATAAAAGACTACGGTGAACCACTGCACATACTTTTTCTTTAATATAAAATAATGAAAATGTTATTGTGATTTTATAATGTAGCTGAAATTAAAAAATTGTTCCCTTTTTAATAAATATTTAAATATTTATTTAAAATTAATATTTATTTATTCATATTATTTCTTTTTTTATTTATTTAAAAATCTAATTTTAGCTACATTATAAAATCACAACAACATTTGCATTATTTTATATTGAAGAAAAAGCATGCGCAGAGGTTCACCGTAGACTTTTTTTTCATCGCTTGGAAGAATTTGAAAGAATTCAATTTTTGAATACCTTTGTACAGTATTTGTAAGCAAACTAGGGCTAATCTTAAAATATTATCTATTTTAACCTTCCATTTTGTTTGATATTTCATATATTATATTGATGAAAATTTTTAGGTAGGCTATATTAATATAACCTATAAATTAATATTACCTACTAATATAGGTAAAAGTTGAGTTTTGGAGTGAAGGGCACCGTTAAAAAAATATTTAGAAACTGAATGCTTCAAGGAGATGTGGAATACCGACATCATCTTCCTACGTGTATATTTTAACGAAATTCTAATAAAATGGCTTTAAAAAAATTCTACATATAGTATTTAAATATATGGAGGGCGTGAAAATTGTGTTTTCCCAAAAAACTGTTTAGAAATTTTTGTATTAAAAAAAAATTATAACGACGAAAGTAGGAATCTCCGTTTTTGTCATTTTAATCCAATTTTTAAATGAGTATATCTCATTATATTACTCTCATAAGAAGCGCTAAAAGAATTCTGACAAGGAAAGTACCCGAACTGTCAAATTCAAAAAAATTCCAAACCCATATTAAAAAGTAGACCTCCATGCGAGATTCGCGAAACCATTTTTTTTATCGGCTGAGAAGCGCTTTATAAGGGTTAAAATCACCCCTAAAGTTTACCCCCAAGAAACGTTTTTTTGATATATCTCGGCTTCTACTTAACTTCTTTTAACGAAACAAAATGGAAAGAGTTTCTTATAAAAAAGCCAAGAAATCCGTGGTAGTATGAACATTAAGGGTTGCATCCCTTATTTTTTAGAGGGTGAAATTGTGTTTTTTTAAGAATAATTTTTGTTATGAGAATTCATAAAATAATTAAAAATAGGTCAAAACATTATTTTTACCAACTACAATAAATAACAGTTGGTTTTTTTGGGCATTCTTAGCGAAACAACCCCTTAAGAGGTGGTAAACCACCCCTTGCACAAATGAATTAGGTATATTTTTTTGGCAATTATATTTTTCCTTAAAATGGGTTCTTGAAGTCGTTAATCGGAATCCACAGTTAGATCCACAATAAAAATTTGAAAATAGTGAATTCAATATGGCGAAAAATTTTTTAGAAATATTTTAAATTCCACGAAAAATAGTATGTAGACCCCCTAGCGGTAATTATATTATGTAAATAAGTGTATAATAATGTAACAAGTTTTTGTTATGTTATTCTATTATTTATTATTTTTTTATCGTACACTTAAATAAACAACTCGTACGATAAACAAGTGTATGATATTGTAGTTGTTTGTAAAAAAGTGTAAGAAAACGTAACAAATTGTACTTTTCTACTGGATTTCGGACGCTTTTACATTTTACCACAGTTTATACCATTTTTTAATAATTTCTTACTTTTCCTTACATTTGTCTACGTTTTATTACTTTTTAATTTGTACTCTTAATTCAAATTTTATAGGCATTCTTACACTTTCGTACATCTTTTTACATTTTATTATATATTTGTACTTTTAATTACATCTTTTTACGTTTATATACAAATTTTGATACACATTTTACATCGTATCACATATTTGTACACTTTTTTCAAATAGTTCATAATTATACTTTTATAATAATTTATAATTGTACTTTTATTTAAATAAAGCTATGAATAAAATATTTTCAAAGATGTAAAGAAAAAATACTAAAACGTAATAAAATGTAAATTATTATGTATTAGAAATATAATTAATATATGTTACAAAATGTAAGTTACTGTATAAAAGTTTAAATTTTTACAAATTCTTACAGATTTTTACAATTTATTATCTTTTAATACAAATTCTTATACAATTCTACCAATTTCTAAGCAGCACAACGACCAATTTTAAATCCTACGGGTCAGCCAACAGCAGACGGCAAGCTAGCTAATTATTCTGACGATCATGGATTATATGTTTTACAATAATGTTATTCATGAAAAAAATGTTGTAAACATAGCGATTTTTTGCACCATGAAAATGTTATAATCGCTCGTTTACCACAAATATCGCATGTAATAAAATTAGAATTTAAGCAAAATTTTTTTGGGTTTTCAATTTTTTCTGGCCTTTCATCAATGTAACCGGCGGCGTACCAAGCATATTTAAATAAATTTTGAAACCTGGGACTTGATAATTGATTATGTACTAATGAATGCATTTTGATTATATTATTTCTATCGTGTAAGTTGAGATCCTCATTTGTTAGAAATATCATATCCGAAAACGTTCGAACGAAGTTCTTCCACATTCGAAAACCGTAAATATCAAGCGGTTGAAGTTCACTTGTTGTTCTTTGTGGAATTTGTAGAATCGTTAAGGTTTTATGTTCCGGTTTTACTTTATAAATTATATCTAGGCAGTGACCTCTCCATGAATCAAGCAATAGGGTACTTGTTATGGTAGTTGATGGAAAATATACATCTTGCGCCCAAGTTTGAACATGTTCTTTAGTCAATTTACCTGATTTCGATGCCATTACATAAACATTTTCTGCTGCAAATAAATTTTTTCTGACTACAGTTCCAAACTCCCCCTTTGGTTCTTGCATGACTAAAAAGAAGGGTGATAGAAGTTTTCCTTCAGCAGATACAGTAGGTTGGATAGTATAAGAATGAGTTGTCGAATGCACAGATTGCACTATACTCTCTACACTTTTATCTCCTCTAAGATTGAGGGTTCGACCACTGTGTAATTCGTAATTAAAACCACTTTGGTCGGAGTTATAAACACGTTTTGCACCATATTTTATGATGGCATTTTTTACTCTATTGCGATATTCCTGTTTTTGTGCTGACCATTCTTCTGAATCATCTATAGATTTTTTAGTAATAATTTTTGTTATTTTTCGAGAAACGATATTAAATCGCCGTTTAAATTCATTTAACCAGTGTCTAGAAGCTTTAAATTCATTGAAGTCTAACTCTAATGCTTTTTCTTTTGCCATACGTCTTACATCAATGTCATGAATGGGTATTCTATTCGATCTGGCTACGTTAAATTTTTGTAAACAATATTCCTCAATTTTTTTCAATTTATCGATCCTACTTCCTCCTATTGCCACTTGATCTCTCCATCTATATAGCTGACGTGCTGTTTTTAATTTTTTGAATCGATTTTGGACTGTTTCAAATTTTAACTTGTTTTTACTACTTAACCAATACTCCACAGCTTGCTTTTTGTAGTCAAAATTAATACTCTCTGATTCGGTCCTACATTGATTTTCAGTTTCGAGTGTTATCATATCTTCTGCATCGATATCTTCATGTAAATCATCTGCAGGTATGTCATCGTAAGGTTCGTAGGTATCATCATAATATAGAAATTCTTCCGTTTCTTCGTAAATACTACGATCATTTATACTTGCTATTATAATATTATACACTATATTAGCAACATTTCTTTTCTTGATCTTGAAACATACTGTTTAAAATAAATAAAACATTCATCGCATTTACCAAATTCATATTTATGGAAAATATTTTCTTTCTTCTTTTAGATACGTTGAGTCGCAGTGTAAACCTGTAAAAGTTTTAGTTATTATAGCCTTTTTATAGCCATAACAGTATAGGCATGTACAATAGTATGAATGTACAGTAAGTGTAAAAAGTATTCAGACATCCAAAACTTTTGAGGAAAACATTTTACTAAATTCCTTTGTAAGTGCATGGGAATTCGTTATTTTTTGTCAATGTTTTGTCTACAATATACACTATTTGATTAGCATTAAATAGTTGCTAAACGGTATTATTATAAATAAAGTACTACTTCTATTCACTCGTATGAATATTTTTTTACACTTAACTTAACTGATTAAATCGTCAGTATGTCATATTTTATATATTAGAATAACAGTAATGTAACAGTAATTCTAAAAATTAAAATCAAAACATAATTTTTACTATCATAAAATAATTCAATGCATGTATTAAGAGTAAAGTTTCACTATCAAAATATTTACAATTGGTACAATAAAGATTCTATAATAGATTTTTACTGAATTTGACTTTCTTAACTTCGGCCACTTGTTCAAAATTTATTGTATATTTTGACGAGTTTTATATTTAAAAATGCTGCATTTTATTTAACTTTTCAATATTATATCTATTATATCCTTCTATTAGAAATATTTTGAATAATTATGTAGAAGAAAGAAATTTCAATTATATGGTTACTTACGACTATTATTATTGTTGTTATCATTCAATTCAAATAGGATTTCGTACTCGTAAAATGTTTACTTGCCATTAAAAAATATGATGCAAGTACCTCCAGACACTTATATTTTCAATTAATACCCATA
This sequence comes from Torymus aiolomorphi, assembly GCA_036365515.1. Taxonomy (NCBI): domain Eukaryota; kingdom Metazoa; phylum Arthropoda; class Insecta; order Hymenoptera; family Torymidae; genus Torymus; species Torymus aiolomorphi. Next base: position 117,622,523 of record CM070873.1, read on the forward strand.
AAATAATGTTGACATTGAATATTAATTTAACACGAGCGTAGAAAAACGTTCAGTAACGTATATTTGTTTTCGACTGACCGATGTTTCACTTATTTATGAATAAAAGAGGAGGAATCGGGAGATAAGCCATGTCAATGCAAGTGTACGTAATCTTGTATATTGCGCAATAACCATGAATTGCTATAATTATCATTATATTAAAAATTTTGTTCATATTAATTTATATTAATAAATCATAAATAAACTTTTCTTATTAAAACCTATCATATTTTCAACAAGCATGAAAATTCTCCTAGCTGAAATTATAAAATATGAAAGAAAATAAGAAAATACTTATAAAATGGAATAAATTGTCGAAAAATGTAAGAAATCATACGATACTGGATTTTGGGCATATTTAACAAGTTGTTAAAGTTTCTTAAATTTTCTTTCAATTCCTTACGTTTTCTAAATACTTCCTTGTGTAGCTTATTTTTATGAAATTATAAGGAAGTATTTGTTAGAAAAATCTGTAAGAATTAATTTGTTAGAAAAATCTGTAAGAATTTGTAAAAATTTAAACTTTTATACAGTAACTTACATTTTGTAACATATATTAGTTATATTTCTAATACATAATAATTTACATTTTATTACGTTTTAGTATTTTTTCTTTACATCTTTGAAAATATTTTATTTATAGCTTTATTTAAATAAAAGTACAATTATAAATTATTATAAAAGTATAATTATGAACTATTTGAAAAAAGTGTACAAATATGTGATACGATGTAAAATGTGTATCAAAATTTGTATATAAACGTAAAAAGATGTAATTATAAGTACAAATATATAATAAAATGTAAAAAGATGTACGAAAGTGTAAGAATGCCTATAAAATTTGAATTAAGAGTACAAATTAATAAGTAATAAAACGTAGACAAATGTAAGGAAAAGTAAGAAATTATTAAAAAATGGTATAAACTATGGTAAAATGTAAAAGCGTCCGAAATCCAGTAGAAAAGTACAATTTGTTACGTTTTCTTACACTTTTTTACAAACAACTACATTATCATACACTTGTTTATCGTACGATGTGTTTATTTAAGTGTATGATAAAAAAATAATAAATAATAGAATAACATAACAAAACATTGTTACATTATTATACACTTATTTACATAATATAATTTCCGCTAGGGGGTCTACATACTATTTTTCGTGGAATTTAAAATATTTCTAAAAAATTTTTCGCCATATTGAATTCACTATTTTCAAATTTTTATTGTGGATCTAACTGTGGATTCCGATTAACGACTTCAAGAACCCATTTTAAGGAAAAAAATAATTGCCAAAAAAATATACCTAATTTATTTGTGTTAGGGGTGGTTTACCACCTCTTAAGGGGTTGTTTCGCGAAGAATGCCCAAAAACACCAACTGTTATTTATTGTAGTTGGTAAAAATAATGTTTTGACCTATTTTTAATTATGTTATGAATTCTCACAACAAAAATTATTCTTAAAAAGACACAATTTCACCCTCTAAAAAATAAGAGATGCAACCCTTAATGTTCATCCTACCACGGATTTCTTGGCTTTTTAATAAGAAACTCTTTCCATTTTGTTTCGTTAAAAAAAGTTAAGTAGAAGCCGAGATATATCAAAAAAACGTTTCTTGGGGGTAAACTTTAGGGGTGATTTTAACCCTTATAAAGCGCTTCTCAGCCGATAAAAGAAATGGTTTCGTGAATCTCGCATGGAGGTCTACTTTTTAATATGGGTTTGGAATTTTTTTGAATTTGACAGTTCGGGTACTTTCCTTGTCAGAATTCTTTTAGCGCTTCTTATGAGAGTAATATAATGAGATATACTCATTTAAAAATTGGATTAAAATGACAAAAACGGAGATTCCTACTTTCGTCGTTATAATTTTTTTTTTAATACAAAAATTTCTAAACAGTTTTTTGTGAAAACACAATTTTCACGCCCTCCATATATTTAAATACTACATGTAGAATTTTTTTAAAGCCATTTTATTAGAATTTCGATAAAATATACACGTTGGAAGATGATGTCGGTATTCCACATCTCCTTGAAGCATTCAGTTTCTGAATATTTTATTTAACGGTGTCCTTCACTCCAAAACTCAACTTTTACCTATATTAGTAGGTAATATTAATTTATAGGTTATATTAATATAGCCTACCTAAAAATTTTCATCAATATAATATATGAAATATCAAACAAAATGACAGGTTAAAATAGATAATATTTTAAGATTAGCCCTAGTTAGCTTACAAATACTGTACAAAGGTATTCAAAAATTGAATTCTTTCAAATTATTCCAAGCGATGAAAAAAAAGTCTACGGTGAACCTCTGCGCATGCTTTTTCTTCAATATAAAATAATGCAAATGTTGTTGTGATTTTATAATGTAGCTAAAATTAGATTTTTAAATAAATAAAAAAAGAAATAATATGAATAAATAAATATTAATTTAAAATAAATATTTAAATATTTATTAAAAAGGGAACAATTTTTTAATTTCAGCTACATTATAAAATCACAATGACATTTTCATTATTTTATATTAAAGAAAAAGTATGTGCAGTGGTTCACCGTAGTCTTTTATTTCTCATCGCTTGGAAGAATTTGAACAAATTCAGTTTTTTAAGACTTTTGTACAGTATTTGTAAGATAACTAGGGCTAATCTTAAAATTTTATTTATGTTGACCTATCTTTTTGTTTGATATTTCATGAATTATATTGATAAGAGATTTTATATAGGCTATATATTAATAGATAAAAGTTGAGTTTTGGCGTGAAGGGCACCCTTAAGTTCCCGAGAGCTTTCTAAAGTTTTCATAAAATGTTGCTCAGTCGCATAGTCGAATTTTTTATTATTGTATGAAACTAGCAACAAAACATTGTTACATTATTATACACTTATTTACATAATATAATTTCCGCTAGGGGGTCAACATACTATTTTTCGTGGAATTTAAAATATTTCTAAAAAATTTTTCGCCATATTGAATTCACTATTTTCAAATTTATATTGTGGATCTAACTGTGGGTTCCGATTAACGACTTCAAGAACCCATTTTAAGGAAAAAAATAATTGCCAAAAAAATATACCTAATTCATTTGTGTTAGGGGTGGTTTACCACCTCTTAAGGGGTTGTTTCGCGAAGAATGCCCAAACACACCAACTGCTATTTATTGTAGTTGGCAAAAATAATGTTTTGACCTATTTTTAATTATGTTATGAATTCTCACAACAAAAATTATTCTTAAAGAAAACACAATTTCAACCTCTAACAAATAAGGGATGCAACCCTTAATGTTCATACTACCACGGATTTCTTGACTTTTTAATAAGAAACTCTTTCCATTTTGATTTGTTAGAAAAAGTTAAGTAGAAGCCGAGATATATCAAAAAACGTTTCTTGGGGGTAAACTTTAGGGGTGATTTTAGCCCTTATAAAGCGCTTCTCAGCCGATCAAAAAAATCGTTTCGCGAATCTCGCATGGAGGTCTACTTTTTAATATGGGTTTGGAATTTTTTTGAATTTGACAGTTCGGGTACTTTCCTTGTGAGTATTCCCTGGCGGAAAATAGTTCTGCTTTTCTTAGTTTTTTTCTATTTTTTATAATTTTTTTTTTGTTTTTTTCTGTTTTTTTCTGCTTTTTTCTGTTTCTTTCTGTTTATCGTTGTTCTTCTCTATTTATTTTTATTCAAAGTTGTGTTTTTTTTTGCTTTTTTTAGTACGAATTGGAACAATAGGAATTCAAAGAAAACGATAATAAATAGAAAAACCGCTGCCAATTCATTGGCCCGTAGCTTCCTCAACCGTAATTTGTTGATTCCTTTAATTAATTATTAATAACAAAATTTATAATTTTTAAAAAAATTTATTGCATAATTATAATTAAATTCATTTATGAATATTAAAAATTGTTAATTTATAAATTTATTTATTTATTTATTATTTATTTATATCAAATTTATATAAATTTTGAGCTGATAAATAAAGTTATCATTTGAAATAGAAGTAAAATATCTCGACGCCTCCTGTTCATATAATTCTAACTCACGGAAAAGTGCAACATAATTCTAACTCAAAATTCTATGCAAGATAAGTCCAACTTGAAATTTCGTGCAATATAATTCTAACCCGCAACTCCATGCATTAAAATTCCAATTCGGGGCAATACAATATGATTCCTATTCAAACTCACAGTGCAATATGATGCTAACTCGTGCGGCAAAACAATATAAATCTAATTGAAATAATCCTGGACATTATTTCTTATGACAAACAATTCTGTACTCAAGCACTTCTAATAACACGGGAGAGAAATAGTAGTACTTTATTTATCAATTAATCTGATGTTTTACATATATTGATATCCATACATAATCATGAAACGGAGGCATAAACGCAAAAAACACGATTTTTCACAGAAAATAAGGGTTACTAATTAAACAAGCTTTACTCAAACATAAATAAACCACCTTTAAAAGTTGAAATAGATTGGGTGCACGAGAAAACGGGCTCTCGAAAACAAGCTTCTTACGCGTGCTTATATTCAAAGCGAAACTACTGGTCAAATTAACAGTAGCTTAAGCCTACCAAATTTTTTATCAAATGACTAGTAAATTTTTATATATAGTAGTACAATATCATGTACTATAATATATGAACCTATTATATGTTATGATACATAAAAATAACCACAATACATGCGATATATATGCGTGTAAAAAAAGCACCATTTGCGGTTTTTATGAAATTAAATTTTAATTTTTCCGGTGACTTGACATTTTCTTTACAGAAAAAGATTTCACAGCTGAAATGCTATACTCTCTAGATGGTTTTATGAACAAATTATCGATTTTCATTAAATGACGAGGAAAAATGCTTTTTGTCCATAAGAGCCTATCGAGGGGGCATAGTAAGCACTTCAATGTGCACAAAAAATAATCTTAAAATAATCTCTTGTACTCTAATGTACTGTCTTATACTCTCTTGTGCTCTCGTTACTCCCTCAAAAGAAGAAAATATAGAGAGTATAAAGAGTAGATATAAAAATACAAAGAGTACATACGAGAGTACAAAGAGTACATATAAGTACAAAGAGTATATTACATAAAAGTTCAACACGATTATTTAAATAATTTTAAACCCAAGCAGCCGGGGGATACGAGGTTCACGCATATTAGGGAATTCCGTAGAAGTGCAACAATCATCAATACGATTATTTAAATAATTTTTTTCAACGCGTGCATGAAAAAGGCCCATTTTCTGTGTAGAAAAGTGAACGGAAAATCGAACATTTCGAGCATCTAGCGAGGCCTCCCGTAAGAGCGGGAGGAAAAGACGTTATTCGGCCTAAAAAGAGGTTCTAAAGTGACTTTTTTTAACTAATTGGATACAAAAATACTATATTTGCCCGGCGGGCACATAATTTTTTGCGCCCGCAATTCTAAAATTCCGTAAAACTGCAAAAATTAAGCTAAATCCACTATCAATTTGTGAATGCATGTTTTTTATGACTTTTTTATTCAGAGATATATCCAGTATACTATTTTTATTTGAAAATAAACATCTTCACATTCGCACAAATTTGTATCAGATTTTTGATTATTCTTAACAAATTCTTTCATTATTTATTACTTCGAGTATTTCGTTGTCGTATAAAGCAAAAATCAATTTAGCCTTGCTTTTTAGACACAAAAACGCTGAAAATCAATACATAAGTTACAAAAAATATGGTATGCACCTAGGACTTAGTGGGCCTTTTGACTTCCTGTGTTTGTAGTACGAACCATAAGTGAGCCAGTACGAGGCGAAGGCGAGTGCATTTGGCGAACCGAAGACAAGTCCATACACGGTCTACAAAGGCCCACTTTGTGCCCTATGTACATAATATATTATTTAAATCTAAGAAGCTCGAGGATACGAGGTCCTCGCGTATATGAGAATTACGTACACGTGCAATACGATTATTTAAAGAATTTTTAAACCCAACTAGCCGGGGGATATGAGGTCCACGCATATTATGGAATTACGTAGAAGTGGAACAATATAAGCAGAACAATTATTTAAATAATTTTTAAACTCAAGTAGGCGGGGGATACAAGGTCCACGCATTTTAGAAAATTACGTCGAATTACAACAATCAGCAATACGGTAATTTATATAAGTTTTAAACCTAAGTAGCCGGGGGATAAGAGGTCCACACACATTAGGGAATAGTGTAGAAGTGCAACAATAAGCTAAACTATTATTTAAATAATTTTTAAACCCAAGCAGACGGTGGATAAGAGGTCCACGGATATTAGGGAATTACATAGTAGTGCAACAATCAGCAATACGATTATTTAAATAATTTTTAAACCCAAGCAGGCGAGGATACGAGGTCCACTCATGTTAAGGGAATTACATAGACGTACAACAATAAGCAAGGCAATTATTTGAATAATTTTGAAACCCAAGTAGACGGGAGATACGAGATCCACGCGTATATGAGAATTACTTAGATGTGCAATACGATTATTTAAATAATTTTTAAACGCAAGTAGCCGGGGGATAGAAAATCGTTTTTGTACGTCTTTGTAATTCCCTTTCATGCGTGGACCTCATATCCCCCGTCTACTTTGGTTTAAAAATTATTTGAATAATTGTTTTGCTTATTGTTTTACTTCTACGTTATTCCCTACAGAATTATTACCCCATAAATAATGTCCTACTTATCGCTCGCGCCATGACGCTATGCCGCTATACTTTCCCGGCGCGTGCCGGCGTATATGCCTCAACTCGGGGATGGTGGGGGAGAGACCTTTGGCTATACGCGCTACGCCATAAAGACTTCTCGCTGTATAGACCGTGTGCTGTGTGTATGGGTACCAAGTGTGACAAGGTCATTAGCAGGTGTGAACACAAGATAATAATGATAAACAATGGGTCGGATTATTACCCATAAATAACGGCCCACTTACCGCCCCCGCCATGACGCCATGCCGCTATACCTACCAGGCGCGTGCCGCCGTATATGTCCCGACTCGTCGTGATGGTGGTGGTGGTGGGAGAGACCTTTGGCTATAGGCTCTACGCCATAAAGTCCCATAGAGTGCTGGAGCGGGCCCTCTCGCTGTATAGACCGTGTGTGTGGGTGCGTGTGTGTGTTTGTGTGTGTGTGTGTGTGTGTGTGTGTTTGTGTTTGCATGTGTGTGTGTGTGTGTGTGTGTGTATGTTCGTAATAAGTTGGGGTGGGAATAGAGAGTTGGTGTAAAGGAGAGGTCTGCAAATAAAAAAGCTGTTGATGAACAAAAAAATTTTTTATTTATTTAATCGTAGAAGAAAGTTAGTCTTACGTTAACATAACTACCGACATCACGAACGCACAATTTTTATTTTAACTTATACACGAATTACTATTTTACAGTTGGTCTTACGGCAATATAAATATCGACATCACTAACGCACAATTTTTATTTTAACTTATAATACGAATTACTATTTTAGAAGCACACCATACGCATTCAGTCAATCGCAAACATTTTATTTCGGTTCCACTTTTTAATCATTGTTTTTAAGCGCGAAATATAAAATTTGTATTAATAATAACGATGCTGACACTTGCACTACTTAGCACACACACACACACACACACACACTCTCACACACACACACACACACACACACACACACACACACATACACACACCGCATTGATACTGGTTGCTCCCTGTCACTTTCGAGGCATGCAAATGCACCGTCGATGGCGACACGTGATGCACGGTGCGTATCGTAGCTCGCAAATAGAGCACGGACGCAACGGTTTTTTGAGTACTTCTTGCGTATGTTGACACCATCGCCATCCTGAAGGTAATTTTTCGGTATACGCCATGGCATGCCTGCGCGCCTTATCAAATTTTTCTAGGGCGATATTTGCCGCGGTATTTAACTTACACAGCACAGCCGTCATCTCCTCCAGGAGCTCGCTGTAGTATTCGCGGGTATCAGGCGATGTTGCCGCGGCAAACCGACAACTAATTTCGGCTACAAATTCCGCCATAAAGGCTGAATCCCGCTGCACAGCGTTAAACGCGGCAAAATTAACTTTGATGTATTGCTGTATTTTGGCGCGTTTGTACGACAGTTTGTTGTAGTACGCGAGTCGACGCGTACTGATCGCCTTCATTGCGCTGGAATACTACACTACACGCACTAATCACCGAGCCGCTTTATGGGTAGCGCGGGCTGTCCAGGTCGCTCAAGCACGGACAGCTCGCACTGCTGCTGCACTGAGGGCACCGAAGTATATCGCACCTCCAACAGCGCACCCAATTCAGTGCTGTACGTTGATACAGTCCGCAGCCAAAACACCACTCCTGGATGGTTGGTGCTGTAGGTAGTGCTGGTGGTGGTGGTGATGGTGGTGTTGGTGTTGCTGCTCTCGCCCGGTGTTCCAACAGGTTGCGCCGCCACTGACGGAGATGTCTTTGGCGCAAGCGTTTTAGCACTTTCATGTGCCTTATCCGTTTCGTGTATACGGCCTCCTTCGAAGTTGAAATCGTCAATGCTTGCCGATTTCTGAGTGAGATTCTTCGCCACTTGGCGAGACGCGCTTCGAATCTGGCTAGTTGCTGCTGGAGACTGGCCATAACTGACTGACTCGATGTTCGCTAACAGTGTTGGAGGTTCACGGGGATGGTGGGGGTTAAACTGCTGTTAGTGAGGGCAGCTAGAGTGGGGATGAGTAAAAAACGTAAAAAAGCAATGTGTCTTCGTTACATCTTTCTTTCGGGGATGCCACGACAGACTGTATTTCGACGCTTTTCGAAAATGAAATTTACGACATGCCAGGTTTCCAGACGCTCTGATGAAAGCGCATATGTTTTGCCGCGGAGAACCTCGGCGAAATTTTTCCCGAATGAAAATTTGTTATTACTCTTTCATGGTTTAAGCACAGCGGCCTCGCAGAAGTTTCTGGCTCTACGAGCGCGCGCACGGAACGAGTAGTTAAGTATCTGCACGAGAGAAAAACAGAAACACGTGTAGGCGTAGAAAACAACCCTTGGAAGGATACTTCGGGTTTTTACAGGAAGAGATTTTTTAACATCTGTAGAGTTTCTTTTCTTATCGAAAAGCTGTACGACTGCCATAGTAATCGTACCCCGCTTCGCGGGGGATTCTCAATTTTTCTTCAAACCCGTCGGCACGCGTGACGAAAACCTTTCGAGCTAAACTATCGCTACGTGACAGGACCATGCAATAATGCCAAGGGGTTATCCTCGAAACTTGCATCCGCAGCGAAGAAAGTAAGCCCCGTTGTTTTTTCGAAACAATATATCACGGTAGCAGCCCCGCAACAGGATGTTTCGCGTGTAAAGCTTACGCACCGGGGTTTCCGTCGCGCGAACACGCATAGCAATACTCGGGGGTTATTTTTCACCCAGCTACACATTTTTAACGGAAAAAGTTACCTCTTTCTTCAAACCCGTCGGCACGCGTGACGAAAACCTTTCGAGCTAAACTATCGCTGCGTGACAGGACCATGCAATAATGCCAAGGGGTTATCCTCGAAACTTGCATCCGCTGCGAAGAAAGTAAGCCCCGTTGTTTTTTCGAAACAATATATCACGGTAGCAGCCCCGCAACAGGATGTTTCGCGTGTAAAGCTTACGCACCGGGGTTTCCGTCGCGCGATCACGCATAGCAATACTCGGAGTTATTTTTCACCCAGCTACACATTTTTAACGGAAAAAAGTTACCTCCTGCGCTTTGGTGAGATTTTCCAGAGACGGCACGAGTACATAACGTAAACAGATGCTCAAAAACCCCGAGGGAAAGGTATTTTCTGATACCACGTGTATACTGTATTCAACCACTCAAACACTCGACGCCGTTGACACCGCCAAAAAGTCGCGCTATAAAAGCGGTGAGGGCCACTTACGGTCCTACCAGTCTTTCTTTCGAACGAGAATCGTCACCATGAAGAATTTTGTCGCTTGTAAAAGTTTACGGGAAGCCGTATTGCATCTCGCAGCGCAATCACGCTATAGTAGAGGCGGCGCGTGGCGTACACGACTGAGGACGTTGTCTTCTACGGAACTTGTCAATCAGTTACGACGCTTGTTACGGCTGACTGGCTATCGGGCGATAGCAAGATTATTTCGTACGTTCAGGCATTCGCGAGATGTACAGCGTACCATCGGGGAATTTGTGGTCGAGTGCAACTTGGACAGATTGCCTGTTTTTAGAAAGCTCATGAGCGAGTACGAGGAGCTAATGGGTAAGTGAAAAAATTTTTAATATTTTTCCTAAAATTTTTTAAAAATTTAGTTCTCTAAAAACATTTTTTTCCAGCCTTAGAAGATTTATTGCGCGACAGCGATTCTGATAGCGAAAATATCGAAGCTGATGACGAGGAGAGCAGCGACGCCACTCACTTTGAATGGAATGCCGATGATACACCGTCTCAACCAGGGCCGTCGGGGGTGGCAAGCGGTTCGGCGCGCACTGATGGACGACAAAATCCCGTAGCTCGCAGGCTATCGTTTGACACTGATAGTGACGCGGCTGATGACGGTAGCTCGCAGCAGCAGCAAATCTGGGTCGCCGAAGTACACAACGCACCTCTCTCCGATGATAATCCGCCTACAGAAACGGTGTCTGACAGCGAAGAGGAGCGCACCGTAAGCCCGAACCTTATTAATGCGGAGGACCATGAAAGGGCGAATCTAGAAATGGAGGCGGTAGAAAATGAGCGAGAGTATATACTGGAGGCATTATCATCATACGTGGAGCCGGGGGAAGCCGTTCATCGGGCGTTTTTGAGCGATTGCTACAACATCTTGAGCAATTTTTACATTGGAGATCCCGGAGCATACGATAATAACCCGTGGGACGAAGTTCATCTGCGTATAAATGAGCGTAAGTTAAATTAATTTTTCTTTTTTGTAATGAAAAAAAAGAGCATGTTGTTGAAAAAAATATTTTTCTTTTTTAGTCATAAGACATCGGGATAGTATATCGTACCACTATCCCTATGACATTCCCGATATACCTGGGGTTTACGAGCGGTTTTTGAATATACTTCATTCACCACGCGCACAGGTGTTGCGTTGGTTTCATGACCAGGCGGAAAATATATTTTCTCTGTTGTATACGGAAATAGATCTCGCGGATCTATTAGTACCGGAAGAATAGAAAATGGCTAAAAAAGAGAAATGTTTAAATAATATTAAAAGCTGACGACAATTCATTTTATTCATTTAGAGACCCGTCAATCCCCTCTTCAGGTAGGCGCTGGTGAAGGTCGTAGCAGAAGCAACAGCAGCCACAGCAGCAGTAGCAGCATCACGCGCGACGACGAGGCTGACGCAGGGCCCGAGCGGTTTATTATAGCTGCCGAGGGAGAGCAGTACATGCGTAGGTTTGCTGTTCACGGCCGCACGGTCAGTTTTAATATACGTGACCCACCTGCCGGGGAAAACCCTGTATTATGGCTCGAGGAAAGCATTAGAGACATTTACGAATACATTACATCTAACGTTCCACCTAGCACATTAATCGGCGTGTGTATTCGTAGTGATCGATTTGCGCGGGGGCCCGGAGGGTTGTCGTTCAGGCCTATTGAAAATTTCAGTTACTTAGATTTATGGAATTTGATAAATTCTATAAGTCAAAGTAACGCAGTTTTGGGTATCGATGACACACTAGCCTTACAAATATATTACGTTGAAATGCCTGTTGGCGCGGGGAGACCATGACCAAAACAAGCGCTAAGCATAGGTAGTCTTCGTAAACGCTCGATCGTAACAATAAAAAACGAGAACAATTTATGTTTACCGCGCGCGCTCATAGTAGCGAGAGCACACTTAGCTTTTAAAACATCCGAATGCGCGGCGACGCGCGACGAGTGGCGCGTAATCCGCGACGGCCGGCGAAAATTACAGAAAGAGCGCGCAGAGAAACTCGTGCACGATGCAGGAGTAATTTTACCGCTAGAGGGGTGTGGATTCCGCGAGTTGACGGCGTTTCAAGATTTTTTTGCTGCGGAGGGTATTGCTATGGTTATATTTGAAAAGTGTAACCTGGGTAGCGGCGAACCCCCGTTATTTGCCTGCCGAAACAAGATTCAAGATTTAAATGCACCGCTTCACGGTGTTATTTATTTAATCTTTGAGGAGCAGTCTAGACACTTTAACGTGATCACTAATTTATTTGCTGCGGCCGGGTCAAAATTTTTTTGCTCTTATTGTAACAAGGGTTTTCGCCGTATTGGGCAACACAAGTGTAAACGAACTCGTGAATCTTGCTTTGTTACACCTCCATGTAGGAGTGACGGTGTAGAAATGATAGAGTGCTCAGAGTGTGGACGTAAATTTTTCGGGCATGGTTGTTTCGTTAATCACAAGCGCGCGGGTTCGTATAAAAAAATAATCGCAAAGTGTGCGACGTCGTGCGGCTATGCGAAAATTGTTTAAAAATAGTAAATACCCAGCACAGTCAACACGAGTGTGGTATTAGTTATTGCAAACAATGTTCGAAGCGGCAGCCGTTCAATCATGCATGTTTCATGCAACCAATTGGTGGTGGTGGTGACTTGAAAGCGGAAAAAAAATTTTTATACATTTTTTACGATTTTGAGACCCGTCAGGATACGCCGTATGGAGAAAACACCCGAATTCACGTGCCGAATCTCTGTGTTGCGCATCAGGTTTGCATGGATTGCATAGACGTGGACGACCTTAAAATCATTTGTAGCAAATGCGGCGTGCGCGAGTTCATTTTCACAGACGATCCGGTAACACAGCTCTTGAGCTTGTGCATTCGGGAAAGCACTGAATTTTCCGAAATTGTATGCATCGCGCACAATGCCAAGGCTTTTGATCCTCAATTCATTTTAAAAGAATTGGCCGAAAACTCTGAGCGCACAGCCCCCAGCGTCATTTTGAACGGTCAAAATATTACAATGTTGAAGTACGGCCGAACCAAGTTTATCGACAGCATCAACTATTTTCAAATGAAATTGAGTGCTCTACCAGCTACCTTCGGTTTACCCGAAAGTAGTAAGAAGGGCTATTTTCCACATCTGTTTAACACCCTTGAGAACCAGCGGTACGTTGGACCTCTACCAGCGCTAGAGTTTTATTGCCCTGACACTATGTCGCCAGCTGAGCGGGCCGTTTTTCTCGAGTGGCATGAAAATACAAGTCCTGCCTATATATTCGACTTTCAAAAAGAGATAGTCGAATATTGCCAGATGGACGTGAAAATACTGAGGCGCGCGTGTATACAATTTCGAAAAATTTTTCTCGAGGTAGGAGAAACGGACCCGTTCGTATCAGCGTGTACAATCGCGTCGGCGTGTTCGTACGTTTTTCGTAAAAATTTTTTAGTTCCGAATACTATAGGAATAATTCCACCGAACGGTTATAGGCGCGCTGACAAACACTCGCAAAAATCAATAGAGTGGTTGCTGTATTGCGAGCGCGAGATCGGTCGGGAGATCGTACATGCAGGGAGGACGCGTGAGTTTCGCTTGCCCGAGGGATTTTTAGTGGACGGTTACCTACCTGCTTTCCCTCCCGGAGAGAGGGAAGCAGCTAAGGGCATCGTTTTTGAATTTCAAGGTTGTTACGTGCACGGTTGCCCGCGATGTTTTACGAATAACCGAGAATCGGTAAGAAATAAGTTTAATCAAACGTATGCACAGGCTTACGAAAGTGTACAGGTAAAAGTCGGACGAATGCGGAGTCTCGGCTACGAAGTGCGCGAGATGTGGGAGTGTGAATTCGATGGGATAAAAAGGCAACAGCCCGAGTTCGTACGGTATCTGGATACTCACCCGATAATGAGTAGGATAACGCTCAATCCGCGGGATGCGTTTTTCGGTGGGCGAACTGAAAATATAGTCACCTCATGCACTGTAGAGCCGGGTGAAGAGATCAAATATACTGATATTTGCTCTCTTTACCCGTATATATGTAAGCGAGGCCGTTTTCCTATCGGTCACCCGCACATTTACATAGGCTCGGAATGCGCCGCGTTAACGAATGGCCAGAATAACAATCTCGCGTGCGTCGAAGGGCTCGTCAAATGCAAAATTTTGCCACCGCGAAATTTATTATTGCCCGTATTACCGGTAAAAATCCACGGGCGCCTTATTTTTGGTCTCTGTCGTTCCTGCTGTGAGGAAATGCGTCAGGACGACTGCAACCACGAACAAGTCGCCGAGCGTGAGTTTAGCGGGACATGGGTAGTGCACGAGTTACAGAAAGCAATCGAATTGGGCTACAGCGTGACTGAGATATTTGTCATATGGCAATATAAGAGCACACAGTATGACCAGTGCAGCGGTGAGGGTGGTCTGTTTGCCGCGTACGTAAATACCTTCCTTCGGTTGAAACAACAAGCGAGCGGGTGGCCGCCTTGGTGTACGGACGATACTACCAAGGAGCGTTATATTGACGAGTACGAGCGCGAAGAAGGAATAAGGTTAGACTGGGAAAAGATTGAAAAAAATTCGGGTTTACGTTCGGTCGCAAAACTCTGCTTAAATTCATTTTAGGGAAAGTTTGGGCAACGCTCGAATTTAAAACAAACGGAAGTGGTCAAACGCGCGAGGGGCTACTGAAACTGCTCACGACGCCTGAAAACGAAGTTTTCGACGTGCTCCCGGTTAGCGAGGATCTTTTGTACGCAAATTGGCGCTATAAAGAGGACGCTGTAGAGTCGTCGCCGAACACAAATGTGGTACTAGCAGCCTACACCACCGAGCAGGCGCGTTCTCTACCTGGATACCGATTCGTGTATATTCAAGTGCAGCGAAAAAGACCCTTCGGAGTATAGGCCTCCTTTAGGCACTCTTCTCGGCAGCATGACGGACGAGCTCAAGGGCTACGGAGAGGGAGCTTATATTACCAGCTTTCTCTCCGGGGGTCCGAAATTTTATGCCTTTCGTGCGATCGTCCCATCGATCGGCATCACTCACGACTGCTGTAAAGTAAAGGGAATTTCTCTTAATAGCGCCAATACGAGCAAGATCAATTTCGCTAGTATCGAGGGCTTGATCGCAGAGTATTTCGATAACGACGAGAGCTCGCCTATCGCTTTGAAATACAATGCGATCAGACGCACTCGCACGCACGAGGTCATTACGCGCAGCGAAAAAAAATCCTGTTCCATAGTTCTGAGAAAGCGAAGATATTTCCAACACGACGTTTCGCTTCCTTTCGGCTATAAGCGCAATTGAATAATTGTATATTTTAATGCGTTAAATGTTGTAACTTTTGTATATTTTTCATAATAATAATAAAAATGTATTGTAGATATTTAAACTTTTTTATGTGTTAATTATTTTCCCCCATATCCCCTCATCCCACGTACCTATTTATAGCGGAGATCAGCTAACCCGCGCGCGCGCCGCGGAGATCAACGGAACAATGCATTAAACACGCAGCGATGGTTGCTTATAGCCGCGAAAGTCACCTGATCAACGCGGTAAATATACTTATCCGCGCGAGGGCCGGAGTATGCTAATGACTGCGGAAGTCACCACCGCGGAAGTCACCACCGCGGTGATATGGTGATCTCCGCGCGCGCGCGCCCGCCTCCGTCGCCGCCGCCGCCGCCGCGGGGATCGTAAATATCGTAGCATAGCTATATGCGGTGATGTTTTTCACGTACTTCATCGTCAGCTGAGCGCGTGAGCGAGTTAAGGGTTTAAAAAAGGCTGCACGCGTGTAATTTTCTTTATTCGCGTCGTAAACATGGACACGCGATGGAAGCATCCTTTTACTTGCTGCGTGTGCGGCCCCACAGGCTGCGGTAAAACTTTATTCGTTAAAAGCTTTCTCGCCTACCTGCCAGAGGTCTGCGACACACGTTTCGACCGTGTCTT
Source organism: Torymus aiolomorphi (assembly GCA_036365515.1). Classification (NCBI taxonomy): domain Eukaryota; kingdom Metazoa; phylum Arthropoda; class Insecta; order Hymenoptera; family Torymidae; genus Torymus; species Torymus aiolomorphi. Next base: position 117,638,425 of record CM070873.1, read on the forward strand.
ATTTTATTACACCGAATGGCAAGACGCGTACAGACGAGATTTTAAACCCAACGGGCCACCCATCGAGTTTTGAGAGGGCCTTCCACAGATGGCGGGTTACTCGAGTGACAATGAGAAAAAAAAGTTACTCATTCTCGACGACTTCATGCGTGAATCGTCGAGCGATGTTATTTTAGATTTATTTACAAAGGGTAGTCATCACAAAAATATTAGCGTAATATTCGTTACGCAAAACGTATTTCACAAAGGTAAGGCACAGCGCGACATTAGTTTGAATACCAAGTATCTGGTATTGTTCAAAAATCCTCGCGACAGAGCACAAATACAGCACCTCGCGAGACAAATTTTTCCGGAAGATTCGGCTTTTTTGCGTGAGGCCTATTTAGACGCCACGCGTGAACCTCACTCCTATCTTCTTATCGATCTCTCTCAAGCCTGCTTAGACGAGTTTAGATTTCGAGCAAACATATTTCCCAATGCCGGGACGCACGTTGCCTACGTGCCCAAGTACTTTAAATCGCGGTGAATGAGGTGTGCGTTAATCAGTCGGGAAAAAACTATGGCGCCGATAGGTCGTAAAGCGATAGCCTGCGGTAAACATTTCTCGAAAAGAAACCTTGCTCTCTTGAACGCTCTTTGTCATGGGGACAAAAGACATCGTGTTGCTATAGCGCGCACAGCTGATAAACCTCTCGTCAGATGCATATGCGAGTGTGTGTTGAACGTTTTGCAGAGCGTCGTAAAACTAAGCGATTCCGAAAAGGTCCGATTGCGTAAACATAAGCAAATGCTGCGTAAGCTGATCCGTACTGGTGATAGAGGCAGCGGTACTTGGAAATCGAAGAAACGTGTCATTATACAAAACGGCGGGTCGTTTTTACCACTCTTACTTGCTCCGATCGTAGAAGCGCTTATCTCAAAAATATTTGGCTCGAAAAATGGAGCGAGCTCGTAAGATGATCTTGTGCCGGAGCCGCCACCGGAGACATCGCAATCTAAAGTCATGGAGGAGGAGGGGGTGAGGAATACGAATGATAAAACTCTGCAAACACCAGGTGATCATTTTTCTCGTCTGGATGGTGAAATGTACGATGTTTTACGCTCAAAAGCAGCTAGAGACGATAACGAGAAGTGCGTAAAATATCTACAGATTTTATGTCGCTATCTTTTCTTCCGTGATAACGAGCGTAGCACTGTACGTGAGGAGCACCCTGAAATAGACGAGGTCGAAGAGGCGCTTGCACCACTGTCCGAGGACGACATACTCGTGGAGGTACCGAAAGTACACGCGCGCAAAGCGCGTCTCTTGCTTCGCCATTGGAAAGTCACTGTACCCGAGCGTCTCAAGTGGGATAACTCAGGCACCATTACTATAGATGGTCGTGTAATTGCTCGGTCCAATATAACAGAGTTAATCATCGACGCATTGAAAAAAAAGAACAGTAAGGACGAGGAGGCGTCCGTTGGCCGCATTGAATTTGCAAAATTTCTCAAAACTTCCGAAACGCCGGGAAATTTAATTAATAATCCAGCAGTTTTAAAAATTGGGCAAATATTGACGGATCCTCAGCGCTTGGCCAAACGGCGTCTATCCACACCAATACAGCACGAATCACCCCAGCCGTCTATACAGACTCGCAGTAAAAAACAAGCGAAAAAAAAGTGGCTCACGCTTGGTTTGTAAAATAAAAAAATGACGTACGAAAAACAATACTACGACCTTGAGCATGAAGCAGGCTACGCTGGGGCGCGCAATCTTGTGTGCTTGAACGCTAAAAAGGAAAAGAAAAAATTTACTCGTGGCTGTGCAATCAAGATGCCTACACACTCCATCACCCGATACGAAGGATTTCCACGATTACGCTACAACGTGACGAACATTGACGATGTTTAGGAGGCTGATTTGCTACAGATCACGACGATAAAAGATTACAACGACGGTTACAACTACATTCTAGTGGTGATTGACGTACTCGGTAAGTACGCATGGGTGGAACCGATAAAAGATAAGACCGCGCGCAATGTTGCCGACGCCTTCGCACGGATTATCGACCGAGTACATCCCCGACTGCCTATATGCGTGCAAACCGATCGAGGCAAAGAGTTTACCGGTTCAGCATTTCAGGCGCTCCTCCGCCGAAAAGAAATAACATTCAGAGTCGCTCGCAACCCCGACATTAAAGCAGCTGTGGTCGAAAGACTCAACAGAACGTTACGCGAGCGAATCTGGCGATACTTTTCTCATAGTAACACAAAGAGATACATCGATGTCGTGCAAAAGATTGTACACGATTACAATCGCACGCTACACAGTGGTACGCGCATGAGACCTATCTATGTCACATTGTACAACGCGCCGACAGCGATCGAAAATTTAGCCAAACGCGCGAGCTACAATTATCGAAGGTGACCACCGGCGCTGCCTAAATTCAAGGTGGGCAACCTCGTGCGCATCAGTCGAACCAAGAACACCTTTGAGAGAGGATATGAAAAAAATTTTAGGGAAGAACTGTTCAAGATAATCCGCGTTTCGACGCGTTAAAATCTCTATACATACGTGCTCGAAGATTTGAACGAAGAAATTATCGACGGTTTCTTTTATCCCGAGGAGCTCGTGTTAGTCGGTCACGAACGCCTCGCGCCCGATAAGCGTTTTAAAGTCGAACGCGTCATACGCACAGAAGGCCGGGGCGGTAAAAAGAGAGCACTCGTTAAGTGGCTCGGTTATCCTGCTAAATTTAACTCGTGGGTAAAAGCAAGCGAGCTTGAAAACATCTGAAAAAATGGAAACGAGCGACGATTTTTATATGGTACTGCCTAGTAACAGCAGCATGACGTATTTTCCCGAAAACACAACATGCAGCCAGCAGACCTGCCTCGCTTTCTCGAGCCTTGCCCGACCAGATGTATATCTATACCGATATATGTGAACCTTATACAGTAGGTGACACACAAGCTGCCCTACTGCGCATAGTTTCTATAGACAACTCCAGCTTTAAGTACGGTTGCAGTACTGTACAGCGTTTTGCACCCGTTCACTATATACCTCGTCTCTATCACAATTTTCGTAGCATCGTTATCGATATAAGAGATCAACATGGGCAACGTATACCATTCGAGTACGGCACGTTGACGGTCACGCTACACTTTAAGCGCAAACGTTAAAATGAGTCATTACGGGCGCTACTACGACGAGCAGCTAGGCGGGGGTGGAGTGAGAAACGTTTTTGCTGGTTCGACTTTTCAGAGAGGTCGCGGGGTAGGAGCCTGGTTAGGAGGCCTTTTTCGTCACATCCTGCCATACATCACGAGCGGGGCCAAGGCTGTAGGTAAAGAGACACTACGCGCAGGTATAAAGCTTGTTGACGACGTTGCCAACAGAGGTGTCAATTTCAAGGAGGCTGTAAAATCACGGGCCAAAGAATCTGGACGCAACCTCAAAAGAAAAGCTGCTGACAAAATATCGGAAATAATGAAAGGCTCGGGATATAAAACAGGCGTGAATGGCAAGCGGCGGCGCCAGTCGAGAAAGAAACACACTTGGACGCGCACGGCAGGCGGTAGGAAAAACCCGGCAAAAGAAAGCCCGCTGTGAGAACGAGCAAGAAGAAGAAGAAGAAGAAGATGAAGAGGAAAGCCCTTCGCAACATAAACGATATTTTTGGTCCAAAGTAAAAAATGGCCTTCTTGCACTCGCACTCTAACGAGTGCATGTCGAGCGAGCGTGACATTTTCACTCTTCCGGCGACACAAACGTCGATTGAGAGTAGTAGTTTTTTACACTGTAAACCTCTGTCCTCGCTCAGCGACGAAGGAGACGCGCCCATAGAGTTCGTCATCCCGAGCGCAAGCGAACATTATATAGATCTCGCGCACACCATGCTCTATGTCAAAGCTAGAATACAGCCGAATGCCGAAACCCCTGCTGAAAACTTAAAAGTTGCCCCAGTAAATAATTTACTGCATTCAATGTTTAATCAAATCGACGTTTTTCTAAATCAAAAACTCGTTTCTCCACCCAATAATGCATATCCTTACAGAGCATACATAGAGTCACTGCTCAACTACTCGCCAATCGCAAAACAATCACACTTAACGGCCGGATTGTGGTATGATGATACGCCCGGTTTATTCGAAGCCCAGCCGCACATTCAAGGTGAAATATCTAATAAGGGTGCTCTCCATCGTCAGCATTTCACACTCAATGGAAAAACCTTCGACATGATTGGCCATCTGCACTGCGACGTCTTTAATCAAGACAGAATGCTCATCAATGGTGTAGAAATGAGAGTACGACTAGTACGAAGCAAAAATGCCTTTTGCCTAATGGACGCCTCCGAAGATGGTAAATTCGGCCTGAAAATAAAGGAAGCCACGCTCATCGTTCGATGTGTGAAGATAAATCCGGGAATTTTAATTGCACACGCCAACGCTCTCGCTAAAGCAACGGCCAAGTATCCCGTCACGAGAGTAGAAGTCAAAACTTTTACGCTTCACGCAGGTATACATGGCGATACCATCGATAATACCATTCTTGGGCAATTGCCTAAAAGAATAATAATAGGATTTGTCGATAATAAGGCATTCAATGGCAATCAAACATTTAACCCGTTTAATTTTCAACACTTTTCAATAAATCACCTCTGCCTCTACGTCGATGGGTCTCAAATTCCGAGCAAACCGTTACAGCCGCGCTTTGCTGCTAACGATAGTATGTTTATAGATGCATTTCAAACCCTCTACTCGGGCACAGGTATACATTTCCTCAACCAGGGTCTTGGCATAAACCGTTTCAACTATTCATTGGGCTACTTTCTCATGGCTTTCGATCTCACACCCGATTTATCGGCCCACTGCGCCTCGCATTGGAATCCCGTTCGCTCGGGTAGCTTACGCATAGAGGTGGGATTTGAGTCGGCTCCAACAAGCACAATAAATTGCGTTGTTTATGCCGAGTACGATAACGTTCTCGAAATAGACTCCACCCGCCAAATATTATCCGATTTTAGTGCCTAGTCGTTAAAAAGGTGGGGGGACGAAGACTCGAGAGGAAGCAGGCGACGCCCTCAAGCCTCACTTTTCTCTCGGCGCTCGCTACGCACACACGTATAATGGATTACGTCGTGGATATACAAGGGTTTCGAGACACTGAAAGGAAGTTTTTACCAAAGGAGGTGGCGATCATTTGCCTACAGAAACCCATTGTCGACCACTGGATTGTACAAGCACCGTGCAATTTCATCGAGCTGCCCGAAGACGTAAAAAATACAAATTCCTACTGCGCTGTCGATATTCACGGTATTAACTGGTTCGAGGGCGAAGTATCAGTCAGACAGCTATATCGTTATCTCTTCAATATCGCAAGAGCAGCAAGACGGATTTACGTTCGCGGCGAGGAGAAGGCCTGGTACCTGGAATCTTTACTCGGTCGAAACATATGTAATTTAGAAAAATATGACTCGCCGACGTTCGGAAAACTCAACAACATGTTTTCTGACGTGCTGGTATGTTCTACGCACGCGACTCAGAGGTTTAAAAATAAACAAGATTTTTGCGCGCTCTACAAGGCGCACCAAATAAAAAAGTGGATGCGCTCTATACTACCCGAAGAGTGGAAGCTGATCAACAAAGACCAAGTACAAAGTCAAATGTTCTACACTGCACTTCATCAGTATCAGCAGAAACAGCGCAAAAAATTACTTCGTTTTCACCCGGGCAGCGAGCAGTCCACTGAGGAGGAGGAGGAGGAGCAGAACGACGACGGCCGCAACGAGACGGATGTGGCCCCAGAAATAGCAAGTGACAGCGACAGCAGCACATATTTCACATTTAGCGAAAACGCAAAATGAATACGAAACAAATCACGAGGGCCATTAGTGGCCTCAGAGCAAACTCGATAGGTGTATACGCAGCCGATCACATCCCCAGAAGCTTGAGTCTTCCAGCCGCTGTTGTAACCAATGTCGATACCTCAGATAAGCCTGGATCCCACTGGGTGGCATTCTACATAGACAAAAATGCAAAAGGAACATATTTCGATAGCTATGGAGTCGCCCCTGTGTCACGACATCATATCGATCGACTTCGAAGAAATTGCGCAAGCTTCAAGTGGAACGAGAAGAAACTGCAGAGTATTAATTCTAAAGTTTGCGGCGAATATTGTATTATGTTTCTTTGCTATACGTGTAGCGGTCGCACTTAACGCGCGTTTTGTAACGTCTTTTCACGTGATTCACATGTAAACGACGCACTGGCCGCAAAATTTTATGAAAATGTAAAAAGAAAAAATCACCGAAAAAGACTCCGTCGTGCGAACAATTTCCCCAGCATTATTTCCAAGGGCGCTGGCTCGTTCGTTCAAACATGTAAAGCATTTATATAAAATGTGCGTGTGCGTGTGTGTGTGTGTGTGTATGTGTGTATGTGTGTATGTGTGTGTGTGTGTGTTCGTGACTTAATTTTTATTATAATATTTCTATTTAATCCTACGTCACATTCAATTTTTTAGTTTGTAATATTTCTTTTTTATCCAGAAACACATTCAATTTTTAGTTTATATTTACACTTTATGTACATTGTAAGTTTTAGAATTGTAAAAGCTGATGTGTGCGTGTATCCGTCTTTCTTAGTTTATAAGGTTTTGTATACTACGTTTGTCTTGGCCTTTTTAGCTTGTAATTTTATATTATTCATATATTTGTAAGTTTAAAATGTATTTTTTTTTTAATTTGATCGAACAATAAAAAAAAGTTAAACAAACATCGTATTCATTTAACGACCTTGCCCGCTAAATTTAATTCCTTACCTTTTTTATCTTGAAACGAATATGTACTATTCCATGAAGAAACCGAAAAACATATGTGTAACGGTTTTTTCAAGTGGTGAAAAACACAGGAGGCGCTTTCTTCTTTGAGGCTTTGAAACATAAATAGCTTGAGTCACCGAAAAGCATATGCGTAACGGATTTTCAAGTGGTGTAAAACACATTAGACGTTTCCTTTTTTCAAGTGAAAAACACATGTACCGTTTTCTTCTTCTTCTTCTTCTTCTTTGAGGCTCAAAACCCTTAACGGGGGAAATTTATGGTTCTGTTTCTCAAGGGCTCCGCGAGTTTCCCAACGCTTCTCCCCACTCTCCGATACATACGCGTAAACGTTCATGATTGGGCGCTCGGATTTTACGTAACAATCGAGCAGCCAATCGTAACTCGTGGTAGAAAGGAGGGGATTCGCGCTGGAGAGAGAATAAGTACGGGGCCTAGCCGCGCCACCCTCAGTCAGTCAGTCGCTCTACCTCGACAAAATCGTGACATTTTTACCAACGTTAAGTCAGTATTTTTTAAAAATGTCTCAAACAAAGCTAGTGCCGAATTTACTGTACAATTCGACTTACGCTCTCAACTATTCGTACTCCAAGTTCGTTTACGTCAGCTTGGATTATGCTGCTGGCTATTTCCGATCCGTCATCAGGTTCGGCGGGCATACATCACCGCATAAATATATAACTCTGGATATCGACAGTTGGGAACAATTAAAAACCCATTTCAAGACCTTCGGAGAGTATCTATGGGCATCAGGCGATTTTGTAAAGCAAGACAAATATGCAAAAATATATTTACCGCACCACGACGTCGAATTGACCACAGCCTACGGTCATAGAACCGTATCAATCACCGATAAGCCCGAAGTAACACCGCCATCGTTCACCCTTCAGTACGAACACGAGGCTCAACAGTTCGACTTTGAAGACGATAACGCTAATCAGGAGGCAGCCACCTCCACTACCAGTGACGAACCTACTACAAAAAAGAGTCTGAAAAACCACCGAAGATTATGATGCAGTATACAACTTTCAACGGATTGAAACAGTTCCAACAGTGTATAGACTATAAATTAAAAAAGTTAGAAGAAATGTCGGATTTTGTGAACAAGGTTTTCGGTATAATGATCGATGTTATTAAAACGGAAGCAATTAGCAAAAACGACGTGCATTTACTAGACCATACATTCATCGGCGTTGTATTTAATGAACCAGAAGACAAAATGAAAGAACTCGCGCTAAATCAATTAACGTTTGCAAATTTTAGCGAGAGTTCTCTCGAAATAATGTTTTTGGAAGTATATGCCGAGTATTTAACAATTCTAGAAAAAAATGTTGTTAGTGCGTTAAAAGTTTAAAAATGTACATAAATAATTTTTTTTTATTTTATATAATAAAATGTATTTTACCTTATCACACTTTTTTATTTAAGGACCCTTCCTTTATACCTACTCCTATTTACGCCCCCAACTTCTCATTGCGCTAGCACGCATATATTTATATATGCAGCATTATACATAAGTCATTCGTCGAAAGACCACCGAGAAGGCAACATCATGGGGCCCCCGTTCAGCAAGCACCAGGTCAAACCAGACGACAAAGAACCTCTCATCAACAAGCAGACAAGAAAGACTCTTGGACAAACAAAAAAAATTCTCCACCACACCATTCCTTTTCCACCAATTCCTTCTCCTTCCCAAAAAAAGATGGTTATTCAAAATATAACGAATAATAAACGGTCCCTTTAAGGACAACATTTATGTTAATGAGAAAAAACTGTTCATAAAATAGGGGGTTTCACCCGGTTTAAATAAATAAATAAAAATTTATTTTTCCTCAACATGCTTTTTTTATTTGTAGACCCCTCCTTTACACCAACTCCCTATTCCCTCCCCACAACTTCTCATTGCGAACACACACACACACACACACACAGACACATACACACACACGGTCTGTATAGCGAGAGGCCTCGCACCCCATGGGTCTTTATGGCGTAGCACGTATAGCCAAAGGTCTCATCCCCCACCACCACGAGTCAGGGCATACACGGGGGGCATGCGCAGAGCAGATAGAACGACATGACGTCATGGAGGGAGCGATAAGTGCGTCATTGTTTACCCTAATTAGCTTGTGTTCACACACGTGCTACTGTAAACACTTGGATTAATGAACTTGTCACACTTGAAACACATACACACAGCAGGCGGTCTATACAGCGAGAGGTCTTTATGGCGTAGCGCGTACAGCCAAAGGTCTCTTCCCCCACCACCACGAGTCGGGGCATATATGACGGCACGCGACGGGCAGGTATAGCGGCATAGCGTCATGGCGCGAGCGATAAGTGGGACATTATTTATGGGGTAATAATTCACTCCATTGTTTACCCTAATTAACTTGTGTTCACACTTAAAGATTAAATAATGTCATGCAAAATTATGAATACAATCTACGATAGCAAATTGATAAAGTAATTATCAATATTAAATAAAATCATGCAAATACAGTATTAAATAAAAGTATGCCAATACAGTATTAAATAAAATCAAGCAAATTTACAACTGCAGCATTCGATTGCAAATTGATGAAGTTACCAATTACTATAGATTGGTATCAAATCAATCAAAGATTTATAACATGGCAAATGGTGATGGGTTGAATCTACCTATCCGCATCACCTCTAAACACACACCCTACACCTTTTAAGTTTCCCCCTGCTTTCTCTACCTACCCCCTCACATTCTAAAGCACTGACACTCGAAGATCATTGAGGAAGCTGCAGAAGTAGCCCAGTGGGGTTGGATGGTCTAGGCTGGCTCTAGCTCATGGACACCAGCCTGCTCACTACGATGATCAATCTGCTAGCAGCCCTCCGTTAAACGATCAGCTACATCGACTAGGAGAAATGCGGACAAAGATCTTCAAGTCACATCATTGTCTGGGACAGCCACAGCAGGGAAGTTGACATAGCCCAAACCGCAGAGCAGCTGATCATCTGGGAGCTACGCAGAGAAAGTAGAGCACCTAAAAACCACATATAGGTAATAAATAATCGACACTAACAACATTGCCAACTGGAGAGTACAGCTAACAGCTGTGGTGGTTGTTCGCTCGTCTCGTTGCTTCAGCAACCTGCAAGAAAACATTAGTACCATCAGCATACTTATCAGAGGTTAGGAACGTTAGAGGTGCTTACCAGGTATGCTCTCGTCGTTGACCCCGCTGCCGTGCTGTCCCCACCGAATCGGCACTAGCCAGCGGACACGAGGAGGAGAATATACACCTGCCGGAATACCGTATTTACTTCAATCGAACCTGTCATCGCCGAGAAGGACATACAACGCAGTCAACACCGGGAATCGGACGACTCATGTGTTTATGTATACGACACGCACGCACGGAAACTTCGAGCGTTGATACTACGACGTTAGTACTCCACACAGCCGCACCGATACGCAGCGCTAACGTCCAGGCGCGGCGGAAAGAAAGAAGCACGAGCTCCGAAAGAATACTTAAACAAACATATGCAATGCTTTTGAAACCAACCAATCTCTTCTATAGCAATTTGTATTCGCTCCGTGCATGACCAGTAACGCCGTCTGGTGAAGCCCTCTATCGGATGGAGTAAGCGACAAATTCGGACGAAATTTACCTAAGCCTTATGAAAATATTCTGTAGAATGGGTTATTTTAATAATTAAGACGTGTTGTTCACTTATGTGTTATTTATATGATAAAATTATAATTAGTTCTATTTTTAAAACAAAAGGAATCTGTAAGTTGACCAATAAAAATACTCATGAATAACTTTATACAGTATGTATAGAGGTTATATTTCATTTCAGATTCATGACGATTACAAATGAATATAATCATCAGAACAGGATTTGAAAAAGTTACTTATGATATTTTATTTCAACCTGAAACAATGCCCAAAGGAAAAAAGTTGTGTGAAGCTAACCATGTTTTATATGTAGAGGAACACAGATCAAACGGAGTAAGTCTTCTTATTCAGGCCCAAGTCATAAGGCAGACTTCAGTATCATCTCCACCTTATATGACAAAATTGCATGTAAATAGATGTTTTATTTTATTTTCTATATTTTAAAGTAATGGTATAATTCTTTGTGCATAATAAAATTTCAGATTAATGCAGCACGTCATGTTGTGAAAGTATCATGTACTTGCATTTACAATCAGAGTGGTAAATGCAAACATATTGCAGCGCTTATTCATTATATCAACAGTGATAATAGTTATAGTAAAACTGACTTCGAGCAGCAATGGGGAAAACCAACAGCTCGACAGTTCTCCCAGGATAAATATTCAAAAGGCAAATATTTTTTTGAGATGTATCCTTCAAAACAAAAAGGCAAAAATGTTGAAACGTATTTTTTTTCTGTCAGTGAATTAAAACGACCTTCAGCATTAAAACTAGTAATGGTTGAAATGGAGAAAGATAAAAATGAGAGGATTGTTAAAAATTTAATAGATTCGCTTTTAAAAACTGTAGAAATGAATTTAGAAAAAGAAAACTGTGAAGAATGCCTAAATTTTTTTTCTTCTTTAGTTGAAAAAAAACCATTATATACACAACATCCGATTGTAAAAACAGAGCTTCAAGATTTTTATGAAAAAAATATTACAATGTCAAGCTGTGAAATTGTACAACTCTGCTGTGATACATTGGAGCAATCGAAATGTGATAAGTGGTTTCGTGCTAGAAATGTACGAATATCTGCTAGTAAAGATGCTCACAGTATTAAATGTAGGATCAAAAAAAGTATCGAATCATTAATTGAAGAAATGTTATTTCCAAAGAGAGTCGATACATCTTCACTCAAATATGGCATTCAACATGAAAAAGATGCCTGTAAGGAATACGAAAAGCTATTTAATACTACAGTGAAAAAAGTTGGTGTTATTGTAAGTGAAAAACAACCTTGGATGTGTGCTAATTTGGATGGTGTAGTTTTCTTAAATAATCAGATTATAAAAATAGTAGAGTTCAAGTGCCCAAGTAGCTGCGAAAAACAAAAAGTTGTAGATTATACTTCAAAAAAGTGCAATGTAAATTATTTAATATTTAAGGATGACATTGTTAAATTAAAAGAAAGCTCATTGTACTACACTCAGTGTCAAATGCAGATGTACATCAGTGGCATGGATGTGTGTGACCTTTTCGTATATTGTCCACTGGCTGGAGCCAGTGTTTGTATCTCAGTAGATCGCAATGAACGTTTTTTGCAGACTGTTATAAATAAATGCGAGAGCTTTTATTTTTATAGCTACTTACCAGAATTGTCAAAGAAAATAACCGAAAAATACTGTAACAATAATCTCGTGGGTAAAGAACAAGTAAAACGTTGTTTTACTGGACAAGATATCATAAATAAACTGAAAAACTGATAATTAGTTAAAAAAATTTAAGTGATATATAGTTTAATCGTTTAAGTTATATTCATGTAAAGCATGAAAAGCAACGTCTACTTAAGACATGTCTGCCAAGTCTAACTTATAGTTTAATCTATGTAATTTATTAAAAAGATTTTAAAAATATTTATATATTATAAGTTCATCTGGAAAAAATGTGATTAAAATGTGATTGGAAAATAAATAATTGTAATAAGTTATAAAAAAACTTTTAAAAGTTTATTGAAAAATACACATGTGTCTTACTAAGTATTTATTATTTTATTTATACAACCAAATATATACAATTAAAATCATTAATTATCATTATTGTTTGCAATTATTGGTGGCTGAAGATTTACTAGAGCACAGCATACATGGAGTATGTCATCGATACAATGGAACAGATTTTCAGGAATTTTATTCAAAATCTGATATGTTCGTATTCGCTGCATAATTCGTTCTACGTGAATACGCACTCTTGCAATATTGTAGGTCTCTTCAGTTTCTTCTTTTGAGAACTGATTTTTTTTTTTCTAAAAAAGGTGGCATAACAAGAACCACTTTTTTTCCTGTTTGGTCAATAGTTCTTCGAATTTCAGGAAATCCTTTATCTGCAAGAACAACATCTCCATCCTCTAATAAATCTATTAACCCTGATTCAACAGTCATTTGTGAATCGCTTTTTCTGCCACCAGCCACTTTCGATTTAAAACTTATAAATCCTCCTGGAGTTACTCCAATCAGAACTTTCGCAGTAAATTTTTTTTTATAATGAGAGTAAGTAAAAACTCGATCATCTACACTTGTAGGAACTTCTATTGTAAACTCAGTACAATCAATTATTACCCGAGTATTGGCATAGTTTGGATAAAAACATTGTGGCATAGTTCCATCGATAACATCTTTATCTGGCCAGAAAACTAAGTTAGATGTTGAATGTGATAATATTTGCAGCACTGAATAGAATATTCTTGAGATACTGGATCTGTGTACACGAAACAACACACTTAAGGCAGAAAATGTCATACCAGTCTTCATCTTCATTAAAAATATTAAAAGTCTATTTTCAACGGACAACTTATTTTTTTCAGATTCAACATTATCTTTTATAAACTTTAGTAGAAGTTGAAAAGTATCGATGTGTACTCCAGCAAGATCTAACAAGTGCTCATCACGTTCAATACACTCAAAACCATTAAAATATTTTTCTTTTTCACTAGCTGTAATATCGTTCACATTAAATTGTACAGCTTTATCGATAAATGATATGTGAGCTGTACCACACTTTTTGCTCTTACATTGTTTCTTTTCTTTGGACACAGTCTCATAGACACTTTGTTTTTGCAGTAAAACTGAACGACAATTAATTATATTTGTTTGAGTTTCACTATCACAATAAGTACCACATAAATAATATCTGTTACACACAAACGTTGTCTCTACACTTGTTAAGAAATCAGAAGATTCAGTACAATGAAAATAAATATTTACATCACACTCTGCGTCTTTAGTCTGTATATGAAGTTGTTCTTCAACAGCATTTATTACTGTATCGTTACTTTCAAGAACCACAGGGTCCTTTTCAATGTTCTTTTTAATGTTCGTTGATGCGTTACTCATTTTTATTTTAAACTGTCTCCTTTTCATAAAACGATCATGTCTAAAATATATTTTTTTTTAAGAAATAGACATATATACTATCTTTTTATAAACCATAAAAATTTCATACCTTTCAATTGCAGATTTATTTTTATGTTTGGCTACTTCAACTTTGTCAGTATTATGAAATATAGTTGGGACATAGCTGGGACTTGACTCTTCTTCCGACTTTTTATTGTTAATAAAATGGGAACTGCATATAAGATGCCATGGTTTTGGAAACCATAGACAATTACCAGAGCTACACAAAAATATTGAAAACAAATATTTTACATTGCATTTGCATACTACTCTACTAGTCTACTCTGGCGTAAACGCTAAAGTTTGGTTATGGTACTTACTTTATTCGCTGCACAGCTTCAATCCACTTTTCTCTTTGCTGTATTTTATGCTTCACTTTCGGAAAAGCATAAAATTTACAAGCACTATTTCTGACAGTATTTTTGCAGTTAACTACGCAACACGTAGTATTATTAATTTTTTTAACTGGACCCATGGTTTTCAGTGCGGAAAAGTCCGAATGTGTTGCCCGCTTTTGCCACCTCGTGCGCTGATGCTAGTCAATTTCATCCCCTCCACGGTCACGCACGGAGCGAATAGATATGGAAAGAGTATACGGTCTTGTGTGGCGCAACTACTAATAAATCATAAAGTGACAGACAATATTATGTTCCTGTTCAGTAGGAATTTCACAAACCGAACTACTGAATCGTGTGCCTTGGCGCAAGGCACATTATGTAGACACTCCTTAAAGAAAATAAGAAACGAACAAAATTCAAAATATGCCACTATTTAATATCTTAAAACATATGATTTTAAAAAAAATTTCCCCATTGTCTTTATGTATTTTATACCACTCTGACCTCAAAATCACAACTTTGATATGATTTTTCGGCGCTCGTGGTATAAAATACCGTTCGAAACTAGTGCGTAAGTCGATTATTTAGGTGGTGTGGCTTTTTCGCACTCACTTCGCTCGTGCAAAAAGTCACACCAGCTAAATAATCGACTTCCCCACCCGTGTCGAAATGTACTATATTTTTGTTTTTCTTCATATGTTATTGTTTTTTTCTGTTTTTTTACTGTTTAATTTAATTATTTAATAAAATAGAGTTTGGTAATTTTGTCATTGTCTTTATCTATTTGTTTTTGTTTTTCTTTATATATTATTTTTTTTTTGTTCATTTTTATTTTTTTTTTTGTTTTTTTCTGTTTATTTTCTATATCCAATGTTCCAATTCGTACAGAAGAAGACACAATAAAACCGAAAAAAATTTAAAAAAATCGGAACAAATAAGAATAAACATAGAAAAACAGAAAAAAAACAGAAAAAAATAGAACTATTTTCTGCCAGGGTTGTATTTATATATAAGGATGACGTGTGTATTTCCAAATGAATAATTAAAAGTGATAATTAAAGTTAATATTTTCTTTATTTAGAAAAATATATTCAGTATACTGATTTGATTTCTTTACCGATACTATATTTTTTTAATTTATCGAATTAAGGGCACGTTCAAATCAAATATAGATCCCTACCTTATCGGTACCTAAATTTTATTTTTTTTATCACATCTAAATACAAATTTTCGGAAATGCGTTGACATTCTGTGAAAGAACGCTTTTTTATAGTTTTCGATTAAATGCGGTAAAATATATAAAACTTAGGTGCCGGTAAGGTAGGGATCTCTTCGGTATTTCACATGGTCTTTTTGAAAACCATTAATATTTTAGATAAATAATCAAAGTAACAATTGAATAATCGTGGAAAGTGCACCGTATTTAGATGAAAATGTTCCAACTCCTTCAAGCGAGCGATAGCGTAACGGATAGCGTGCCTGCGTAGTAAGCCAAGGATTGTGGGTTCGATTTCCGGTTAGGTCGAAAAATTTTATGTAAGTTTTTTTTCTGCGATAATAAAAATGTGATTAAGAGACAAGTTCCTTTAATGAAAATGCGAAAATTTATAATAATTAAAAAGTTATATGAATAAATAATTAATATTATTGGTACAACATAAAAAAGTTAGGTAAGTAAATATATAATAAATTTGAATTAACTACCGATAACTTTTCTAAAAGCTTCCTAAATGCTTACAGGAGGATTCCCACAACTCACATGAAAATTCTAGTAACTGTTTGGAGAGCTTTCAGCAAGCTTACTGGAAAATTCCTACAGTCTACATGTAACTTCCAATAACTTTTTTGGAAGCTTCCAAAAAGGTTACTGGAAGATTACCACAGCCCACGCGAAACTTCCTGTAACTTTTTTGAAAGCTTTCAGCAAGCTTACTGAAAGATTCCTACAATCTACATGCAACTTCCAATAAATTTTATGAAAGCTTCCAAAAAGGTTACTGGAAGATTCTCACAGCCCACGCAAAACTTCCTGTAACTTTTTTGAAAGCTTTCAGCAAGATTACTGGAAGATTCCTACAGTCTACATGGAAATTCCAATAACTTTTTTAAAAGCTTCCAAAATGGTTACTGGAAGATTCCCACAACCCACGCAAAACTTCCTGTAACTTTTTTGGAAGCTTTTAGCAAGCTTACTGAAAGATTCCTACAGTCTCTATGAAACTTACACTAACTTTTTGGAAGCTTCCAAAAAGCTTACTGGAAGATTTGTATAGTCTGTATAAATCTTTCAGTGGCTTCTTCGAAAGCTTCCTGAAAGCTTACTGGAAATTTCCTGCAGCCTTCATGAAACTTCCAGTCACTTTCTCAGAAGCATCCTGAAAAGTTCCTTAAACAGTTACTGTAAGCTACGAATGAAGCTTTTGTCATCAATTTTACCCAGACATGCACTTTCCGGAAGCTTTCATGGAAGCTTACTGAAAGTTTACTGAAAGATTCCCGCAACCCACGCGAAACTTCCTGTAACATTTTTGAAAGCTTTCAGCAAGCTTACTGGAAGATTCCTACAGCCTGCATGAAGCTTCCGGTAACTTTTCGAAAGTTTCCTGAAAAGTTCCTGGAAGGTTCCCGATAGCTTCCTGGACAGTGTCTGAAACATTTCCTGGACTCTTCCGAGGAAACTTCTTGTCATGAATTTGACCCAGACATTATGCACTTTCAGGAAGCTTTCGTGGAAGCTTTCCGGAAGCATACGAAACTTTTATGGAAGCTTCCAGGAAGTTTCTAGTAAGCTTTCATGCTATGTGGGATAGCTTAAAAGGCTAGGTATGTTATAAATGTAATATTGTTTTAAATTTACTGCTGCATTCAGCAAACAAGATGTAAGCTATATTTTCATAATCAAGTACGCAATTAAGTAAATTTTATAACAATAACTTGTATAGTGTTATATATATATATATATATATACTAGGGGGGCTGCGCCCCCTACTCACTCCGCTCCTCAACCCCCAACTTTGAAAAATAAGACCATAAAGACTTTGAACCTATTTATTTTCAAGGTAGTGATTTTTTGAATATATAAGAAAATAAATAATTTGGTTATTTTAAGTCTAGTACCGTTACACAAACCTTCGTGTATACTCAAATTTCTAATTAACATAACAATAGCATTAACTTTTAAATCTAATTTATGAGGTGGCAAACCTTCATAAACATTGTTTAATGTTACTATTTGAAAAAGTTGATGAGTGTTGGCATCACTTTGATCAACAACTTTATGAGTCACATAATCTGTACTATAAAAAGTCTTCTTATCACCACTTAATGACATTAAAATTTTTTTATTCGAAAATTTAATGTCTTCATTATGAGGTGCTAAAATAACACGATCATAATCATTTATTTTATTAATATTTTTATAAATTTGTAAGTAAACATCGTTAGTTCTCCAATTATTAAGTATTATAAAAGGATTTATATTACCGTCTCCAATTTGTAATAATAATTTTGAGAATTCATTATTCTGAGAACGAATATTGTGTTTTAATTTGAAAATTTTAAATAAATGCCAAAGTTCAGAATATTTAATAGTGTCTTCAATTATAGCACTTCTAAATCCGTTTTTCATTACTGGGAGTATTTGTCGAAAATCACCACCTAAAATTATTAATTTTCCCCCAAAAGGTAAAACGTTTGCACATAAATCTCTTAATGTTCTGTCAATAATTTCTAAAGCTTTTTTGGGTATCATAGATGCTTCATCCCAGATTATGTCTTCTGTTTCTTTTAATTTCTTTTTATCTGATTCTAATTTTAAAAAAGAATTTTCAATACTATTTAAATCTAATGGTAATCTAAAGTTTCTATGAGTAGTCATTCCTTTGGGTAATAGAATAGACGCTATACCGGTCCAAGCCATTGATATAATATTTTTTCCTTTTGATAGAAAATAATAAATTAAAGTTTTATATAAAAATGTTTTACCCGAACCTCCAGGACCGTCTATAAAATTTATTTTATTAAATGTTGTATAAGTTGTTTGAAAATAAATTTTTGATCTTCATTTAATTTTGTAAACATATCTTCGAATATTTCCTTACTAATTGAAATTATTTTACTATTGTATTTTATATCATTTATGATGGGATCAGGTTCAGGTAATCCAAAATCTGTACAAGATAAATCTTCCAACAATAATAATTTATTTATATGATCTAAAGCTAAGTTATGTTTATTTTCATGAAAATCTTCACTATAGTATTTTTTAAAATTTTCCCAAATAATATTGGCTTGAATATTTTCTGTTAGTAGAAACAAAGTAAAAAATTTACGTAATTGAAAAGGTAACATGATACGACATGCTTCTTCAAAAATTTTTTTAATTTATAAATCGTTTTCTATTGAATCCATTGCAGTCGCAGCTTTTTTATGAGTATTATACGTTACATTTTTATATGTACGTAAATCCTTATAGGAAGTAGCGCCTTTTATACGACTTAATATTAATTTTAAAGCGAATCTTTCAGAATCTTTTGGAGATACTATATTTAAACGTGCATAATGTTTTTGTTCACGTTCACGTTTTACCCAAACTTTTTTTGCGTTAAATATATAATAATGCGGTATATTAACGTATTTTATATTATTTGCAAATTTATCATTTTTATTCAAGTCAAACCACGCTGTTAAAGTTGTTTTCCAATTATCAAGAGCATCTATTTCATAATTTCCTTCAAAAACAATTTTTTTTTGATTTTCTGTATGAACTGCTAAACGGATAACAGTATGACTCCTTCCACATAACGGAAATTTTTGTAACCACCAATCTGCTTCCATTGGGCTCAAGTACCGGCCATCAATATATTCAGTAATTTCATCATATATTCCATTTCTTTTGTCATCATTTTTTTAATGTACAAAAAGCTCTATCACTATCTTTATGTATATACTCAAAAATATCTTTGATGCTTTGAATTGAAGCACAATTTTCAACATTAATATGACATTTATATTTTTCTAATAAAAATTTATTGTAAGGAACTACCATTGAATTATCTACTGGAATAATTTTTATACTTCTTTTAAGTCGATATATGTAATTATCAGAAGAATTATTTGTTCGTTTATATTGAGGATAACCATTTTCTTTAAATGTTGTTGACGATTGAAAAGGTTTAGGAAAATTTTTTTTACAAACGTCTTTACATTTATCGTAACACGAAGAATTTTTACTATGTGGTCCATGTAACATATGTTTTATAACTAATTTTTGTAATTTTTTATCATTATTAGAAGGTATCTCAGCAGAAATGTGTTTATTAATAGCTTCTGGTGTCATTAATTTATTTTCATGATCTAATGTTACTACAAGATGTGCATGCGGTAATCCTCTTTTCTGAAATTCAATAGTATACACATAAGCTAAAGCATTTCCAAAAATTTTATGGTTTTCTATATCATTAAGTAAACACTTAAATTTTGTATAAAATAATCTAACTGTAATATTTGGTATATCATTGGGCGTAGCTCCGATAGGACAATTCATTCTATTGTTTTCTATCATAATATAGGCATGTAAAAAGAATTGTTGGGTTAGTCTCCCTCTAAATAAATGTGGATTGAAATTTTCTGAATTTGGTCTGTAAGCTAATCTATAAGAATAGTGCTGTAATATTGTTAGAAGGTTTTCTTTTGAATCATATGTTTTTGAGTATAACCAATACTCCAGCCTAAATCTCTTGAAGGAAAAAATAATGGAAATACCATTTTGTCAACATGATGTGATAATTTACTTAAATATGTGTATTCTTTTTCATTAGAACTATTTTTCGGATAAACGCATAGATCATAATTATGAGGGATTCCTGATTTGGAAATAATTATAGCTGCACATTCCGACGTTAATGGTTTAGTATAATTATGTTTTTGATTATTATTCTTACGAAAAAAATATAATTCATAATTTGAAAGTTTCTCTGTATTAATTGTTTCGTGTAAATATTTATACTGTTTAGCATAAGGATTACTGTTTAAAACTTCAGCCAATAATTTTAAATGTTCTTGAGTTAAATCTTTATGATTATTTTCATTTCAATTGCAGTATTGTCATCATATATATATATATATATATATATATATATATATATATATAGTTGACCACACGAAGGTTCTGCATTTTTTTTGGTAATAAAGTATTTGGCGTTATATGACAAACTTGTCTTTGAATTTTTAAATTATAAATAGCCTTTTTCTTTTCGTATTTTACGTTTGCACTAAATGTAGCAGAGCAAAATAAGTTATTATAATATCTGATTAAAGTTCGAAAATTGTTATCATATAATAATAGATTCTTTAGTGTTTTATTATATAAACTTAGCGGAGACAAAATTATTTTACCCTTACTACAACAAATTGATTTATTATTTTCTTCTTTCCAATATACTGCCGAACAAAATTTACAAACATAACTCATATTACCAAAATATGATTCATACTCTAAATTTTTATTTTTACTACATTTCTGTTTATTTACTTTTAACGTAGAGAGGATGATGACGCGAGATGTTCGAGGATGAGCTCGGCAACGCCTCTCCTACACTATATGTATATAAGAGAGAGAAGAAGAGAGATATAGAGAGAGGGGGAGAGAAAGAACTAACGAAGGCACTCAATCCGTCTCTCGCCGTTTTTTCATGCTCTGTTTGCAGTTGCTGCACTTTTCTTTGGGAAGAAAAAATACGGACAGCGTTCGACTTATAATTGAACTGTCAAATGAATGCGCATACGCCGCGCTGCGCTCGCGTGAGTTTGGTGTTATCCTTGATTTGAATAATTAAGAAGTTTCCTTTTAAAAAGTTGCTCTGTAATTAATTGGTCTCGTTAATTGCGGAGAAAAGGCGCGCATTATAATAAATGCGCGAACGCGCTTCTTGCGCTGATGGCAGAAGGGTGGCATAGTTTGTTTTCAGAAAGCAGCCTGTTATTTGTGTATCGAGTGAAGAACTGACAACGGAGCGATACAAAAGTTGTCGACAGAAGTTTCTTCTGCATCACAGATAGTTGTCATTAGAGGGACAATGCGGAGGGACACGGAGGGATGCGGAGAGACAAGACCCTTTTTGCCGAGGGACGTGGAGGGACGCGGAGGGATGCGGAGGAATGCGGAGGGACGCGGAGGAACATGAGGAGGGACAATGCAGACCCCAAATAACGCAAAAAAACAGTGAATTTTACGTTATTTTGTGGAGGGCACTTTGCGGAGGGACGCGGAGGGACGCGGAGGAACGCGAAGGGACGTGGAGGTACGCGGAGGGACGCGGAGGGTTAACGACTCAATTCAGCTTACAACTATATAGTATAGTAATATATATATATATATATATATATATATATATATATATATATATATATATATATATATATATATATATATATATATATATATATATAGGTGAAGAACTGACAACGGAGCGATGCAAAAGTTGTCGACAGAAGTGTCTTCTGCATCACAGATAGTTGTCATTAGAGGGACAATGCGGAGGGACAATGCGGAGGGACGCGGAGGGACGCGGAGGGATGCGGAGGGACGCGGAGGGATGTGGAGGGACAAGACCCTTTTTGCGAAGGGACGTGGAGGGACGTGGAGGGACGCGGAGGGATGCGGAGGGATGCGGAGGGACGTGGAGGGACGCGGAGGAACATGCGGAGGGACAGTGCAGACCCCAAATAACGCAAAAAAACAGTGAATTTTACGTTATTTTGTGGAGGGCACTTTGCGTAGGGACGCGGAGGGACGCGGAGGGAGGCGGAGGGATGCGGAGTGACGCGGAGAGATGCGGAGGGACGTTGAGGGACGCGGAGGGTTAACGACTCAATTCAGCTTACAACTATATAGTAAGTGATATATATATATATATATATATATATATATATATATATATATATATTTATATATCATATACTTGCAAAGCATAAATATAACATCCAAGATACGCACATATCAATACTCTTTAATATGAGTTATCATATAATTGTAACTCTTTCACATTTTTCATTTATAAATAGAACTGGTCATAATATAAATAAATTGATACAGTAATTTATTATTGAAAGTCCACATTTATAAGTACTTAATATAGGCTGGTGTACTTTATCGCTGGACATATTTGAACCCAATGGACCAAATAGCCAATTTGATATGATTCTTTGTGGCCATAATGGATAAGTATTTTATTGAAAACATTATTTTAAAATGAAAGAAAATGTATAATTTTGTAAAAACATCATGTGAAATACAAATTTTATTTGAAGAAGTAGTACGTACATGCCACAACTCTTACAGCGAAATATGAATCAAGTCATTATGTCCATACAGTTCCAATATTTCTTGCGATAAAGTCACCCAGCCCATAAGTCAATAAGTGACTTATCGAGTAATAAAAGTTGTAACCAAAAGCACTACCTATGAGTATGCAAAATATTCTATGTAATTAGACAGTTATGTATGCTCATAGATACTTAGTGTCTTTACCTACAATTTACACACAATTAAAGTTGAGTTTGGTCCTCTCATATAAGAGATCTATAAAATTATTTAGTTCATAGGGTCCAAATATATTTCCTCCGCTAAAGCCACCCAAGTCTTAAATCTGTCAACGAACAACTGAACTGTGGATCTCAAAGGAGATTTGCCTATAAATAAAGCCTAAAGATTGTACTTATAAGTATACAATATTTACTAAATAACAAAATGAATAAATATATTTAAAAAATTTTCAAATATACTTTACACTATAACAGTGTGTGGTGGAAAAAAAACTTTAATTATAATAAAGAATAATGAATTTACAGAGAATTTATTTAAAAATCGATGGATTAAAATTAATAAACTAATAAAGACATCCACACGTCATTACTCTTTCATGCCGAAATCATCGGCCTTGCCTCCTCCAAGGCCACGCCATGTTTACGTTTTCCGGCATCTACCCGTATGTATATCGTGCGTCGGAGATCGGCTTGAACCGAGCTCCGTTTTCGCACGTATATACACACACAGATGCGCCAGCCGTTACAATATATATATATATATATATATATATATATATATATATATATATATATATATATATATATATATATATATATATATATATATATATATATATATATATATATATATATATATATATATATATATATATATATATATAAATATGAAATTCTGGAAGTTTGAGGATTATATTCAGCACCCGCTTGGAAGTTTGAGGGGTTATGGGAAGTTTGAGGAGCCTCCTCAAACTTCCAATCTATATATTCAGCATCCGAGCGGAAGTTTGAGGGGTTTTCTAGAGTCTATTTGTCTAGAGTCGGTAACCTGAGGGTTATTATTTCTTTAGCCACTCTGACCGACCGGGGTTGAGCTCCTCAAACTTACTAGCCTGTATATATGTATATATATATATATATATATATATATATATATATATATACATACCAGAGGGTTCCATAACTGCCGCATTCGGAGTGCAGTACGTGATAGAGCGAAAAATTCTAAGCAAGAAAGTTCAAATAAGTTGTGCATTAAATACCTTAGATTTTTCGTAATCAATTAATGAAAATTGGTTGATCGAGCCAATCAGCGCGCTGCTCAGGCGGAAAGTGACGGGGACGAAGCGCAGAGTGTGGAGAGCGGTCCGCCCTCTGCCGCCGTCGCCGCCGCCGCCGTGCGCCAAGCCGCTTTCTCCGCGGCTGCCGCGGCAACGCTCACACGCGGCCGTTGTTCTGCTTTTCAGTGCGGCAGCTCAAAAGATAAACGACGAAATCTGAATCTAAGGAGGGTGGAAGCATCGTTACCAACCTTTTATATCGTAATTGATAGTACACAGACTTGACCCGGATATCATTCAGACTTGGAGCATTTGTCTAAGTTCAGCCAGCGAACAAGCCAGGGACATACCGAACAGCTGGCTTTGCTAAACTCGGATTGAAAAAATTGAATCTGAACGGCAGCAAAGATTACCGGCGTACGCAAGAATCACGTAGAAAAAGTATCCAGACGGGTGGCGACATTAGTTAAAGTACTAAATGAGAGACTCTAAATACTCGGGTCAGGCAAAAATGGTTTAAAAGAGGCCCACAAACGTGCTCCGATTGGAGAATCAGTTAAAAATTAAATTACTAAACTAAACTCCGCGGGGAATACGAAGAAACTTACTTGATAATTAAAATTACAAAACTACATAACGCGGGTAACGGAAATCGACGTTAAAGAATCGCGCAGGAAGGCATGTTCAATACAACTCGCCGAAAATTAAGATTCGTAAATGCGAAAGCTTGTGACGCGAGATATTCACGTAGGGAAGACACGCAGACTCGCAGCGATTAGAAGAGTAGTTAAAATTTAAATTATTGACAGAAAAGCTCGGGAAAATTTTTAAAATTGAATTAACTAACTAAACTACAATGGAGACGCCCGTGAAAGGGAACAAGGTGACAAGCTTCTTTCAGGAAATAAGTTAAAAATCGAAATTATAAAAATAAACTATGCGGAGAAAGAGATATCAATGTGGAAGAGTCACGACGACGCGTGTCTTCAACGAATTTAGCAGAAAATTAAGATTACTAGAACAAGAACGACATATCAACGTGAAAGAGTTATGCTGACACGCATCTTTAATAAAACTAGCCGAAAAATAAGAATACTAAACTCCCAAAGCTTGAGAGACGAGACATTAACGTAAAGGAGACAAGCCCATGCTCATAAATACGAGAATTAGTTAAAAATGAAATTATTTAACTAAACTACACTGGGGATTCGAGATGCTACTAAAAGGGGACGCGGTGATAATGGCTATGAGAAAATTTGTTAAAAATTTAACTTATAAAAATAAACTAGGCGGGGAAAGGGATTCCAACGTGAAAGAGTCATGCCGACGCGTGTCTTCAATGAAACTTTCCGAAAATTAAGATTACTAGAACAAGAACGAGATATGAACGTGAAATAGTTATGCCGACACGCGTCTTTGATAAAACTCGACAAAAATTAAGATTCATAGATCCCGAGAGCTTAGAACACGAGATGTTCACGTAAAGGAGCCAGCCGACGCGCAGAAAGTTAAGACTTAAGTTACTAAACTAGACTTTACTGGGGCCACGTTCGAAAATGCTCGTAAAAGGGGACACAGTAACAAGCTGCTATGAGAAAAGAAATGGAAAATTCAAATTCCAAAACTACAGAACGCGGGGAAAGGGATATTAACGTGAAAAAGTCACAGCGATGCGCGTCCTTAATAAAACTAGCCGTAAATTAAGATTCCTAAGCCTAAAAGCTTTGAAAAGAAGATATTACTAGAAAATTACTAGAACAAGAACGAGATATCAACGTAAAAGAGATACGCAGACGCGCGTTCTTAATAAAACTAGCCAAAAATTAAGATAACTAAATCCGAAAGCTTCCGACACGAGATATTCACATAGGAGAGACAAGTAGACGGGCAGATATACGAGAATTAGTTGAAAATTAAATTTCTAAACTAAACTTCACTGGTAACAGGAGATGCACGTATAACTCGACCTAGTAATAAGCTCCTATGAGAAAATAACTAAAAAATTCAAATTTCAAAACTACAGAACGTGGGAAAAGGGATACCAAGGTGAAAAATTCATGCCGATGGGCGTCTTTGATAAAATTAGCCGAAAACTAAAAATACTGAACCAAAAGCTTGGAAGATGAGAAATTCACGTACAGGAGTCAAGCCGACGCGGAAAAATACGAGAATGAGTTAAAAATTAAATTACTAAACTGAGCTACACTGGAGACTCGAGATGCTTGTAAACGGGAACACGGTGATGAGCCGCTATGAGAAAATTTGTTAAAAATTAAACTTACAAAAATAAACTAGGCAGGAAAAGGGCTATCAGCGTCAAAGAGTCACGTCGACGCGTGTCTTCAATGAATCTAGACATAAATTAAGATTCCTCAACCGGAAAGTTTCGGAGAGAATGCATTCACGTAGAGGAGATACGCGGATTCGCAGCGGTAAAAGAATTAGTTAAAAATTAAATTACTTATCTAAACTACACTGGAGACTCGAGAAGCTTGTAGAGGGGGGCACGGTGATATGCCACACTGCTATGAGAAAATTTGTTACAAATTAGACTTATAAAATAAACTTGGCGGTGTAGGGGATATCAACGTGAAAGAGTCACGCAGGCGCGCGTCTTTTATAAATCTCATCGAAAATTAAGATTCCTATATCCGATAGCTTGCGACACGGGATACTCACGTATAGGAGTCAATCAGGCGCGCAGAAAGTTAAAAATTTAATTATCAAACTAAACTACACTGGGGACTCGAGGTGCACGCAAAAGGGGCTCAGTAACAAGCTGCTATGAGAAAATAAATGAAAAATTAAAATTCCAAAAATACAGAACGTGAAAAAAGGGATATTAACGTGAAAGCATCAGGCCATCGTACGTCTTTAATGAAATTAACTGAAAATTAAGATTACTAGAACAAGAGCGAGATATCAATGTAACTGAGTGTCGCCAGCGCCTGTCTTTAATAAAACTCGGCGAAAATTAAGATTCCTAAACCCGAAGGTTTCGGGCCGAAACCTTGCGAAACGAGATATTCACGTACAGGTATCAAGCCATTATGTAGAAATGCAAGAATTAGTTAAAAATTAAATTACTAAACTAAATAACAGAAGATGCTCGTAAAACGGGACCTAGTAACAAGCTGCTATGAGGAAATAAATAAAAAAAATAATATCTCAAAAGTACAGAACCTGGGGAAAGGAATATCAACGTAAAAAAGTCACGTCAACGCGCATCTTTAATGAAACTAGCCGGAAGATAAGATTACTAGATCAAGAGAGCGAGATATCAACGTAAAGGAGTAATGCAGACGCGCATCTTTAATAAAACTCGCCAAAAATTAAGATTCTTAAACCCAAAAGCTTGGGACACGAGATATTCACATAGGAGAGACAAGCAGACGGGCAGAAATACGAGAATTAGTTGAAAATTAAATTTCTAAACTAAACTTCACTGGTAACAGGAGATGCTCGTAAAAGGAAACACGGTGATAAGAGCTGCTATTAGAAAATTTGTTAAAAATTAATCTTATAAAAATAAACTAAAGGGCTATCAACCTCGAAGTGTCACGTCGACGCGTGTCTTCAATGAATCTAGCCGAAAATTAAGATTACTAGAACAAGAGCGAAGTATCAACGTGAAAAAGTCTCGCAGGCGCGCGTCTTCAATAACACTTGCCGAAAATTAAGATTCCTAAATCCGAAAGCTTGCGGTACGAGATATTCACGTAGAGGAAACACGCAGTCTTGCAGCGATCCCATAATTACTCGAGAATCTAAATTTTTAAACTAAAAATCGGTGTGTATCAGATCCACGTATAAGAAATGTTCTTTGATCAGGGAATTAGTTGAATATTAAACTTAATAAACTACAACATCCGGGAAAATGCAGATTTACGTCGAAGAGACACGCCGACAGAAAAGAATACGTTTTTTATGCGAATTAAAGTGTCGACGGTCGGTTAATTTTTCGTTTATTGCGTTTGAGTAGATTGCCATACTGCCTAGGACCATCGTCGTACTTACCTTTAGGAGCAATCGCAGTGGCAAATATTATCCTCGTACGTGCGCTTCGATTCGATCGTGTAGTTCCTCCACCCTGTCGAAGTATAAGGCCTTTTTTATGAAACCCCAGAGGAAATAGTCGTATGGATTCATGTCAGGTGATCTGGCTGGCCATTTCCAATAAGGTGTTCCACGGCCCATCCAATCATCACCGCATGTTTCATTAAGATATCTCTTAACTGGGGTTATTAAATTTGAAGCATACAATTACGTTAATGTTTAAGTCGGTTTTAAAGTGTTTATAATTTATTTCCATTAAGGAGGGTCTTTTGCAAAATCAAAACCAATATTTTTAAATAATATAGAAATACGTAATAAATAACGACTATCCCAATCTCTGTGCGAAATTTCAATGAAGCTTGACGAAGAATAGAGTTAGTACGACATTAATAAAAACCGAGTTTTGAGGTTACACGCTACATAGCCTTATATGATAGCGCGATTTTATTTTGTATCTTTGCATAATTTTTATACTTCCAAGCTATTTTAGCCAGTAAGAAAGTGTACATGAATTGTAGAAACCACCAGGAATAAGAATCAGTGAAAAAATTATGGGTCAACGAAGGTTTCTACAAGTTATTTAATATTGATCACGAAAATTTATACAAAACGTGTGACAAACAGTTTTTTAAATTTCATAAAATTTCTGAATTCGTTGTGTAAGCAACTTTTATATATTTTTTACTTATAAAATCTATTAGTTCATCTATAATTTAGACTTTAAATTACTTTGCAAGCAATAATATTAATATTGTGGGCTAAAAATATCGGAGGCCCAAGAAAGCACCCATTAACTATGCTCCTTAGTGAAAGACCCTCCTTATCTGATTAATTTCAAGAGGATTTATTCACAAAATCGCAAAATAAAAATTTGGGTCTATAATTTCTTTGAACATGTGATTCAAGCCGGAACTAACATAAAATAAAAATTTTGACGGTCACCCGCCTTTTTTGGCATTCGAGAATACGATTAAACTTTGGCACTTATGATTTATTGTATTTCAATTTTTACATTGTTGTTATGATATAGGTCTTCCAGGACGCATACGTCCATAAGAGGTTATTAAGATAAGGGATAGTTAAGATAAAGCAAATGAAAAAAAATTTCTTCCAATGACTAGAATGTTTGAATTCACAATCGAAATGCCTTAATGTTTTT
Organism: Torymus aiolomorphi; assembly: GCA_036365515.1. Classification (NCBI taxonomy): domain Eukaryota; kingdom Metazoa; phylum Arthropoda; class Insecta; order Hymenoptera; family Torymidae; genus Torymus; species Torymus aiolomorphi. The sequence goes on from CM070873.1 coordinate 117,667,496, forward strand.
TTGGATTGCCGCAAAATTTAACTAACAATATAATACAAGGCAATGTTAATTTTATAATTTTTTTTTTATCTGCAAAGTGTGCGGGACATCCATCGTGCATGAAGATGATGCGGCGACGCACAAGTGGCATGTCGTCGATCTCTTCCGGTGGGAACAAAATATCTGGAAGCTCATCCCTTATGAGCTCCAGATAGTTTTGTCCGTTCAATCTTTCCGGTAAATGATCGGACCAATCTACATTAAGTCATTTCAAAGTAAATTTTGGAGCCGATTTTGATTAACAGTTAAATTTATCCAAGTACAAATAATTAAATTAAAAAAAAATGAATTATAAATTCATAAAATATTTTCAGCAAAGCATTACCGAAGAAATAAAAAGGGGACCGCGAATTACGTGAGAGACCGTGACACGAGGAGTACGTGTTGGGTTAGTGCCTACGGACCTTAACCAGTTAAAAGCCTCATGCGATATCCTTGTGACGCCCCCGATTTCGAGTTGAGGACTGCAAGGTACTAAATTTAAACAAAATCAAGAAAGAGTTACTCCTGCCGTCATAGTCTAGGAGCCAAGGGAGTTGTCGTACCGTTGGAGGTCCTGTCACATAGCAAAGTTTTGTTGACGTATTTTGGCAGGCTGATAACGAAATTCGAGGGTTTTAACCAGAAATCGTTCTTTTTTCAAAAAATATTAAAAATTGTATTGTTTAAAAGGCTGTAGTAGTTACGAGACAATGTACTAATATGCTATTCACAATCTATAGGTGTTGCATTTTTCCGTAAAAAATAAGCTTGTTTTCACATAATGAAAAAATGTTGTGAATAATCCTAAATATTGCAAATTTTATGTTGCATAATTACGCTCCGCGCTCTCAATTTGCCTTCTACTTTTGGTCCTCCTTTCAATTTCTCGGATGCATTAGTCTCATTTTTAAGCTTGGACAGTTCTCTATCAGTACATGCATTGACATTTACATGAAATGTTATAAAAGATCATTTTTTTCCTGTAAATCAACAAAATTCGTCATAAAAAGCACTTTTTATTTGTTTATACGACAATTCGATCCTTTATTTTTCATATTCGTTTTAAAACAAGCAATTATTCCATGAAATTTCTAATATTCTGTTATAAGAAATAAAGGGTCAAATTGCCGTATAAACGAATAAAAAGTGTTTTTATGCCGAATTTTGTTTATTTACAGGAAAAAAAAGATCTTTTATAACATTTCATGTAAATGTCATTGCATGTACTGAAACAAAACTGCCAGAACTTAAAAATGAGACTGATTCATCGGAGAAATTCAAAACAGAACCGAAATTAGAATAGAAATTATGAGCGCGGGGCGTAATTATGCTACATAATTAAATTTGCAATAGTCGTATTTTCCGTAACATGTTTTCATTCTGTGAAAACAAGCTTATTTTTACGGAAAAATGTAACAAACCGATAGGTTTCCAATAGCATATTAGTACATTGTCTCGTAACTACTAGAGCCTTTTAAACAATGACGTTGTTAAGAGGTTTTGAATTTCAAGTTAAAAACCCTTAAAACTCATTATCAGCAGGCCAAAATACGTCTAGAAAACTTTGATAAGTGACTGGACTTCTATCGACTACGAAAAATCCCTTGGCACTTAACTTATCGGAATACTTCTCATAAGCGCTTATCTGCACTCTAATACATTGATCAAACTGTTTCCGTTCATTGATTCTCGTAATACATTAGAATTAATTACCTGTCGTCGATTATGGCTTACAAGGAGAGGGTCTCACCTGCGGGAAACGGATTTTAGCGGACATTGGAGAGTTGATTTCTGGTATCTAAAAATGAAGCCCAGTGCTGACAATTTCATCTGATGGGCCCTTTTTCTTGAGATATGGGCAATTTAATCTCAAATATTCTCTATTTCGTTAAAAAATGATGTCTCTTCTATTGAGTGTCACTTTGCCAATATTTATGATAAAAAAACGAGCAAAACAGATTATAAAAGTAGATAGTATCAGTACAATTTAAGCCCTGATTCGTTAAAAAATATTGATTTTTCAGGAAGTTACAAGTAATCAAAGATAGCGTACGAAAATGGTTAAGAATACGATCCATTTAATCGGTTAAAAATACTGACTAAAAAATGAAGACAAAATTTTAACCGTTTTCTTACGCTATCTTTGATTGCTTGTAACTTCCTGAAAAATCAATTTTTTTTAACGAATCAAGACTTAAATTTTAGCTGTTTTAATTAAAAGTTAGTTATAATAACTTGAAAAATGTCAGAAATATTTAAAAAATATTAATAAACTTACCAATTGGTGGTCGATCATTCCTGCTCATACGTTCACTCTAAAGCAAAACCGAGAATTTCCGTCCCAAGTAAGGAACGGATTTTCAACCGCGTAATGGTGATAGTTGTGAAAGTTGAAAAAACCATCCTGCATAAATGTGCACTCATACGTCCACAATACCCGTCGCAAAAAATCGGGGTCGCTACCGATTCTCCTCAATAATTTGCGAGCAAAATTTTTGCGAGGAGGCTAATCACGGGGATGAAGTTTTTGCACGCGGGTGAAGTGAAATGGGTGTAATTTCTCAGCTTTGAGAACCCTGTGCACAAGCACATGGGATATGCCACCCATATCGCGTGTACTCGTGCGCGGATCGTCCTGGGCACGCCGTATCATCTCCTCTTCTACAGCCGGATTTCTCGTCACACGAGGACGACTACCACCACCCACTGGCATCACATTACCTGTCTCCCGAAGACGCCGAGCAGTGGCATTAACGATGTTTGCATCAGGATGCCGGCGATTGGAATAAAACTCTCGATATGCAGCGGCAGCAAGGACATCACTTTGCGCGTTTTGAAAAAAGAAATTGAGCATATCATAATACTCACTGGGCTGATAAAAATTAGCCATCGCGACGTTACACGTTGATACGACGACACGAGAATGATCGTCAAAACGAATGACGAGAACAACAGTTGAGATCACATAGTAATTTGTTTATAGCCCTAGTAGCTATGTGTTAGCAGTGTGGATGAAATTCCGAAAAAAAATCATAGGTAGCCTGTTAGAATTACGGAGAATTGGCGCGAGCCAGACCGTCGAGCACATACACGGAACGAGAATCGATCGTCAAATTCGACAAATTAAGCAGTTAAGAAAATATATGCTGTAAACCTTTACAGTATAAGAAAACACATACACCAGTACTCTAAATCATTATGGAAAAAAAAATAATTCGAAATTTTTTAATCAAAATTTAAACATACAGTATAACAAAAAAAATTTCCTCAAAGAATAGTGGGAAACTAAGAATATGCCACTGTTCAATAATAAACCATCAAGAGAAGGAAGAAATTTCTAAAAATCAATCAGAATATTTAGGCACATTCAAAAATATGAATCTCATGTTCTGACATTTTAACAGTATCACGCACACGTAAAAAATAAATGACTTAATCTGCTTCAATAAACTGACCGAATAATTAATGTGGAAATAAAATTATCAGTGCAAGGGGGTTGTGTTTAAGTTGAAACGCAGCATACATGCTTAAATGGAAGTCGCATTTATGCTCCACGAATAAGAAAATCTGACTTACCATTAATTGTGCAGTCGTAAGTAAAAAATAATATGCAAAAACCTTACTTCCTTGTATCCTTGTAGTCAACTTAAAGTCTAAGACTTTACGTCTAGGAGTTACTTTCAAGCACTAATGCTACGTAAGCTCAAACGACGAGAATATTTGGATTTCTCTTACGTTCCCACCTGGTAAAAACTGGCTTTCAATATCCAAAGGCAGGTAAGAGGATAAAAGTTATCACTGCGATGGTTCATAAAGATATGTACGACAATGGTACGTCCAAGGCAGTAAGACATGCGACTAAACCGCCATAACCGAAAAATTAATTCGGAATCGAAGGGTTAATCTGCCAATTAAAATACGTGTGTTAATTAATTTTAATTCTTAACTATTCATTAATTTCAATTCTTAACTATTCTTGTATTTCTGCACGTCTACTTCTCTACGTGAATACCTTCTCTCCCAAGCTTTAGGATTTAGTAATATTAATTTTTGGCTAGCTTTATTAAGGGCGTGCGGCAGCGTGACTTTTTCACGATCATATCTCATTCTTGTTCTCGTAATCTTAATTTTCATCTAGTTTTATTAAAGACGCGCGCTGGCGTGACCCTTTGACGTCAATATCCCATTCCCTGCATAGTTTATTTTTATAATTTTAATTTTTAACTTATTTCCTAATGGAAGCTTTTTACCATGTCTCATTTTACAAGCATCTGGTCTCCTCAGTATAGTTTAGTTTGATAATTGAATTTTAAAACTTTTCCCTGCGCTTTTCTTTCAGTAATTTAAATATTAACTCATTTTCTTAGCGCTCCGAGTCTGCGTGTCTCCTTCAAGTGAATATCCCGAGTCGCAAGCTTTCGGATTTAGGAATCTCAATTTTCGGCAAGTTTTATTGGGACGCGCGCCGGTGTGACTTTTTCAAGTTGACATTTCGCTCTTATTCTAGTAATCTTAATTTTCGGCTAGATTCATTGAAGACATGCGTCTGCGTGACTGTTTAACGTTGATAGTCCTTTAGTTTATCTTTATAAGTTAGATTTTTAAGAAATTTTCTAATAGCGGCTTATCACCGGGTTCCCTTTTACGAGCATCTCCTGTCAACCAGTGAAGTTTAATTTAGAAATTTAATTTTCAATTAATTCTCGTATTTCTGCCCTTCTGCTTATCTCCCCTACGTGCATATCTCGTGTAGCAACTTTTGGTATTCAGTATTTTTAATTTTCGACTAGTTTTATCAAAGACGCACATCGGTGTGACTTTTTCACGTTGATATCCCTTTTCCCACGTTGTGTAGTTTTAGAATTTGAATTTTTCATTTATTTTCTCAGAGCAGCTTTTTTCCGTGTTCCCTTTTACGAGCATCTCGAGTTCCCAGTATAGTTTACTTTGATAATTAAATTTTTAACGTTCTGCGCTCCTGCATGGCTCCTTTAAGTGAATATCTCATATCGCAAGCTTTCGTATTTAGGAATCTTAATTTTCGGCAAGTGTTATTGGAGACGCGTTGTTCGTACGTTTTCGTACGTCCTCTCAATTTTTGCACAGAGGGGGTGGGGGGGGGGGGGGGAAGTGATGTGAAACGTCCCATATATGAGGCGTTTCACGTCAGCTCTCCAGGCGCGGCGCGCGAGCGCGAAATAATGCTGTTTTCAGCTTGTGTTTGAAGGGCTAAGATGTATCTAAAAAAATAATCCCCAAGTGATTTCGATGTATTTTTTCCTCAGCTTTCTGATGGTGCTATTAGTTTCTCAAAATTTTTCAATTCTAAGTATTTCTTGAATAATATCTCGAAAAAATCAAAAAACCCCTATGTAGAAAAAGGCTATATCCATGTAAAATTTCCTCCTCTTTCGATCTAGCAGGTCAAAAAAAATATTAAAAATATAGTTTTTGAGATATAACACATTTTATGTTTTTTTGAGGTTAGAATTGAAAAATTTTGAGAAACTAGTAGCACCATCGGAAAACTGAGGAAAAAATACATCGAAATCACTTGGGGATTATTTTTTTAGATACATCTTAGCCCTTCAAACACAAGCTGAAAACAGCATGATTTCGCGCTCGCGCGCCGCGCTTGGAGAGCTGACGTGAAACGCCTCATATATATCTATATATATATTACACCATAGAAAATGCTACCGATGATAGTATTTCTGTTTGAGTTGAGATGATTTCTTGTCATGAATCCGTTGCTATTGTTTATGATACATATATCAGCTGAGTTTTAATCGTCTCGCATCATAGAAAATAATAAAGCACTTGTATATAATAAAAAATCTAGATAATATTGAGTAATATTAAAAAATCTTGATCTTCATCGTAGATCTTTCTATTCCTGTAATTACTACAGGTTCAAGCTAACAATGTGAAAAACAAATCAAACATAATGCAAATTATATTCTTGATGTATAATCTGAAAAAGAAATATAAACAAAATCAACACAAAGGGTCTATTGTTCTTTTTTATTTAATATTAGGCTTTGATTTAATATTATTTAGTCATGTAATACTTATCTAATAATCATTTTCGTTTTCCGTCGTTGATTACACACGATACACGTTCATACAAAATAATAATCTATCCATATCCTTATATACTCCATAATTGATACTAACAACATACTGATCCACTCGCTCGTTTTCTCTCTCTCCATCTCCCCATTATCTTCAAGAATCGAGCGCAGTAGCGCCGCGCTTCTTTCGCAGTTAGTACTAACTATATAACTATATGGAGATATTTCTGGTACGATTTGACACTAGCTGGGTCCGAGCAACAAAAATTTTCCCCTAGGCTGCGAAAAATTCTCACTAGACACTGAAGGAAAAAATTATATTTGATGTTTTCACGGGGATGAAAACTTTATAGTTTAATAGCTTCAAGACGGAAGCATCTTTCATGATGAAACTTCATAGGTAGAATGTAAATGAAAACTGCTTTCCAATTAAGTACCTCATGCGCGACATCTACATACATAAAAAATATGACCAAAAAAAAGTAAGGTTTGAAAGCCACTCCAATGAATAAAGGATGCGTTGACGCCCCGCTTACTCGTCTGCCATTTCGTTCCTTATACTCATAAAGTAGGGCTCTGCCGCGCCGTTTGATAATCTCTTGAAAAATGAACTCAATATTGTAATAAATAATTGTAATAATTGGTTAAAATTTCAAATTGATCAAGTATTCTCTGCGACATCAGTATTAAATAACATTAAAAAAAAAAATTTAATCTCGAATATTTGGTCGTGATGATCATTTTTTTGTGTTTTTTGTGGGTAATGAATTTTTTTTTGTAAAATATAAAATTGTGTAATAATAATTGCTTTTTAATGATATAAAATTGAAAGAGTAAAAATAAAAAGTCACAAACCATTTAACATAGTCTCACCGTACAAAATAAAGTATTAAATTTTAAATATTGGAATTGAAAATTAATTAAAGGAATCAATAAATTAAGTTTGAGGAAGCTACGTGTTTTAATATTTACTCTCATGTGTGTAAATTTTCTAAATATAATAATAATATCTTCCCAGCAACTATTTTAGATCTATTTTCTATTTTCTGTAGGTCATGTTGACGAATGGTAAAATGTGTGTTTTACTTGTAAATAAAAAACCGCTGCCAATTCATTGGCACATAGCTTCCTCCAAATTAATATATCGTTCCTATATGTATAGTATATATTTTAAGTATAAAATATGTTTATTCATTATACTTTTTTTTTCAATGATTTAATAATTCATTAATATTTAAAAAATTGAAAATTTTTTTCTTGTTATTGAAATTATTTGTTATTTGAAACTTATTTTATTTAACAAAAAGTAATATTTTAGAATATAAAATTAAAAAATTGCTATCCACCCTGAGATCAACTTACTCACATTGTCAAAATCATATATAATAACTCTATGTTTTACATTATAAATATATTATTATTCAATAATTGCGTATCTTTATGATAAATAATTGTGTACATATTATAAAAATTGAAATTATACTTCTAATTTTGATTTTTTTAATGGTCCGTTATAATTTTCGTCATCCTCTTCTTCTATTTTCAATAAAATATCATTGATTGTTGATTTTATCACTTCTTAAACACAAATATCAGTGGCAGCTAATAAAAACATTTACATATCTTTGTGAAGGCAAAATGATTGTATATATAATTATATGTCCGTGAACCATAAACGTTTAAACTTTAAAATATTATCTCAAAATTGAGTTAGGGTAATTCTTACTATATTCACTTCTGAAATCGCGATTATTCGAAAAATTAGTTCAAACTGAAATATAATTTAAGGTTGTTTACCAGGAAATTGATTTTCTTTAAATTTTCTTAAAAATTAGTGTACACCCGACAGAAATTGATTCTTTCCGAACGTGCCTAGTCAAATTTAAAATCCTGCAATTTCATTGGACGATTCCAATTTAGGGTTAATGTTTACACAATAGTATACAACGATTAATGAGGAGTTTCCACCATATATATTATAGGACATTTTTTCCGATATTGTGATTTTTATGACGGCATTGTCCGGTCAACTACCTTAAATTTAATTATCCCTTGCGGTCAGTTTTACCGGAGTAAAATTTTAAATTTACTCACATTATCAATAAAATGAAAAATAACAATAATTTTACTCCGGTTATTTACACCTGAGCGAAGTTGATTCTTCCCGAACGTACCTAGTGTAACGGGGTGCAGTTAGGGAGTGGGTATTAATCCTTCTCAGGGGTTCGCGGGGTAATATACGGGTGTATTCTAGGCCCGGGCAACTCACCGTTGTGGAATTACCTGTAGTCCGGCAGAAGCGCCTCGGCACAGGTTCCGAACATGCGAGCCCGGCTTCTATTGTAGAAAGCCTAGACCGCTTTCTACTAGAACCGGCGCTGCGCTCTGCCGCTGCTGCCAACTGCTGCCCGCGAACTACCGGCTGCTCGCTATGACTTAGAGTTACCAGCGCAGCCGGTCTTTCCTGCACAACGCCGCTGAGTTAATCTCTCAAGCAGCTATTGAGATACTTACTCCCGCTACCGATGTTCCTCTAGGAGGCAATGCCTGCGACTAGCTGCAGCTGCTGAAAAGGGTAGAAGGCGGTATTCGGGAAATCATGCATAGGTTAAGGCGCGCTCAATAAGTACTCGTGACTCGACTATTTAAGATAAAAATGAACGGTTTATTTGAATAAAGTAATCGCGCGAAGGGGCGCGAAACCCGGACAAGATGATAACATAAAATGCGACAGGCCGAGACTTTAAACCACGCATGCACGCAGCCGTCGATGCGCGACGGCAACAGGTTACTCCGCGACAATAAGAAAGAAACGCATACATCAAGCGCGACGTACTCTCGGCCGGCCAGCCATCGCAGCTATCTCTCTCACTCTTGCTGCTATCGGGGTGGGGATGGAGCGTGCCTCACTGTCCCCGGCCTATGCTGTCGCTGTCTTCCTCTCGCTCGCTCGCGGTAGGTGGCGGCGTCGTGGCGGTCACAGTTGCAGCGGTGGTGGCACCGAACACTCACATGACCTATTTCTACACGTAACGGTGACGGCGACTACTTTCGCATGTCACGGCAAGAATCAACATGGCCGCGCGGTCACGTTCGCAGCGGCGCGGCGGCTTCGCCTTCTTCTCCATCTGCTTCTGGCTTGTTCCGCGTGGCGCTCTGTCGATCACGATATGTGCAAGCGCCGAGATTCAAATCTCGCAACGCAGTATAGGTGATTCTCGTAACTTATATCGGCGCCCGTTATACCCCCCACGCAGATTTGACGTCCCCTCGGACGTTAGATCGAGGAAGGAAAGGGCGCTGAAATAAGGAGGCAAAGTCTAACGTGGGTGCGGATGTTGGTATTTTAGACGTCGCAGGCTCGCTGTGTTTCCCCACCGGTCGCGACGTGGGAAAGCGCAAGGGTCAGGTGGCTTTCCGTGGGCGCCCGCGTCCTCGCTGCGGTTGCGTTGGGGTGGATGGGGCCACCGGATTCGGCCCGAGTGGGTCTACTACCACTGCTCGAGCTCCCGCGGGTCTTCCACGTCTCCTCCGTGGAGGAGGTGAGGCGGGCGGTGCCACCGGTGTCTGCTCGAGTGGGTCTACTACCACTGCTCGAGCATCCGGGGGCCTTTCGCGTCTCCTCGGAAGTGTTTCGTCCGTAAGGGCATCGCCGGGGGGCTCGCTCAGTGGCGCGGCCTCTGTGCCGACCGTCCCTTCCCGCTCGTCGGGTTCTGGCGAAGCAGAGTGGTAGCTTTTCAGCTGTTCCGCAGCCACCACCTCTTCTACCTCACCGCCGTCGCCTACCAATCTGTAGGTGTTAGGTCCAAGCGCATCCGTAATCCAATACGGACCTTCGAACTTCGGCGCCAGCTTCGCCGCAATGCCCTTGGATAGCTGCGCTTCCACACTCTGTCACCTGGTTTGAAAGTTGGCTCGCGCCTGCCGGCGTCATAATAGCCGGCTTGGCGTTTTTGAGCCGCGCGCGCTCTAGAAGCGGCGCGCGCGTGTAACTCTGGAAGAGCCTCCATTCGCTCCTTCCAGCGAGCCAACCTTTCTTCTTGAGCCGGGTTGTCTGCTGCTACCTCTTGCATCCTTCGTTGCGTGCCAGGGGGTTCTGGCTGTCTCCCATAGAGCATTAGAGCTGGGCTTATCCCAGTAGAACTTTGCTCAACCGTATTCATGGCGAAGAGAAGTTCCGGAAGCTTCTCGTCCCATGTACTATGCCGCTCCTTAAGATAGGAAGCGACCATCGTCTTTAAGGTACAGTTGGCTCATTCTACCGGATTAGCCTGAGGGTGATAGGGGGAAGTATGGGTGTGGTGCACACCGCGCTCCCGCAGGAAGTCTTCCACGGCATGGTTCTTAAACTCCGTGCCGTTGTCAGACAGGGAGACTTCTGGACACACGAATCGAAGAAAGATCTTCCGACTTATTTCCGCTATCACCGTCTTGGCGTTGGCCTTACGTATGGGAGATGCCTCTACCCACCGGGTGAAAAGGTCTTGAAATACCAAGATGTACTCGCAACCTTTGGAGCTTCGAGGCAACGGTCCGATGATGTCGCCAACCAAGACCTCCCAAGGTTTGTCGATTACTCGGCGCCCGATGAGGCCGGCCGGAACACTTTGTTCCACCTTGCAGCGCTGACACGTCTCACAGTTTCGTACGTACTCCTGCGTTTCCAAATAGTAGCGCGGCCAGTAGTAGCGCAGCGCAGCTCTGTCGAACGTCTTCTCTCTGCCGAGATGTCCAGCGGTGGCGTCGTCGTGGCATTGCTGCAACACCTCGCGGCGATGCTCTTCTGGCACCACCTGTTTCCAGGCATCGTCATCGTCGCCGAGGGTTGAGTCTATCTCTGAGTTGGGGCGGTACCGATAGAGACTGCCTGCTACGAGTTTGTAGGTAGGATAGTCATTGGGCTGCTCTTTGTCCTTGGCGCACCACTCCTGGTACCACGTGTCCTCGGTGTCGGTGAACCACGACACCGCAGCCACTTCTAGCCCGTCCTCATCCTCATACATACGAGAGAGGGCATCTGCCACGTGGTTTTCCATTTTGGACGTTGAAAATAATTTTACTTTAGTATACTATAGTCGTTAAAACACTAATGGTATTTACACCCAACCACAATGTGAATTGTACAACCATACATATTTGATAATTTCACTTTAGTATTAGTATTAGTACTTGTGAAAATAAAGTTTATAATTTGGTAATGCTTCTATATAGTTGCAATTAGCCATATAACATTTCAACCTTTGTCGTTGATAATTTCAATTAAACTGATTTATAGTCCTACTTATTCGACAATATGTACAGAGAAACTTTGTAGTCCAAGCCAGTAGTTGTAAGCGAGTCTCTTTTTCCGCAATATGTTTTAATCAACTCAGTGAGCCAATTGAGACTTCAATAAATAAAAAGTAATCGAATAAGCATATTTGTTTGTTTAAAGGATTTCAAACCACCGTTAAAAACAAAAATGCATTTCCAAGTTTGTTAGATTGAAGATATTTAATACAATTAAAATATCATGTTCTGGTATTTTGTTTTAGTTAGTCTCTTATTGTTTGTTAAATTTTATTTTATAGATTTTATGAAAGTTATTTTTTAAACACTTTAGTAACACCCCACAAGAAAATTATCATCCATTTACACATTATGGTATTATATTTACTACACAGATTTTTAATGTTATTCTTGTAATTTAAAATAAATTAAAATAAAATAAGTTATTTTATTTGATATGTCAATAATATTAACATACTAAAAAACACTTATCAGTTACTTAAACAATTTTGTTATTTGTACTAAACCATAATCTGAAACGCACAAAGTACATCTTGCCCGGGTGAGTTATATTCCTCTATTTTAAATGAAATGTAACGACAAAAACTCTTGCACATTAAAGCTTGATCTGAGCCAGAAGTTGTGGATGAGTCTGCTGCATCATCACTTATGAGCTTTTAAATTTCATTTATAGATTTTGCTTTAACACAGCAGTACAGTACAGAGTATAAAATTACTTATCACTGTGATGAACAGAAACCGCAACTGCAATTGGTGATTGATTTTTTTACGTGCTCGTCTTCTTGTTTCTAGTATTTTCTTCTTTCTTATATCCACAAAACTATTTTATAATTATTTAAAAATCTTAATGGTTGAGGACTTAATGCACGTCATTATTGTCTTCTTCATATCTGGTTGTCTGTTTGAATTAATAAACTTCAGTTTATACTTCTTTGGTTCATATGCATTACGAATGTGCAATCTTTTGAAATAAAAAAAAAACACACAAAGTATCTATTAAAAAAATAATTTATATTTATCGAATAATGTTTTGGGTATTTGAATGATTATGTAAAAGTATTTTATTGCTTTCAGAATTATTCAAATACACAATCAAATTTAAATAAGAAGTAATACTTATCTAATCCTTTTTCCTTGTTTATATCTGCTCGTCTGTTTGCATTTATAAGCTTCAGTTTGCTTTCTCTTGTACTTATTTCGTTGACTCATTTATTTGTTAGGAATGTAAACTTCTGAAATAAATAATGAAACACACACAAAGTATCTATTCAAAAAATACTTTGTATTCGACATAAGGTGTATTGAGTATTTCATTATGTAAAAGTATTTTGTTTCTTACACAGTTATTCAAATACTCAAAATAATTATTATAATAAGTTATACTTATCTGACTTTCTCTCTATCATTGCTAAAATGTATTCCTGTACACTTGGATGACATCAACTTCTTACTTCTAAATTGGAGTATAATATGCATAACCTCCATACGTTGATACGTAAAACACAACACAGCACAGCAGGCGACACATTCTTTGCTATAGTATCTACTCGAGTGCTCTCTCTTATACGCTCTGAAGTTGGCTGCGCGGTGCGGTTATGCACGGTACGCTCTGAAGTTGGCCGCGTGGTGCGGATTGAAATAATCGATGCCCGACACAGTTCTCGATTCAAATTCGAAAAACCTACATGATTTGGTGTGAAATCTTTGTCGAGAGCTTCCCTTGCACTTATCAGTCTTATTGCAGTAGAGCGCTTTCCATTGACAAAAACTTGAGGGATTTGCTGACCGGTGTAACCTGTTTTCAATTTTGTAAGGTAAATTGCAAGAGCACATTCTATATGACGTTTCTTACTGGAATGGAATGATGGCAACTGATTCAAAAGTGTGGAGAACTTTTCTTTGCTCAAGCCAGTACAACGATTTACAACACTTTCTTCTAAATCTTCCAAGTAATCGAAGTTTGTAGTGTAGTGCCTTTGATCGCTAATAGAATTTCGCAACATATCGAATATATCAGTCACTTGATTTGCCGTAAATACGTTTGATGCATTCTGTGGAACTTCAGACCACTCGTAGTTGTTGTGATTATTGCATACACGTGCCTCACTAGGAATGTAAAAAGGAAAATCTTTAGTAACCTGAACACGAGTGCTTTCTAACACACGATGTCGACCAGTACGGCAACCAAATACGCATGCCTTCTGACTACAAGTTGCTCCTCCAATATTCAGTTTGATGGAATGATCATCAAGAGATTCCGTGCTGACAGAAACGTTTTCTCGCTTTTGATATTTCTTATAGAAGCGCAACCATCATGCATGGCAAACAAATTTAAATCTGTCTGGTGATGTTCTTGTGGATATTCTGGGTTCTTGTTGCAAAAGCTCCAGTGATTCGCGGATTACTGAATGCTTGCGAGCTGTTTTTTGTAAAAACTTTCCACATGAACCACAGTGATTCGTATCAAGGCCAGTAGCTGTTTCGGGGTTACTCCTTACTGGTGGCTTGTTCTCCCCAACCGGTACATTCGTCGCTCGTTGATCTTCCCCTCCAGGACGAACTCCAGAGGCATGGCCAGTAGCTATTTCGGGGTTTCTACGTACCGGTGGCTGGTTCTCCTCGACCGGTACATTCGTCGCTCATTGATCTTCCCCCCCAGGACGAACTTCAGAGGCCTTTTTCTTTCCAAATTTCTCTGCCATGACGGCGTAGTTAGCATCCAGGGACTTGGCCTGATTGACAAATTGTATCAATGCTAGTTAAGGCATTATTATGCCACAATCTGTTACCACCGTCACTACGAGAAGGTACCCTGGATGCAGAGAAATTGAAAGATAGTACTTTTATGGACTTATTATATTCTGCGCTCTTACAGGCGACAGGTAACCTTATGTACGAAATTGTGACCTTTTCTCAACATTAGATAGTTCTGATGGTGAAGATGTTATGAAAGTATAAATCATATACCTAATTTTTTCTCATAAACATGCATCGTGAATGAAAATGGTATTGGTTTGACAATTTAATATTTAGACAAAATCAAAGAAAAACTGTTTCAAGATTTAAAAAGACGAATAAAGGCATTCTCGAAAGTTCTTGGTATATGACTGTGTATTATTGGTGTTGATGTGGGTTTTGGCTAACGTATCGAACAAAGCGTGGGCATGACTCTTGATATTTTTGTTATTTTGTAAAAAATCACTTGAAATAGCAATAAAATACAGTTTAATCATGTCTTACACACATTACGAATGATTTAAGGGGATTAAAAAATTTTTAATCGAACACGTAGATATTGTTCAATAATTAAAAAAGTTACTTTCGCTATTTGACAAATTTTTATTTTTCATTCGGTTTTAATGTTTAACGTCTCATTTTATTTCTTAAATATTTGTCTACGACCTATCCAGGCTTATATTATGAAATAATTAATATATACGAAGCAACATGTAATTGTTTTACAGTTTAGGCACAGTAAACTTCGAGCTTATACTGTATTGTACTGTAAACAGTGTAACCGAGTAAATTCAGTTTCCGAGTTTCACGCCGAATTCTGCTCACATAGAACCTGGATTAGAAAATGAACTCTAGATCGCGCTATCATAAATGCGATGCTCGAGGCGTACTTGCTCTCTGTCCGCACTCGCCTGCCGAACATTCACCACTCTCTCTCTCTCTTTAATCGCACACCAAGCCTACGACTGTTCCGATCAACTGGTACCCATCCTCCTCAGTACCGAGACCCTCAGCGGCGATCTCAGCCGAGGCAATTATCAGAAAGATACTGAAGACGAGACCAATATCGTCAGATAGTCCATGGTATGAGGGATGGAGGATACCAAAGGGACTTAGCTAATGCAACAGCCAGTCGTCACGATCAACGATCTACGAACGCTAGATCAACTACAACCGAGTGATTGTCAGAGGTGAATCCTAGAGGAGTGAGTTCGTCAGGGCAGTGGCTGAGCGTGACGGCCTACGACCAGGAATGCTATCGAAGTAAGCGAGCGACCGTCAAATATTATTATTATATCATTTGTAAAACTCGGTTACGAAATTGTAACGCGAGCGTAGATATCTAGAAAGATTCAGTATATTAACTTGTGGTTTAAGATATCCGTGTTTGGATTTGTACTACTACAAATATTATAATTTTATACATCATATGACACACAATATATTTAGCATTTTATGACATTGTATCCTGTGTTAAATTATTTACCTCTTGCCATAGTAGTAATGTAATCAATATAATAATTACAACAATTACAAATGGCTTTGTACATATTAATTATTCCATAATATAAGTCTGGATGGATTGTAGAGAAATGTTTAACGAGTAAAATGAGACGTTAAACATTAAAATCTAATGAAAAATAAAAAGTTGGCAAATAGCGAAAGTAACTTTTTTACTCATTGAACAATATATACGTGTTCGATTAATAATCTTTTATAACAATATTTTTTTTCGGTTCAGAAAGTACTTGCCTTTCATATCTGAGTGAACTTACATTATTATATTTTAGTAATTTATGACAAAAATTAAATAGTGAACCCATTTTAAAATCGCATAAACCCCCTTAAATCATTCGTAATGTGTGTAAGACATGATTACTCTGTATTTTATTGCTACTTCAAGCGATTTTTTACAAAATAACAAAAATATCAAGAGTCATGCCCACGCCTAGTTCGATACGTTAGCCGCCACCCACATCAACACCAATAAAACACAGTCATACACCAAGAACTTTCGAGAATGCCTTTATTCGTCTTTTTAAATCTTGAAACAGTTTTTCTTTGATTTTGTCTAAATATTAAATTGTTAAACCAATACCATTTTCATTTACAATGCATGTTTATGGGAAAGAATTAGGTAATGATTAATACTTTCATAACATCTTCACCATCAGAACTATCTAATACTGAGAAAAGGTCACAATTTCGTACATAAGGTTACCTGTCGCCTGTAAGAGCGCAGAATAAGAAATCTCAAAAGGGAGAAAACGTTTCTGTCAACACTGAATGTCTTGATGATCATTCCATCAAACTGAATATTGGAAGAGCAACTTGTAGTCAGAAGGCATGCGTATTTGGTTGCCGTACTGGTCGACATCGTGTGTTAGAAAGCACTCGTGTTATGGTTGCTAAAGATTTTCGTTTTTACATTCCGAGTGAGGCACGTGTATGCGATAATCACAACAACTACGAGTGGTCTGAAGTTTCACAGACTGCATGAAACGTATTTACGGCAAATTAAGTGACTGATATGTTCGATATGTTGCGCAATTCTATTAGCGATCAAACGCACTACACTGTAAACTTCGATTCCTTCGAAGATTTAGAAGAAAGTGTTGTAAATCGTTGGACTGGCTTGAGCAAAGAAAAGTTCTCAGAACTTTTGAATCAGTTGCCATCATTGCATTCCAGTGAAAAACGTTATATAGAATGCGCTCTTGCAATTTACCTTACAAAATTGAGAACAGGTTACACCGCTCAGCAAATCGCTCAAGTTTTTGTCAATGACAAGCGCTCTACTGCAATACGGCTGGTAAGTGCAAGGGAAGCTCTCGACAAAGATTTCACACCAAATCATGTAGGTTTTTCGAATTTGAATCGAGAACAGCTTTCGAATATGCGCACCGATATGTTTTGTCGACTTCTTTTGCAAGAAGCAACACTAGCTTTAATTACAATATGGGATGGAACGTACATATACACGCAGTAAAGTTCTAATAGTGCTGCAGCATGCTCAAACATTGCCATTTTGTAAAGCCAATGATAATTATCGCTCCCAATGGTCATATTTTACACGTAGTTGGACCATTCAAAGCAACTGAAAATGATACAACCATCATGCGAAAAATTATGCAGAGTATGCCTGAATTCAGAAATAAATTTGAAAGAGGCGATTATTTTATTCTGGACAGTAGCTTTCGAGATATAGTAGATTACTTAGAATCTGAAGGATTCAAAGTCGCAATGTCAGAATTCATTCCGCCTGGACAAACTCAACTCAGTGATATGGCGGCAAATTGTTCTCGTTTTGTTACAAAAATTAGGTTTGTAGTAGAGATAATTAATGGCCATTTGAAATATTGTTTCAAGTATTTTAATGAAGTGTGGCAAATGGAAAAGTGCCAACATGGCATCGAAAGGAAAGAAGCCTCCGGATCGCTCCGGAGGAAAATTTTACAAGTGCCACGACGACACAAAGTATGAATTGGTGGTTTGTATTATTTGTGAAGATGTATATCACCTGAAGGATTTTGTGAGAAGAAATTGTGGAATAGTGCTAAGTGAAACTCTTGCCATATGTAAAGGCCATGCCGAGGTAGACATAACCTCAATAAATAAAGACCTCATGTTGACGAACGAAGCGAAAATTATATTGGCGCAAATTAAAAACTACACAAAATGTGCAGTTTCAAAGAACGAACAGAGGTTTGTAAGGATTATTACAGAAATGGAAATAAAGCAACAAGAAGAGACGTTACAACAAAAATCAAAACAAGCACACTATGAAACACAGATAGATATAGATAATATCTTTGGTCAAGATAACGTTTCTGAAAATACAGAACTGGAGAGCATAAAAGTAGAAAACGAATTATTAAGAGACCTAACAAAAGAATTAGAAGATAAAATCAAAATATTAAAAGAGCAACTATTAGACAAAAATAATCTACTAAATTAATTAATAAAAAAAGAGAAAGAAAGTGTAAGTAAAAGCTACAGTAAAAATACCTATGCTGAAATTACAGTAGGCAAAATACAAAAACCAAAACGAATACCACGAATAACAATAAAAAAAACCAATGAAGAGGAAACGGTACAACAATTAAAACAAAAAATAACACACTACTTAGTTCAAGATAAATCAATAAAAACAAATAAAGTATTTGAAAAGAAAAATAAGGATGAGATACTTTTAAATGTATGTGACACTCAAAGTGTAGATTAGGCTGTGGAAATACTAAACTCTCATCTTACGGGAGTGTGCAAAGTAAATATAGAAGAGCTTAATAAGCCAAAAATGAAAATAGTTGGAATTCTAAACTGTGAAGAAATGAATGACGAGCAACTACAAGAGGACATCAATAAGAGAAATTTTAACAATCACAATAATGGTTGTACGATACTGTATACCTATACAAATAAAAACAAAAGGACGCAATCAGCTTTAATAGAAGTTACTTCTGATATATATAAAGAAATTAGAGAGAATAAAAACAAAATATATATTGGACATCAAAAATGTATAGTTTCTGACATAATGGATGTGAAGCCTTGCTTTAATTGTGGAAGATACGGTCATAAAAGTAAAAAGTGCTTCAACAATGCCACGTATATAAAATGCGCAGGTTTGCATAATGCAAGCGAATGTGTAGTAAGAGACAGAAAATGCGCCAACTGTGCATATAGCAACAATAAATATGGAACTAAATATGAAATAAACCACGAAGCAACAGATTATGACAGATGTGAAATTTTTAGAAAGATGGTAAAGAAGTATATTGACGCTACAGACTACAGCGTTCAACCCGTAGTTCCAAAAGACATAGGTAAAGTAGGCAACTACATTAACAAATCAATGACAGAGAGAAGTACAACTTCATTAACAGCAAGACAAACAAAACTTTCTGTAGAATCACTGAATTCATTCAATGACAAAGTAAATAAATCGCCAAAATGATGAAGAATCTACTATACAATAAGAATTCTGAAAATTTAATACAGAAAGAAATTGAAATCAGTGATTCTCAGAAACTAAATAAAAATTTAGAATTTAATTTCGATAATGTTATTATAAAAGAGAGTGAATTTGAAAATGTCAAAGAACTCAATAAATGTCTCTGCAATAAAATGAATAATAAAATAAAAAATTTGATACTATGTATTAACATTAGAAGTTTAAATTCAAATTTTGAAAAACTTGAGGATTTTATTGAGAGCTTAAATAAAAAACCTATTATTATTATATGTACAGAAACTTGGAATTTACTTTATCCTCAATATTATAATTTAATGGGATATAATAGCTATTATAATGAAAGTAAAATAAACAAAGCCGACGGTGTAATGGTATACGTGATGAACAATATTATTGAAGTACAAATATCATAGAGGTAGATAGATTGAAATTTATAAATACAAATGTCAAACTTATGACTGGAGAGACTAGTAGTATTACGGCTATTTATAGATCACACGATGTGCCCAAAATGGAATTTATACATAGCTTGCAAAAATTCTTAAAAGATCAAAAAAATACAAAAAATCACTGCATTATAGGTGATTTTAATATTGATATTTTAGAAGATAATATTACGAAATTTGAATTAAATGACAAAATTATTACTCAAGAGTACTTAAATAATTTTCTTGAATATAAATTTACACCTAGTTACCTAGGTGTAACAAGATCGTCGATAGATAACACTAAAGGTACATTTTTGATAATTGTTTCGTTAAAAGTAAAAATATAAAAATAGATTCTTATAAGATAAATAATCCTTTCAACGATCATTATCCATTACTTATAAATATAAATCAATTAAATACGGAGCAGCCAAAACAGACAGACATATTACAAATAAACTATAGTAGCCTTAAAAATACTGCTAAAAAAGTTGATTGGAACTGTATTTTATTGATGCAGGATCCAAATCAAGCAATAAATACTTTAATAGAATTAATACATAATTGTACCAAAGAATCTACTAAAAAAATAAAAAATAAAAATAAAAAATTAGTACCAAGGAAAAAATGGATTACGACAGCAATAGTAGTATCTTGTAGTAAAAAAGAAGAGTTATATATGTTATGGAAGAAAAAACCAAACTGTCAAATATTAAAAAATGAATATCAAAATTACAATAAAATACTTAATAAAGTAATAAAGGAAGCTAAACTCAAATTTGAAGATGAACAAGTAAGGAAAAATAGCGACAAACCAAAGCAGTTGTGGAATATTATAAACTCTAAATTAGGAAAATAAACGTACAAAATAAATCAATTGATTATATATATGACAACAATAAAAAAATTGAGGATAAAACAGAAATTGCAAATACTATGAATAAATATTATTGTACAATTGGTAATATACTTAGTCAGCAAATTGTAAACTGCGAAAATGATACAGTAAAATTACCAGATAGAAACAATGAATCAATGTTTTTAAGTCCAACTGATGATTACGAAATATACAAAATAATAAAGGCAATGAAAAAGAAATCGAGTGGAGTAGACAATATAAATGTTACAACTTTAAAAGTAATTGCAAATTATATAGTAACACCTCTACAACATATATTTAATATATGTATTGCAGAAGGCATTTGGCCAGATGAGTTAAAAAAGGCTGAAGTAGTACCCCTACACAAAGGTGGAGATAGAACTTGTAAAAACTATAGACCAATTTCACTTATTTCCAATTTAGCTAAAATTTTCGAAAAAATAATTTATACTAGGCTGTTTTCTTTCTTGAATAAATATAACATAATATCGAATAAACAATTCGGCTTTGTAAAAAGAAGGGGACCTACTGATGCATTGAACTATATAACTAACATAATTTATGATAATTTGGACAAAAGTAAACCTATAATCACAGCTTTTCTAGATCTAGCCAAAGCCTTCGACTCGGTAAATCATAAAATTTTGTTAGACAAGCTAGAAAGATATGGTATAAGAGGTAATTCATTAAAATTGCTGAAAAGCTATCTCTCTGGTAGAAAACAAAGAGTTAAAATAAATGAAAATAAAAGCAACTACAGAGAAATTTCAATTGGAGTCCCGCAAGGAACAATTCTAGGGCCAATACTTTTTGTACTTTATGCAAACGATCTACTGAGAGATATGCCAAACGAATCAATAGTGTCCTATGCTGATGGCACCGTCATCATTTCAAGTGATGACACGTGGACGACAGCGGGGATCAAAATGAAACAGTATCTAAATGATGTTTCTGAATGGCTTGCTCTAAATAAGTTATCTTTAAACGTGGATAAAACTGTTTATATAACATATGGTAATTACTGTGATAGTGTCCCTGACACAATAAATATTAATATAGGTAGTTATACACTTAGAAGAGTAGAATATCACAAATATTTAGGTTTGTTTTTTGACTTCAATATGAAATGGGACAAACATATTGACTACTTAGTTAAAAAAACTAAATATTTAATATTTATTTTTGCCAAAATTAAAAATATTATGAGAAGAGAATCTTTAATGATGATGTATTATGCTTTTTTTCATAGTTTAATAAATTACGGTATAATAGCATGGGGAGGAGCATATAATAATAATCTAAACCTCATTCAAAGGGCACAAAACAAAATAATAAAGATAATTAATAAAAATAGATTTCAGCCAAATGGTGATATACTTACTCCCTCACAATTGTTTAGATTAGAAGCAATAAGTTACCATTACAGTAAATTAAAGGAAATGTACAAAAATAATAAGAATAATACTAGAAATAAGAGTATTCAATTGCCAAGAAGAAGTAAACGAATAAGGGAGAAAAATAGTTACAATGTAGCTATAAAAGAATTTAATAAACTAACAAATGATCTCAAGGAATTAACATCTTCCAAAGTGTTCATAAAAAAAAAAATAAAAAAGTTCATAGTGAATAGTATATAGTATATAGCATATTCAATAATTGTTAGTAATTAAGATAATAAATTATATAGTTTATGTGATGATATATTATATAATATTTAGATTATTAAGTTTTCAAAGTTTATACGGTGGTATTTAAGATCAAATTATAAAATATAGAAATAATTAGATATTCTTGATTTTCTTTTTTTTTTAGTTTTTTTAGTTTTAAGGTAGACTAAGTCTACGACCAGCCTATGTACAAGTAACTATGTTTACTTCTGTAGGAGTGTTCTAAGGATTTGTAAAGGTGACAAGTTCACCTCTAAACCTTTTGTAACATTATTTTATGGTCAATAAATTTATTATTATTATTATTAAATCCAATCAATTGACCATCTAATAACGGACTTCCGAAATGCTGCTATTCTTCACAATGCATTTTATTCAACAATAGTATCGGACCATGAACATATTGATGAGATTGAACAGCTCATGATAAATCGTTTAGAAACCCCAAATCTTTTGTGCCGTTTGGAGAAAGAAAAGAATTTAAATCGTAAAACTGTTGGATTTGTCTCATTAAATGAACATAATATTGAAGGATTTCCGATACTGGCAAAAGATGATCGAATAAAATATCGAATAAGTCTCGGACCATATTAAATCAGACAAGCGAAATCTTATTACAGCGAACATGTAGATAAAAATGGCCGATTTACAATTCAAGTTAGTCGTAATCTTACAGCTGAAAATTTTTCTGATTACGATATAATTGCTCAAGATCCCCTGCTTTTGAGAGCTCGAATCCAATCGAGACACTCGAATCATACACGATACTACGTGTACATTGTAGTAGAACGTAATGGAGAAGGAAGTGCTGCCATCAAACTATATTACAGTTCTTGTAAGACTGGGTGTCGCACAGTAGGCTGCTGTACCCATGTTATGAAATTTTATGATACCTTGGATATGCGCAGCACCTCGAAGAAGAAATCAATGTAATTGCGAGTGCCACAAGTGACATTTTTTTAGTATTAGATGGTTCGGATTATGAAAATGATTTCGATGACAAATAAAAAGACGTGATCGTACTTACTTCTTACATTCCGCTTGGTTGTTGGTTTTATTTTTGTTCTCTTCTTGAATAAAAATTAATGGAAATTTTTTGAAATAGCGATAGAACACAGTTTAGTCATGTCTTAAACACATTACGAATTATTCAAATTCGGAAAAATAGACAAAGTCTGATTATGAAAAAACTCACCCAAAATTTGCTTGCCTTTGGTGCTATATTCGGCTTACTGGTAATAGTTGAAATAATTTTGATGGTCAGAAACATGGTTTCTAAGTGTAAAATTTCCCGCTCTCTCGATTTCCGATAAGGAAAATGGGTGTTAGGGCAGTGGTTCTTGAAAAAATTACTATTTACATTTCCGCGGTACACTTTTCACATACAATTGTGTCGTTGTATTTTTTAATACAAATAAATAAACCTCAGATTTCCACCGTTAGCACAGCGTTAAAGTAGGCGTCAACAGCTTTCGAAGTGTTTTTTGAGTATCTTCTTACGGTAAATAGAACAAAAATAATCGCACTTTTAGTGCAACGAAATCGATTTTGCCGAAATAGGCACGATGTCATACAAACCACCATTACCACTACTAGGAGTTGTCCGATTGGGTTGTGCCCATATAACTTTTTGATCTACTATTGATGTCCAATATTTCTAAACAGTTCCCATCTCTGCTCCTCTGGGGCCCAGATTCTATACATAACTGGACAGGGTTCTTGCTGTTGGTTCGGCGAGGCCAATAAAACAGAAATATTATCCCGTCTCCAAGAAATTGCAGGAGATCGTGCACTCGCAAGTGCGTGAAATATTGAAGGCAGGCATAATTGAGCCCTCGACCAGTGCATGGTCGAGTCCGGTTGTCATGGTGCGGAAGACGCTCGATAAGTATCGCTTCTGCATCTCTAAACAGGTCCCATCTCTGTTCCTTTGGGGTCCAAACTGGACAGGATTCTTTGGTGTTCCGGCCAAGTCGTGCAGCCAAGAGGCTCATCCGTCATGACGAACAACTGATCGATGAGTTCTTGGAGTTGCTTTCGCTACACCTCCGTCATCTCCTCGAGCCCTATCAAAGCCTGCTGTAGTGTTTCGCCCATAGATACGCTGGCTACTTCCAACTCTACAGTCTGTCCTGATACGCTCATGGTCAGTTGATTCTTCACTGGATCATGAATTATCCCGAAAGTTCGGATGAAATCAGCACCGAGGTAGCATTTTAGATTTTCGTTCACGAGAACCGTGATGCGAATCTCCTTTTTCACTCGTGCTACCTCGAAAGGGAGCATTACATATCCAGCGATCGCAATAGTATGACCGCCGGGGACTTTCGCTTTTCTTTCGTGGCTTGGCATCAACGGGATACGGCGTGCTGTTGCTAACTGCAGTCCGATCGAGCCCATGACAGTTCGTGCAGCGCCCGTGTCGTATAGCGTGCGTATCCTATATCCTCTGACGTTTACTTGAAGCCACCACCTAGCTTCATCGACAGAGTGCGCAGGCGGTGTATTTTCTCCACTAAGCGCGGTGGCCAGCGTGACTGCGCCTTCGTTGTACGGGTTTCTCCCTCCCCTGTGTGCGCACCGTTGCCTCCTACAGTACCCCCGCGTAAATCTGCGGTTGGCGCCGTACCATTTGCGTACCGACGAAGAGTTCGGAAAGGGAACTTAGCATCTCTTCTTCCGACATTTTCGCGAGGTTTTAAGATTCTTCGACGCGATTTAAAAATACGTTGATGCTCTGTCCTTTTCGCCCGTGAACGTCAGCCTCCATTTTCGCACTATATTGCCAACATCTCGCTGATTATTCCTGTTTGGGCCTACTCCTCTGAGAGAGCTGGCATCGAGCGCGTTGAAATTGCTGCGCTACTCTCCCGGATTCGTTTGATTCGGGGGACCCCCGCCTCCCAGGCTCCGCCTACTAATCTATTGTGCGCGTCCGTGGGGAAGGTATGAGCCTAAAGGTCATGGTATCCTGGAACCCATGAGGCGCATTCTGCGTGAAGTTTTCCAACGCTATTTGTAATATAGGCTGGTGGTCCTACAGCTGTATCACCTTCTTTATGAGTTGAGTTACTAGCACGTTCAACTCCGCAGGGATTGGTAGATTTGTGGTTTCCGCTGCATTTTGCTGCTATTCTTCGGGAGACATACCTGTGCCTTTATTCGTTGGTGCATTCCCGTACCCGTATCTTGCTCGGAATTTTTCGTCGTCTTTTCCGCTAGCGCGCTTTTCTCTGCTGCGCGTGTGTCCATCTCGAGGCGCATCTGCTTGAGTTTACATTTCACGGTTTTGTCATCGCGAACATACTCGAGTAGGTGCGGTTCTTTCTCATCAGAGCCCTGCACCCACGGCGTCTCGATCTCGCCGCTGCTGATTCTGCCGATGAACGTGTGGCGTAGATTTGCTCTCTCTATCCATGCCATGTATTCATCGACCTCTGCCTCTTCGCCGATGGAGTCTTCTGCCGAGTAATCCCCGAGTAGCCATCTGCTCTTGCGATCTAATTGTTGAAATCGCGCGCCAGATGTCTTCAGCTTCATCGCCGTGAGATATTGGTTGATCTCTTCCATTGAGAGCCACATGCACCAGTTCTCTAGTGCTCCAGCCATTTGGCTTCTCAATGGAATTAATTCCATGCAATAAATACCAAGAAAAAATATAATCGCAAGAAAATTGCAGTTCGCACGCGTCACAACTTACAGCGTACTCAGTGCTCGGATTGCACGCGCGTAATTTCCCAAACTACGGGCGCTTACAATCGCGTATTACAAAAGAGAAGAAAAATAAACTTCTCAATCCGAAGCACTGAGTAGATTCGAGAGCAGAAACGATATGCGCAAAAATTTCTGCGCTTGTGCTCTCGCTTTTCCCCCGTTTGAATTTCAATTAAAAAGAGAATTTTTACTGAAGTCGAAACCTTCTCGCAAAACTTTAGCCTGCGAGAAGTTCGCTTTCTATACTCACCACGAAATAATCAAAAAAGGTTTTGTGAGAATAGACTGCGTTCGGCGTTTGCGTCGCTCGTCGAAATGCGGCGACGCTCAATTTAATGATTGGTAAAAAAAATCGAATTGAAGTGTTATTAGTTTTACGAAGAGTTATCAAGAAAGCCGGAATCTTCTCGCAAAACATTAGTCTGCGAGAAGCTCGCCTTCTCCTTCCACCTCAAAAATAATACGGAAATTCGTGAAAGGAGAATGCTTTTGGCGATTGCGTTGCTCGTCAAAATACGGTGACGCTCCACTCATAATCGACAAAAACTAATCCGAACGCGAGTGTCGAGAAAAATCTCGAAAGAGAGGCAACGCTTTCTCACTCACACTCATGCATATACACACTCGTGCGGTCGAACGGTTGCGGCGTCGGCTGTGTTGCGAGCCCGCACGTGTTTACAAACACATACCATGCGCTTGTCTCGTACCTATCTCCACACGTACGGAGGCCAGTTGTAATACGGCAAATAGTTTTTAGAGCGAGAGAGTTTGCGGCAACGCCGAAAGATTATCTTGAGGCTCTCTCGCTCACGCCGCTCCGCAATGGACATGTCTCCTCGGCAACGCTGCTGGTCGAGGACGATCCGTACCCACGTTGCGGCTTGAGCGGCGCCCTGGCAGAATTGCCGGTTCTGCACGCGCTCGGTGCAATGCCGTTCGCCCTACGCATTACAGCCGAGTAACTCGGAAGTTATCCGGGAATTTATAAGTGTGAACGTATGCGAATTTTTAAGGTCAAACGCGTATGTACCCAGAGCTCGGATGATCGCCGAGAAAGTCGGCGATATCCGAAGAACGAGGGGAATGGGAGCGGAGGGAGCGAGGAGTAAAATAAGTACTTGCGAACTCCGAATTAACGAGAAACAAGCTGAATGTTTCTTTGACGTTAAATTGTGTCTAACACGGAGAAATAGAGGTATAAATACGCCGCGGTGTTTACACTCCCGAGGTCACGTAGCCTCGCGAGTCGCACGCGGATGCCGCGCGCACACACATTCGGGGACACGATGCACCACACGTCCCCGTAACACAGTGGGACAAAACAGCCAAAAAGTCTATTAAATTCGGCTTCACGCGAATTTTGCATAAAAAATGTTCTGGTAAAGAGGATTCTCTTCGTTTTGAAATTGTCTAGGAATAACCGTTTCCCTCGGAATCGCATTATCATTTTTTAACATGATTGTGAGTGGGTTTTTCTGATCTGTCGGGAAAATAAATATAATTAAATAATGTAAAGTGCGATGGCATTAGGAAAATAGCAAAAATATTGTATATGTATATACAATTGCATTTATATATTATTTTTTACAATTTCTCTGATAGCTATATGCATTTCATGCATTTACAAGCATATATACTGCAATAAATAAGATTATATATATAATATTTATTTCTTTAACATTTTATGATTAATTATGAGTACATAGAACCTATATGACACACACATACACCCACACAGCCACACACACACACACATACACTCACACACACACACACACACACGCACACACACACACACATGTTTAAGCTTTAATTATTATACTTACCCTTTAACTATAGAAGATGAAGAAGTGAATAATACTATATATGAATCTACAATTTGTTGCATACATAATTTTATTACAATTTGTGTGGTAATCGCATTCATTAAATATATTGTACAAGCATATATACTGCAATTTATCGCAGATATATGCTTCAGTATAAATTTTATCTCTACACAAACCTACATGTATATATATATACACACATCAATATGCAAGTGATATATGATCATATACCAATAATATGAAGTTACTAAACAACCTCTTCGTTAGTTTTTTATCATGTTGTATGTTAAATATAATAAAAATATGCTAATATGCTAATTGTGTGTGTATGTATGTGTGTGTGTATGCGTGTGTGTGAGTGTTTGTGTGTGTGTCATACAGGTTCTATATACTCATAATTAATCATAAAATGTTGAAGAAATACATTATATAGATATTATCTATATATCTATAGATATTTGTATATAATCTTATATATTGCAGTATATATGCTTGTAAAATGCATAAAATGCATATAGCTATCAGAGAAATTATAAAAAATAATACATAAATCCAATTGTATATACATATACAATTTTTTTTGCTATTTTCCTAACGTGATCGCACTTTACATTATTTAATTATATTTATTTTCCCGACAGATCAGAAAAACCCACTCACAATCAGGTTAAAAAATGATAATGCGATTCCCAGGGAAGCGGTGATTCCTAGACAATTTCAAAACGGAGAGAATCCTCTTTACCAGAACATTTTTTATGCAAAATTCGCGTGAAGCCGAATTTAATAGACTTTTCGGCTGTTTTGTCCCACTGTGCGTCGCTCTCTACCTCGCGCGTCGAGTTAGAGTTATGCTCGCTCGCATGCTAGCCTGCAGGCACCAACCTTACTACGCTGGAACCGGGGAGACCGTGAGATGTCCTCGGAGAAGGCGCGCTAATAGGCCTCAGGGTCCGAGGCATCGAAGTCGGCCAAGGTAGCCGCGGTGGCTCTCTCTCTCTCTCTCTCTCTCTCTCTCTCTCTCTCTCTCTCTCTCAACAATTATAATTTACTAGATCCCCTCCAGGCCGGATTTCGACAGCACTACAGCACTCAGGCGGCATTTCTCAAGCTGACTGATGATTAGTTTAGGCATTGATAACAGAAAACTGACGCTACTGTTACTTTTTGACTTTAGCAAAGCCTTTGATACCATCTCACCGACAAAACTATTACGTAAACTCTGTCAGCTAGGGTTCTCTAGATCAGCTCTCCTGTGGATCAAATCTTACTTACAAGGAGACACCCAAATGATCATTTCTAACAAAAGTGGCAATTCTGATTGGCTAGATACAAACATGGGAGTTCCACAGGGTTCTGTTCTGGGCCCTCTGCTTTTTTGTCTTTACGTTAATGACTTACGAGACGTACTTGACGATGACACTATTAAACATATTTTCTATGCGGACGACTTGCAAATTTACCTACACACTACCAAGGACGAAATCTTGGAAGGCATTGCTCGACTATCCTATGCGGCGCAAATGGTGGCTGGATGGGCGGAGAACTCTGGTCTGAAACTCAATACTGGCAAAACAAAAGCGATCGTATTTGGCTCCAGAGTTGGAGTTAATTATACGAATTCGTTGGATTTGCCAGGCATTGGTTTGCGATCCGGGGAACTCATCCCATTTAGTAGCGAAGTTCCGAGTCTCGGTGTTACACTTGATAGCAAATTCACATGGAAACCTCACATTGAACAAATTGCAAAGAAGGTTAATAAAGCTCTTTATAGTTTGAGGTTTATTAGGACATGTACTACTGAGATCCTCCGCAAAAGATTAGTTGAGTGCCTTGTTCAACCGCACCTTGATTACTGTACAGTAGTCTATTTAGACGCATCAGACGAGCAGCGCGAGAAAGTGCAACGATTAAGCAATTATTGTGTCAGATATGTCATCGGAGGTAAGAGGGATGAGCACATCACCCCCTATAGGAAACTCCTGGGCTGGCTTCGTATGGACACATGTAGGCTCTAGTTTGGAGCACTACTATTATATAAACTATTAAGGATACGTGAGCCATCATATTTAGCTGCTTTTTTCACGAGGCATAAGCCTAGGACGACCAGCAGGGGAGGCAAGCCGGAATTCAGTTTCCGGCCTTAAACTACAAAATGGGTGATAAGGCGTTTTTGGCTCAAGGTGTCCGCCTCTGGAACTCCCTCCCTCCCTCCATACGTTACCTACTCTCATTATCATCGTTCAGGAGGGCGGTGCGTCAATATTTTATTGATCTTGATCCTTAGCCTCTCTTGGTGGGAAAGCAGCTTTCTAGAAACTACTAGAAATAAGAAACCGTTTAATGTTAACCTAATTTATGGCTCTGCCAAGTGGCATTATACTGTGATATAAATCTAGGATATATAATAAACTGTGATACTATAACATTGACAAAACTATTAGTTGAACTATAAAAGAAGTTTATTTATGTATTTGCGACTTATTATATTTTATATTTTTATATATCTCTTTCTTGATGTTATTGTGTATTTTAAAAATTGTTTTTAAATTGACTCTGTATTATATGATTTAGTATTGTTTAAGTATTTCATTTGTTATTTACATGTAACAAGTTTTGCCTTAAAGGCTAATAAAGATCTCTCTCTCTCTCTCTCTCTTTCTCTCTATCTCCTGGCAGGCCTCTCGACTCTGAGAGGTTCGCTGGGAGTAGCGGTTAGCGCTAGCGTCCTCGTTCGCGTGGGTATCGCACAAATTTCCACTGGCACTGCACGCGCAGCGAACTTCTCTCTTTCGAGCAGCTACGTCCTCCAAGCTCTTTGGTGGTGAGGTCCTTTTCGAAGGGAAAAATGTTTTTGGCTTGCGCGCACTGGCCAGGCGGAAACTAGAGTGACGCTTCGAATAGGGCTCGCGCACGGTAGTTTGCCCGCGGAGTTCGAATCTCGATACAGTCTGTCCATCTCTCTTGCTCGCCTATCTATCGTGTACATGGAGCCGTCGAATCGCTGGTAGCACAAGTGGGGATAGTCTATAGTAAAGCTATAGGAGCAGGAGGGTGATGAAGTGAGAATTCGGATAATAAGGGAGGGCTAGGATTCTAAGAATTCCCCACTGTGCTTGTATACATGTATTACATAAGTGGTATATAAGTGTGCGCGCTCCTATTCAAAAATATTTCCATAACAGTATGTGTACCGGTATAGTAGAACTTATATGGGATGTGTTTTTTAACGTTGGTAAAGTTGAAACCGTCACAAAATATAACTAGGGGGGCTGCGCCCCCCAGCGTGCCTTCGGCACCCCCCCCCCCCCCCCCCGCACACACCTGCTCCTCGCTTCGCTCATCGCCCGCCCCCTCTCTATGTAAAAACTTCGTTTTTACATAATAGGCACGACCGCAATACTCAGGAGAACCTTGTATTTTTATAAAAGCGCAAATTGATTAATAATGTCATTACGAAGGCAATGCACTCATGATTTTGTATACTATTAAAAAAAAAAAAAAATAGTTTTTGTTACCATATGGCAAACAGTAAGGGTGCGATCCCACATGCGTTCCGTAAAATTAAACGGAACGACAAAATCGCAGTGAACTTGCAATTCGAATAATGGCGCGCGGATTTCCGTTACGTTTTTACAAAGCCCTGTTCCCATGAGATTGAGAAAAAAACGCCGGAATGAGGATTGTAGTGCTTCAAGAAATTAATTTGATAATAATTTTAAGGAAATATAATTTTCTTTTGTTCAGTATTTATTAAATTGTTGTTTAATTTATTCTAATGCAATTTTATCATTACATCAACAAATTTTGATAAGTTTTAACCGAAAGTGAGGTTAGAAAACCATTCCGCTAAAAAAAAAGTACTCCATGGGACTAGGGTGTTGAAATTTTCGTACGGAATAGGCCCGCTCATTATGAATTATTACCATGTACTGTTAAACAACATTGTTTATTGTTCATGAACAATGTTTTTAATAAGAAAAAGAAGATAAATATCAATTAGATTGTGCACAAAGTGAATATTAAACTAGGGGGCTGCGCCCCCCAGCGTGCCTTCGGCACGCCATCCCCCCCGCCCCACACACACCTGCTCCTCGCTTCGCTCGTCGCCCCCCCTCCCTATTTAAAAACTTCGTTTTTACATAATAGGCACGACCGCAAGAACCTTATACTTTTATTATTGCAAAAATTGTAATACTTTATTTATCGTTTTTATCATTTAAAATAAACATAAATACGAGGGGTGTTCAAAAAGTAAGTTTCCCTGCTCCGGGAAAAAAGCAAAACACAATTTTTAGGTTAAAGTAACATATGTATCTATTGTTTGACTTATAAACTATTTTTCTACATAGTCCCCTTGGACTTGAATACATTTTTTATATCTGTTCTCAAGCTTTGACAAACCTTGTTTATAAAAATCCGTGCCCTGTTTTTTAAAGAATAATTTAACGATGTCTTTCACTTCATCATTTGAATTGAAGTGATGGCCACCCAAACTTTCCTTTAATTTAGGAAAAAGAAAAAAGTC
Organism: Torymus aiolomorphi; assembly: GCA_036365515.1. Taxonomy (NCBI): domain Eukaryota; kingdom Metazoa; phylum Arthropoda; class Insecta; order Hymenoptera; family Torymidae; genus Torymus; species Torymus aiolomorphi. Next base: position 117,699,634 of record CM070873.1, read on the forward strand.
ACTTGGTGCGAGATCTGGAGAGTATTCAGTGTGAATTTCGTTGCCATTAAGCCCTTTTGCAGTTAAAAAGCGAATAACTACACGCAACTCACAGGTGGACACATTTTTCACAGGTAGCTCCATGGTTTCCGAGCCGGTACTGATGAAAAAAATTTTTTCGGCAGCTAAGACCGGTTCCGCTCTTATCGGTATATCCTAAACTAAAACTATGTTCGGTCCCAGCTCGCTAGATGGCGCTGGGGCAAAACGGCAGACTAGGGAAACTTACTTTTTGAACACCCCTCGTACATCTGCAGTAGAATTTAAATAATAGTTATCCATTTACTTTTACACATTTATTTCTTCTTTTTTGTAGGAGGTTTTCGTTTTAATTCTACATGTATAAAAATATTTAGATAACTTTTTAAATAGCCTATGATGTATATAAATTTATTAAGTATTAATTGATATGATTAAAGCGCGAATGGGAATATTGAATATAAATACCATGATTGCAGTTATATTTAAAATTAAAAACATAGTTTTCATAATTTCTATTATAATTATAATAATTGGTTTTTATTTTTATTTATGAAAATGTAATATGAAAACAAAATTTTGTTTTAATCTTATCCATAAGATGGAGACTAGCTGCTCACGGATTTACGGGTGTTCCTAACTGCATATAGCTATACAATCTCAATTACAAAAAATACTTGCGCACATATGCATATATACACTAATACCGCGAAAAGGAGAAAAACAGAAGGAGAATGCTCAATACTGATGCATTCGGCAACGGCAATCTGGCTTAGCCCTGCGACCTTCGTGCATGAATATATTTATACTGCAGCAGTCGTAACTGCTACGCTAGGTACCTCGGCTCACGGTTGTACACACTTTCCGGACCTATGTGACCGTGCCTCACTGCCTCGGCTATAGGCTGCGTTCGCACAACAAGTAGTAAGTACAGCGGAAAAACACATGCGACTCACGCAACCGCGAGCGCTCCCTGTATTTATAAGATATATATATATATATATATATATATATATATATATGATCGCTCGCGCTTTCTACTACCGCTGATTAGTGCCGCGTGCCGCGGCGCACATGTGTCCATGGTGTGTGTTGTCAACAATCGAATCGTCTGGCTCCCGGCGTCCCCAGCGATAACTGTGGCTGCTGTAGAGTGCCGCCCTGGTGAATCGTGTTCGCCCTTGCATCGTGTTCGCCGATTGTCGATGATTCGTCGGGGATGGGAAGGCAGTGTGTCAGCGTCGAGAGCAGATTTAGTAAGCATTTTCTCGTTCCTAACCTCTCTGATGGGTGAGCTGATGGTACTTTCGCTTGTTGCAGGTATCTGTGGCAGCGAGAGTAGTGTAAACGACGGGCACTGTTGCAGACTGTTTCTTGGGTGCGGAAATGTTGTCTGAGTCATCTATTTATTAATTATATGTGGTTTTTAGGTGCTCAACTTTCCTTGTTTGGCTCTTACACTAGTGACTATTATTTGTACAGTTAAGCTGCTGCTTGTGTCTCTACTCTCAGGCTGTTGCTGTTTCCAGCAGTGAAACAGCGGTTAAAGGTCTGCACCAGTCCTTCCCCTCTAGTTGTTACAGGAAGCTGGTACAGTGAGTGAACAACAGCCATTGCTGCAGACTTTTCTTTTGTATGGTATGTTTTTTTTTAATTCATCTATTTATTAGTCATTTGTGGTTTTTAGGTGCTCAACTCTCCTCGCTTGTCCCCAAGAATAGGGACTGATCTGCTGTTCATGTGCTTTGCTGATCCCTAGGCTGATGCAGTCCCTGACATGAAACCCAATTGAGATATTGCAATTTCTGTGCCTTTTTCAAGAAATTTTTGAGAAAAATGTCATTTTCTCCATACCTGCTGATTGAGTCGATCTGAAATTGCATACACAATCCCTCTGTATGTATTGTATTGTGTGTGAACATTCTGGTAAACTTTAAGTGAGGGTGAGGAGATCTTAGTTGAGAATACACATGCGCTTTCTCGACTTTTCAGTGCAAAGATCCCTTTCCATTCCCTACAAGTATCTTCAACTTTCTATACATGATGGAATACATGCTGAGGGACAGTATATCAAGATTTAGATATGCATAATTAGCAAGTCTGGAGATATTACAATTTCTGGGTCTTTTTCAAGAAATGTTTCAGAAAAATGTCATTTTCTCCGTACCGGCTGATTGAGTCGATCTGAAATTGCATACACAATCCCTCTGTATGTATTGTATTGTGTGTGAACATTCTGGTAAACTTTAAGTGAGGGTGAAGAGGTCTTAGTTGAGAATACACATGCGCTTTGTCGACTTTTGAGCGCAATGATCCCTTTTGCATTCCCTACAAGTATCTTCAACTTTCTATACATGATGGAATACATGCTGAGGGACAGTATATCAAGATTTAGATATGCATAATCAGCAAGTCAGGAGATATTGCAATTTCTCTGTCTTTTTCAAGAAATTTTTGAGAAAAATTTCATTTTCTCCGTACCGGCTGATTGAGTCGACCTGAAATTGCATACAAAATCCATCTGTATGTATTGTATGATGTGTGAACATTCTGGGAAACTCTAAGTTAGGGTGAGCAGATCTTAGTTGAGAATACACATGCGCTTTCTCGACTTTTCAGTGCAAAGATCTCTTTCCATTCCCTACAAGTATCTTCAACTTTCTATACATGATGGAATACATGCTGAGGGATAGTATATCAAGATTTAGATATGCATAATCAGCAAATCTGGAGATATTGCAATTTCTCTGTCTTTTTCAAGAAATTTTTGAGAAAAATTTCATTTTCTCCGTACCGGCTGATTGAGTCGACCTGAAATTGCATACAAAATCCATCTGTATGTATTGTATGATGTGTGAACATTCTGGGAAACTCTAAGTGAGGGTGAGCAGATCTTAGTTGAGAATACACATGCGCTTTCTCGACTTTTCAGTGCAAAGATCCCTTTCCATTCCCTACAAGTATCTTCAACTTTCTATACATGATGGAATACATGCTGAGGGATAGTATATCAAGATTTAGATATGCATAATCAGCAAATCTGGAGATATTGCAATTTCTGTGTCTTTTTCAGGAAATTTTTGAGAATAATGTCACATTCTCCGTACCGGCTGATTGAGTCGATCTGAAATTGCATACACAATCCCTCTGTATGCATTGTATTGTTGTATTGTGTGTGAACATTCTGGTAAACTTTAAGTGAGGGTGCGGAGATCGTAGTTGAGAATACACATGCGCTCTCTCGACTTTTGAGTGCAAAGATCCCTTTCCATTCCCTACAAGTACCTTCCACTTTCCATACATGATGGAATACATGCTGAGGGACAATATATCAAGATTTAGATATGCATAATCAGCAAGTCTGGAGATATTGCAATTTCTGTGTCTTTTTCAAGAAATTTTTGAGAAAAATGTCTTTTTCTCCGTACCGGCTGATTGAGTCGATCTGAAATTGCATACACAATCCCTCTGTATGTATTGTATTGTGTGTGAACATTCTGGTAAACTTTAAGTGAGGGTGAGGAGGTCTTAGTTGATAATACACATGCGCTTTCTCGACTTTTGAGTGCAGAGTTCACTTTCCATTCCTTACAAGTATCTTCAACTCTCTATACATGATGGAATACTTGCTGAGGGACAGTATATCAAGATTTAGATATGCATAATCAGCAAGTCTGGGGATATTGCAATTTCTGTGTCTTTTTCAAGAAATTTTTGAGGAAAATGTCATTTTCTCCGTACCGGCTGATTGAGTCGATCTGAAATTGCATACACAATCCCTCTGTATGTATTGTATTGTGTGTGAACATTCTGGTAAACTTTAAGTGAGGGTGAGGAGGTCTTAGTTGATAATACACATGCGCTTTCTCGACTTTTGAGCGCGAAGATCCCATTTGCATTCCCTACAAGTATCTTCAACTTTCTATACATGATGGAATACATGCTGAGGGACAGTATATCAAGATTTAGATATGCATAATCAGCAAGTCTGGAGATATTGCAATTTGTATGTCTTTTTCAAGAAATTTTTGAGAAAAATGTCATTTTCTCCGTACCGGCTGATTGAGTCGATCTGAAATTGCATACACAATCCCTCTGTATGTATTGTATTGTGTGTGAACATTCTGGTAAACTTTAAGTGAAGATGAGGAGGTCTTAGTTGAGAATAGACATGCGCTTTCTCGACTTTTCAGTGCAAAGATCCCTTTCAATTCTCTCAACATATCTTTGTAAATATATAGTGCAATGAATGATCTTATCGACACGCTAATACTATATTGTGAGTAGTTTGCTGTGAGAATGTTTTCTCGTTTACTTTACAGCTAAACACCTGCAGCTAGCGTTTTTTATTGGGACTATATGTTGGATTGATTGACATTTTTTATGTGGACATTGACAACCTCTGAACTCGTTGAAAAAATTATCTGGTGAGTAGCTTACTGTAAGAAAATTTATTGGCTTATACTTTTCAGCTAGTATCTATCCTGCAATAATTTCCTACACCTTTGACAGGAGTGTGGCTTCTCTGTACTCCCTCCGTTGCCAAGTTATTCTTGTTGTAATTGTGTTTTTGGCCTAGGGCGAAGAGCTTCTGCAGACGACATCACGGCGTCCTAAACACCTGCAGTTACCGTTTTTTATTCGGACTATATGTTGGATTGATTGACATATTTTATGTGGACATTGACAACCTCTGAACTCGTTGAAAAAATTATCTGGTGAGTAGCTTACTGTAAGAAAGTTTATTGGCTTATACTTTTCAGCTAGTATCTATCCTGAAATAATTTCCTACCCCTTTGACAGGAGTGTGGCTTCTCTGTACTCCCTTCGTTGCTAAGTTATTCTTGTTGTAATTATATTTTTGGCCTAGGGCGAAGAGCTCCTGCAGAAGACAACACGTCTTCATATAATTGTTCTTTCCTCGAGAGCGTCATTATATGACCATCATAAAGCAGGAGACTTTCAAAAAAATAGGACTAAATTGGGAACGGCAACTTTGAGAAACTCAACAATGGCATTACAGTGGGTAACCTTGAGTGAAGGGCTTCCTGATGCACATATCTTGGCAGCTTCATCTTTTTATAGATTATCAATGGAAGTTGATCTAGTCTGTATTTATTTTAATTCACTGTGACCACTTTGTGGTCTCTTCTTTGAATAATTATTATTTCAGTAATCTACTGCTTTCAACCATTACTATAGCTTCATTTTTTGTTTCAGGGTTTTTATTATCATTTCAGAAAAAGCAGCAACTATAAGAGGCGATCGGACAAATTTAACAGATCTATTCCTCATTCATTGATGTGGCTGATATTTACTTTAAAGATGTCTTTTCAAACTTCATTTAGAAGAACATAGGAATGATAGAAATCTGCTTTTATAATGCATTTCAGGCATCTTATGAATTTTTAAGCTGATTTTATCTTTTTTTTGTAGGTATAATTTAATAAAAAGAAAAAATAAGTCATGCAATTTCTCAGATTTAATTCAGGTACTGCTTGTGTATTTTTTATAGAACTGTATTTTTATTTATTTATTAAATTACATGTACTTTCAAAAAGATAGAGTCAACTCAAAAATACATGGAATGTCTGAGATGCATTACTGAAGCCGGTTTCTATCATTCTTAGTCTTTTAGATTAAGTACGGACACATCACCTCAAAGTAAATATCGATAACATTGAAATAATGGGCCACTTATCGCACTTGTATCGTAATGTATTAGTACGATAAATTTTTTATCGATATTTATTCATTAATTAAAAAAACCTCTTTCAATTCATTGTCCCGTAGTTTCCTCAACCTTAATATGTTGATTCTTGTAATTAATATTTAATAACGAAATTTATAAATCTACGACTACAAAGAATTTTGAAGCGATTAAGTCATTGTTACTCCTGTAATCGTTGGATATACAAAAATCAATTTTCATTTTTCAATTTTTTTCTAAAAAACTAACCAACGAAATGAATTAAAACATTACAGATTATATTTATTTATATTATCCATTATCATGATTTTTCTAAAAAAAAATTGACCGTTTAGTTTGGGAGTTATAAGCATCTAAAAAAAAAACACGTTATTGTTATTAATTTTTTTAGAAAATATAGGTATTTTAATTCTCTTTCGAACGCTACCCATCCGATTCGAATAACTCGATCCTATCATTAAAAATAAAATTAAAAAGCAGTTTTGAGAAAAATCGAAAATTTGAAAAAAAAAACAAAAACATCGCCCCAATAAAAAAAAATGGATTTTGACCGGAAAATGAGACCTGCCCTGTCAAAATTGACCGAGTAGAAATTGAGATCTAGGCGTACATACACACACACATACACACACACACACACACACACACACACACACACACACACACGCACACACACACGCACACACACACACACACACAACACACACACAGACATTTTTCAAAAACCATGTATTTTGATTCCTAACATCTCGGAACACAATTATAACATGTTTTTACAACAACTCAAAAATTTAATGTTACAAAGCTTCCTCTAGGAGGAAGCAAAATGTTTAATTGAGAAATAAATGAAATCTATGAATTCGTTTTTGAATTCGAATTGTCTACTTTAGTAGCAAGCAGGGTCAAACCTTTCTTATTATAATAATTGTTGTAAAATTATATATATTATGGAAGTCCATACCAACAAATTGTCAATTTCTGTACCAAGACTGATACCTCGATTTTTTTTTCTATCTATTTTATAGCTACAATTTTATTAAAGTAAAATTTCTTTTTTTTAGTTGGATTAAATAAAGTATAAATAAATTAAAATAAAATAATTAACTTCTTTAGTAAGGTCGTATTTCAGAAAGAAGTTTATATATATCGCTGTTGATATATATATATATATATTTTTTCTTTTTAATATATTAGTAATTTTATTTCAGGTGAAGCCCCCCATCTTATTACATTGTGTTTGGAAATTCAGCTAATTTGAATTCCCGCGGTTAATCTCAGCTCGTCTCGACTCACTGTGCAGCCACAGAGCGGCAGCACCTCGCGACGTCTCGGCGGAACAGCTGAGACGATACACTGACTAATGAGGTATATGCGCGATATCTCGGTCTTTCACGCTCTCTCACATGCAAATGTTAGATAGGTGTTAATTTGAGTCGCGAAGTGACAAACTCAAGACCGAGAAGAAGGAAGTCGTTCATGGACTCTCTCTCTCTCTCTCTCTCTGCTATCGGATCGGCACGAGGCGAGGAAGAAGACGGAGGTGCTCATTCATTCTGTCTTAGTCAGGACCGCGTGCTCGCCACGAGGCCACATTGCCGACTCACACGGCATTCTCGCTCACTCTGGTCAAACTCTCTCTCTCTCTGAAACGGTCGGCCTCGTGGAGAACATCTGTGTGCACGTTCGGAAACTCTCAAACGGAATCTCTCAGGCAGCAGTGTCTCTCACACGGAACTTCTCACACGGCGGTGACGCCCATGCGGCATCTCCTCGTGTAACAGTGCTGCTCGCCCGGCGTCTCATCACATGGCATTTCTCACCGGCTCGCTGCATCTAGTTGGCCATGAGGCGGCCGTGGCACCTCTCAACAACCACTACGCAACACTCAACTGCTGCTTTCTCAACTAGGGTTTTCATCTGGCTGCCCTCCTCGGCTGTTCGCATCCTCGCGCTCATCTCAACGGCTTCCTCACGTGATCATCTCAACTTACGGCTTTTCTCAACTGCACATCATCGTAGCGGAGTCACCATCACAGGAACAACTCATCAGCGTAGACTATTAATATAATAGCTACGTATGAGAAGTGAGTCTCAACGAAAGGTATACTCGCAGTAATTTAGAGCTACTCAAACGGCATCTTCTCACCGGCGCTCGATGCCTCGAGCGCACGACGAGGCAACATCTCACGCGGCTTCTGCTGCATTTTGGCGGCGGTTCTCAGCAAGGAAACTTCAGTGGCTCTCCTCAAATGGATCTGCTTACTGGCCTTTCTCATCTGGCGCAACTCACCTGCTTCTGTGCATCGCAATCGGCTTTTTCTCACATCTTCCGAATTAATATAATCACTGCGAAGCCAGGTAACCTCTCACACATGCACAGCCATTTTGATACACGTAAGCAGTGATACAATGTAATGAATGTACTCTGCACGTGCGAGATTCGGTAACTCTCAGATCAAGTTAATCAATAATATTAACTGTGATCATTTTTGCAAGCAGTGCCTTCACTGAACGGGGATTTCTCAGGATAACTTAACTTTCTCTGTAACAACACAAATCATGCGGCCATTTTATACGAAGGTGCGCTGCTACACGGAAAGCATAACTAAGCTGTACAGCGGGAAATACTCGGGCACGATTAGGTCAGTAATACCTAATCGTGTCATCTCATTGAAAACTCAACCACAATTAATTCAATAATAATTGATTGTGTTGCTTATTGTATGGTTAGTACACTCATCAGTGATTCGCAACGTCACACAGAAAACTCATACACTCAAATAGCAAACTCACCGATACTCACAGAATTTTGTAACACTCATACACTCAGAATTATGTAACAGGCATACACCACACCAATTTATTGTACAGTTACACACACATTTTATATCGACTTTAATTAATTCTTACAACCAACTTTTCAATCAATTTTTATAATACCTTTTATCGAAATTTGTAATAGTAATTTATATTTTATAGTTATTGTGAATATATTATAGTTTTAATTTACCAAATTGTTTTCGCTCAATTTATTTTGTAAACACCCACAGCATGTCTCATTATAAATTATGGCATTCTCAAACACATTGTTAAATATTGTTCATAGAAAAAAATGTTCAATGTAAAAAAGACGTCTTTTAATTAGTTTTAGCAGATGCATTTGTTGTTTTTGACTTAAATTTAATTTTGTTCGCCGTATGCTCAAAAATCGATTTTTTCAAATTTTTATTTGCTCTGGCATTTTTTTATTTATCGATCGATTTGGCTCGGTAGAGAACTGTCAGTTACTTATAATTAGACGAGTATATTCCCCAAAGCCCGTTTGGATCCGTCGAAATTTCGCTGAGATAATCGGGTTACTTGATCACATACATACGTACAGACATACATACATCTCTGAAAACGCTTAAAATGTACTTCTTTTGGGTGGAAAATAGTTTTTATGTTGTAAGTTTTCAGAATTTCAAGTGTTACAATTTTCGCCCTGACGAAAATATAAGGCTCTCCCGAGAAGCGGTCGTGCCTAAAAACAGATTAACTGAACACCCAAACAAATTGATAACTGAAATACTAACAAATATACTTCCAAATTCAAGGCTAAAAAGAAAGTAACATTTTGATATAAATTAAAATATTATGATGTAAATAATTGTCAATACTTATATTAACGCAAACCCTAATTATAATTAAAATTATAAACAGGGCCAGCCCACATATGAGACGTTTCACGCCAACTGCCCCGGCGCCGCGCGCGAGCGCCAAATCGTGCTATTTCTAACTCATGTTTATGATACTAAAATGTAACTAAAATAATTGTTTTATAAGCGTTCCCGACGTATTTTTTCCTCATCTTTCCAATGGTGTATGCAGTCTTTCCGAAATTTTTCATTTTCACCTTCAAAAAGTACAAAACGTCTTATATCTCAAAAAGTGTATTTTTAATATTTTTTTTTACCATTTAGATCGAAACCTGAGCATTTTTTGCATAGGAAATGATTTTTTTCATAATTTGCTCAGGATGTTTTCTTCGAGAATAGAACGTGAAAAAGTAGCGCAACGGCTCTCCTGCGCGCGGGCCGTCGCGTAAACTAGGCCTGCCTCGCTACCTAACCTTTTATAATCTTTACCTGTTCTTTCGAATTCTTTGTAATGTAATAATAATATTTTATTGGTTTTTTTATAAAAAAAACAGAGTTTCATAGCTAACAGCAATATAGTAACTATACTAAAGCTTTTTTCTCAGTGCAGATAATTTTTCTTTGTTTTTTCTAACATTTTTTCTCGGTAAGATTTGATATTCAGAATTTAGAGAGGTTTTTTTGAGCTTCAATGTACTTTCATCAATTCGAATAATAGCATGGTATTGTAATGTGCCTGGTATGAATTTAGCCTTATCCAGTCTTGGTTTTAGTTTCCAGACAGTATCTTTGATTTACGCCGAACTAATAATAATTATTATTATTAATTAATAATAATTATTATTATTAATTCTTCGCGCCGGTTTGCGATACAATTATAACGGCCCGCCAGATTCGAATTTGAATCTCCCGCCTCGCGCGCGGCGCCGGCGAGGGTCTAGTTCACGCGCTGCCGCTACGCCGCGCGACTCCTCTCCGCGCGGCTCCGGTCAATCCGGCGGCTCGTGGGGATATAGGCGCGCGCGGCCACAGCTCCAACGGGCTTCTTTCACTCGGACATCTTCCTCGCGTAGATGGACTCGGCACCCTGCCTATAGTTCACTGAGCTGAATAAAGACCCATTTTTGTTAGTTAAATAATTGTTTTATTTAACGCCTACGAGGTGCAAGGATTATCCCTTGCCTCGTTTTTGGGCGGGATCACGCGTGATCCCCTTCCTCTCTGATTATTCCTTTCTCTTCAATCACCATATCTGCTACACTAAGTTGGGCGGGCTTTCTCCCGTCCAGACTCGCTCTCAAGAGTCGACGTAGAGGGGTTAGTGCTGTGTCCTCCCTCTGCGCAACGTCGAAGCCTCGTCGAGTGGAGAACGGTCCCAGCGACTGACAACGTGGGACTTCGCCTCTGCGGGCGCTATCTGCTCTGCGCTCTCAGCTGTGGCAGCCTCAACGGCCTACGCCGCTCTAGAAGAGCACCTTCAGCGAATACGGCGGGAGGCGCAGCGACTCAAACCACGAGACGCCTTTGGCGGGTCTGGTTAGTGCTCCCTCCAGCACCTCCAGCGAGCAAACTCTGCTCGCCCTTCTGCTCACCGATCGCCGTTGAGCTACCTTGCTCCGCCGATCTATCTTTGAGTGCGACGATGGACTCATCTTATCCCCGCTCAAGGAGAGCAGCTCCGAGCGATGGAGCACTGCTCGCATCTCGACTTCGACCGGCGTGGAAGCGCTCACCACTCCGCCGGTATCCGCACACTCTCTTAGAGTGTCGACGATGGATTCACCGAATCAACGAGTCTGTACTTTAAGTACAGCTCGACCCGCGCTCTATAGCGCCTCCTTGCGCTTTGAGCAGCCCTTGATGTAAGGCAAGTTCACAGTTGGCGTTCCGCCGATCTCCGTGCACTGTTCTGCTCTTTAGCCCAAGCGACACGTCTGCATCATCTTCATATGATTCTTTACTGCTATAAAAAACTTTGGTTTCTTTGCAATAATCTTTAGCCCAGTCATAAAGCTTTTCTGGCGTTAAAATATGATTATTAGAAGAAACTTGTAGACTCGCTCGTTTTGCACCTCTTTTTAGGTTGGCGCCTATACCATCGCATGCACCTTTGCTATGCGCCGTGGCATAAAAATGCCACTTAGCAGGAACACCAAAATCTTTCTCATGAAAAAGAAGATTTAGAAAATTAGATTTACTTTTAAAATGCTGACCTGCTTCATCAGTCAAATAATAGACTTTTTTTAATATGAATTTAGTTTTGAGGTAAGATATTATAACTTTTTGATATTCATAAACGGCAAGAGTATCATGGTTTAGATTGTCGGAAATCACAGCAATGCTTACATGTTTAAGCTCTTCATTTTCTTTATAATACACAACAACTGTAAAAACAGTTACTTGGTTGTTGTTCCAGTGGAACGATTGTGTAGAATTTTGTATAACAAACGCATAATTTTCGGTAAAATCACAACGTACAAGAAATTCTCCTTGTTGAAGGTTGTTTTTTAAGTCACTTACAAAAAGTGATTGATTCTTAGCAAAGAAATCGTGAGATTTTAATTATATCAATTTTTCTCCCAGTATGTCCATAAATTCATGAACATTTACAGTTTTAGAAGCTATTGTACACCGATCTGTACACATAATTGCTTGGATACAATCGTGGCAGTTTTTAAGAGGCAATCTAGTATCTTTTGTTAAATTTTCTAGATCCATAGCATTTAGCATGAGCTTTACGTTATCGTGATATACACACACGCATACATTATGCGTACCACTACTTCCAGCTAAAACACAATGTGATGGCCTCAATTGTGTAAATTTAGTAAAACCAATATAAACGTGTTCATTTTCTTTTTTATATAAACTATACAGTTCATTTAAATTACCAAGTAGTAATCTTTTTTGAACATGGTCTCTTTTACCATTGCTCTGTTTAACAGATATGTAATCTTTTAAACACGGCATAATTCGGCTTACATCATCTTTTTTATAAAATGTTTTCTCTGAATTTACAGTTTCAGTTGAAAGTAGTTTGCCACTTTTATTAGCAGTTATTGAAAAAATTCCACTTTTAGCTTCTAAATTTTTTGCTTCGCGAGCTTCCCGTTCAGTGTAAGCAAATTCTCGTATTAAGTCCCTACGAGACCAAAACTCAGGCGCAAGAGTTAGTAACTGAATTCTCTCTTGCTTATTCGTTGATTCTGAAATTTTTTTCTTTATTTGTTCAAGAACTGCAACACCAGCTTTGTGATACTCGTCGTTACACACTATTTTAGCTTTTTTAGCATCAGCTGGAGGTAAACTTGATTTATGTTTGTAAATTTGGCATTGACAGTTAGAACAAATGTTTGCTTTTTCTGGTACTAAGGGACATGCGCTTCTTAAAGGTGTTGGAAAGTCGATCAAATCCTTTATTTTATATGAAGGGTGATCATTTTTATTTAAAGGGTTTATGCATTTTAATTTCCAAGTTGAATCCATTTTAGTTGCTACAATAAATGAAAGAAATAACGAAACAAAGTGTTACTGATGATTTAATCATCAAATACACAAAAGACACTATAAAATCCAAGTTTGATTGTATTGACAGAAATTCGAAAAAATTTCGAAGAGGAATAAGAAGAAAAGTCATTGCAATTATATACTTTTGACGTGACGATTCACATACGGATAGAAAATTCCGATATGAAAGCCACCTATCGAAAGAAAAATGAATCATGCGGTGCCGCGCGACGTCCCGCACGCAGGAGAGCCGTTGCGCTACTCTTTTGCGTTCTATTTCTCGAAGAAAACATCCTGAGCAAATTATGAAAAAAATCATTTCCTATGTAAAAAATGCTCAGGTTTCGATCTAAGTGGTCAAAAAAAATATTAAAAATACACTTTTTGAGATATAAGACGTTTTGTACTTTTTGAAGGTGAAAATGGAAAATTTCGGAAAGACTGCATACACCATTGGAAAGCTGAGGAAAAAATACGTCGGAAACGCTTATAAAACAATTATTTTAGTTACATTTTAGTATTATAAACATGAGTTAGAAATAGCACGATTTGGCGCTCGCGCGCGGCGCGCTGGGGCAGTTGACGTGAACCGCCTCATATATGTAATATGAGTCTTCCTACGAGAGGCTCAGAGATTCGGAACCACAATTTTCTTTAAACTCGCAGAGGTTGGTGCGACCACGCCATAATAGAACTGTGTAGAGTTGTGGACCATAAACGCCTTCCCTGAAAAAAGTTAGAACCATTCTGATTTTCCAAAAAAAAGGAAAATTTAAGCAATATTTAATGTATTATCCATCTATCCATTGTTTGCACTACAACAAAAATATATCCAATGACTTATACTGTTAAAACATAGACTAATTATGTCAAATATAAAGATTTAAGTCAAATTATTAATTTAAAAATATTTTATTGCCTGAATACATTCAATTTCATGCGATATTTGTATTATTTTTGTTTTGTGCGCCTACAATGTTAAATCCATTGTTTGTACTAGAATGAAAAAATATCCAATGACTTAAACTGTTAAAATATGCATAATTTATGTAAATTATAAATATTCAAGTCAAATTTTCATATAAAAATTTTATTATCTGAATATATTCAATTTCTTGCGATATTTGTATTATTTCTTTCTTGTGTCACCAATGTTATATAAAAAAACCAAAGCTCCTTTCCTCTAGTCATAAGGGCATTTGTTAGTATATTATATATTTATGTTGAAGACAATAAAATGTTGTTGGCGTTAACTTAAGAGGATTGGTATTAAAAATCCTAACAATCCTCATTTCTTGATAAACTTGTCATTGGGTCTCAATATTATTGCTGCTCTCTGAGAAACGAGGTTGTCTGCTTCTGCATTCTGGAAAGATGAAAAAGGAAAACACACACAAAGAACCTATTTCTCGAGAAAAAGTAAGGCATAGTACGTTTTAAAAGTTTTTCACAAAATATTTTGAATTTACTCATACGTATCTGATAAATACTGCCCCCGTGATGCTCCTTTCACTCCATGAACTGTCGCAGCAGTAACTCATCACTTCTAGAGTTATTTTTAACACAAAAAACTGTAGCTGTCTGGTGTTCAATTCTAGCCAGCCCTTGTCTATTTTTTCCGTCAAGTGACATACATAGATATATAAATGATGCTATTCCTACTGTACAGTACGTATAGAGGGAGCACTAAACCTGAGATTCTCACATATGGAGCTATCCCATAGAACATATACTACCACGTCCCTTAAAATTGACACATTTATAAAGTATAAGAACAGCTGATGTATGTGGATATCAGTGACAGCAAATCTTGACAAGAGCTTGCTAGGATTGAACACCAAACAACTACAGTTTTTTTTTTTGTTAGAAATAACTATAGAAGTCATGAGTTACTGCTGCTGTAGTTCATGGAGCGAAAAGAGCATCACCGGGGTAGTATTTATCAGATAAGTATGAGTAACCTCAAAATCTTTTGAGAAAACTTTTTAAATGTACCATGCCTTAATTTTTACTTGAGAAATAGGTTCTTTGTGTGTGGTCTTCTTCCTTCCAGGATGCGGTAACAGATAACCTGATTTTCCAGAGAGCAGCCATATTATTGAGACCCAATGACAAGTTTATCGAGAAAAGAGGATTATTTGAATTTGTAATACCAATCCTATTAAATTACCGCCAACAACATTTTGTTGTCTTTGTTACGTCCATGACGTATCCTTAAATTACATTAGATATTCATATTCTCATCAGTAATTACTTGACCCACAAAATTATGTGATTGTCAATTTAAACGATGCAGCATTTCGAGAACGCAACAGCGTGACGAAGCAAGCTACCGAATTCGCGAAAGCAAACGCTCGTCGAAGCTTTTTTTGTATGTACAGCACTTATCAAATTTCAAATCGAAAGACTTTACGTAAAATTGTTTATTAAACTTGTTTAACAAGATGATCTTGACAACAAGATCATCTTTAACCCAATTTAACCATATAATAAATACGGCGACATACGCCACACACGTCAGTAATCGTGCAAAGAGGCGCGGGCTACGTACCACTCCAGTCGACAAATGGAGCATCGAATATTTTGTACAGGCCAATACGAGTCTATAAAATCAGTAAACTATCGGTACTAATTACCCGCGCATATATCATTCAGTCAACGAATAAATTAGAAAATACATTACAAATCGAATTATTTACTTTGTAAATCTCATAGTGTTCAATAAATAGTGCAGCAACTAATCATCAGCTTAATTATTTACGAGAGATCACCCCCAGGGGAGAGGTAATATACTTAATTCAACCATTAAATGTAAATCAAATTATACTAACACAACAAATTCAAAAATCAGATGAAGATGTACTACGTTTTGCAAACAATTTACGAATATTAGGCACACAAATAATTGAATTAAAAAAATTAGAACCAAATGTAACAAGAGAAATATTAACAGAATTTAAAATACATTTAGAAAACGGCATACTCAGCAGTTTTAAAAGAGGATTAAAACATGGAATTCGAATAGAACTCGGAGAACAGCAAAACATGGATAGCGTAGTACAAAAAGCTATTAGAATTGAATCAAACTTAAAACAACAAAATAGCTTCAGGAAGGATACTACAAGCATATTGTTTAACTTCGAAATCCCAAATCCAAACAAAACTAAAACACTTCTTTGCCAATTATGTAGAGAAAAAAATCACGAAGCCTTATTTTGCATGAAAGTTTCATGTGTCTACTGTAAAAGTAAGGATCATGTATCATATCATCGTAGAACAGCTAAGCACATAATAAAATTAATTTACAAATTCTGTGGTACGGAAGGCCACTCAGTTGACGCGTGTAAATTAAATACGATGTGGAGTAATCATTATCAATATTGTCAAAATATGGAGCACGAGGTTACACAGTTTCTTACTATTACAGCATACGAACTGTGTTGGAAGTGTAAGAAAAGAGGACACGATCCGCTTACGTGCAGTAATTCAGCAACAATTACGGAATCATGAGAAATCTATGGCAGCGCGTCACACACGGCTAAAAATTGCCCGTCAGTATTATGTAAGAGGTGCAGCAACCTCGGCCGCTCAATGAAATACTGCACGATAAACAAAAAAACGATATGGTGCGCGATATGTACGGAAGAAGGCCACGAAGCATCTGACTGTGAGAGCGCGAAAATACTGATGATGTAGAATAAGCAGTTTAATGCAACACTCAAATTGACATATCAACTATACAATAAGACCGGGCATCTAGTAAAATATTGTCCAGAATTAAACATGCAAAACCAAAGGAATTCAAACAATAGAAATCACAGTATGAATTATGGAACTAATGAAAGAAAAATGAATCAATCTACATATAACAGTGGTACATATAACAGTTATGTGAATGAATACGGCAATAGGAATAAACAAACAAGTTACCGTCCTACAAGCTTTAATCACAGCAATAATGAACGTCCAAATCGACAAATACCCCACTGTGATGATTGTAAAATAATGGATCATTCCATTACAGATAGCAGGATATTACAAAAGATGGAGTCGTCATTAACCTGCGCTTATTGTAAAAACAAAGGACATTTGATTGAAAATTGCTATAAAATTAAAGAAATGGAAAACAATATAAAAAAGTTTTGCAGATTCTGTAAAAATACAGGTCATTCATTAGAAGAATACGACATAGGCTAATTTGTGAACGTGAGAATTGTGCACCGATTTATTGTGCACAGAGAAAAGAAAAGAAAATTTTGTTCACAAAACGTTTTTACTTTTGCACAAAAAATTGTACACTTTACGGAAAAAGATGAAATTAAGTAATGTGCACAAGATTGTTGTGCACAATAACATAAAATAATATTTCAAAAAAGTATTGCACACTGCTTATTTATCGTGCACGTAATATAGGGCTGGGCGATTGTGGAAAAATAAATTCATTAAAAATATATCTAACCGATTGTGCACAAATCTATTTATTTAATTATTGCTCGTGCATTGTACACTAAGTCTAGTTCATACGAACGTTCATACGAAGTCTTATAGCAGTGTTGCCAGATTGGGCAATAAGTAGCGAATTGGGCTAGTTTAAAAGCTGAGCTCGCGGAAAAAAAATCGAGATGGCTATTTATAGGGAACTGGGCTACAAGTCAGTACTGTTCATAGCCGATATGGCTATTGTCTAGCCAACAAAATTAAATTTTAAATCAAATAAAAATTCCAAAACTCAAGTAGCCGGGAGACGCGGGTTCTACGCGTATACGGGAGCGCGTCAGACGTTTATACATGGCAAAATAATTATTTAAATAATTAATAACCCCAAGCAGGCGGGGGATGCGAGTTCCACGCGTATACGGGAGCGCATCAGACGTACATACAAGGCCAAATAATTATGTAAATAATTCTTAACCCCAAGTAGGCGGGGGGTGCGAGTTCTACGAATAAACGGAAGCGCGTCAGACGTGCATACAAGGCAAAATAATTATGTAAATAATTCTTAACCCCAAGTAGGCGGGGGATGTGAGTTCCACGCGTATACGGGAGCGCGTCAGACGTGCATACAAGCCCAAATAATTATGTAAATAATTCTTAACCCCAAGTAGGCGGCCGATGCGAGTTCTACGCATATACGAAAGCGCGTCAGACGTGCATACAAGGCAAAATAATTATGTAAATAATTCTTAAACCCAAGTAGGCGGCGGATGCGAGTTCTACGCATATACGGAAGCGCGTCAGACGTGCATACAAGGCAAAATAATTATGTAAATATTTCTTAACTCCACGTAGGCGGGGGATGCGAGTTCCACGCGTATACTGGAATAGGGCAGACGTGTATACATGGCAAAATAATTATTTAAATAATTGTTAACCCTAAGTAGGTTGGAGATGCGAGTTCCACGCGTATACGGGAGCGCGTCAGACGTGCATTCAAGGCAAAATAATTATTTAAATAATCGTCAACTCCTAGTAGGTATATGCATGGAACTTGCATCCCTCGCCTACTTGGGGTTAAGAATTATTTACATAGTTATTTTGCCTTGTATGCACGTCTACCTTATTTCAGTATACGCGTGGAACTTTCATGCCCCGCATACTTAGGGTCATAATTATTTACACAATTATTTGGCCTTGTATGCACGTCTGACGCGCTTCCGTATATTTGTGGAACCCCCACCCCTCGCCTACTTGGGGTTAAGAATTATTTACATAATTATTTTGCCATGTATAAACGTATGACGCGCTTCCGTATACACGTGGTACTCGCATCACCCCCTGCTTGGGGTTATAAATGATTTAAATAATTATTTTGCCATGTATAAACGTCTGGCGCGCTCCCGTATACGCGTAGAACCCGCGTCTCCCGGCTACTTGAGTTTTGGAATTTTTATTTGATTTAAAATTTAATGTTGTTTGCTAGACAATAGCCATATCGGTTATAACATTACTGTCTTGTTTCAGTCCCATTCGCTATAAATAGCCATCTCGATTTTTTTCCCGCGAGCTCATCTTTTAAACTATCCCAATTCGCTACTTATTGCCCAATCTGGCAACACTGCTATAAGACTTCGTATGACTAGACTTTGTGCACAATCGGTTAGATATATTTTTAATTAATTTATTTGTGCACAATCGCCCAGCTCTATATTACGTGCACAATAAATAAGCACAGTGTGCAGGACTTTTTTTGGTTGAAATTATTTTATGTTATTGTGCACAACAATCTTGTGCACATTACTGAATTTCATCTTTTTCCGTAAAGTGTACAATTTTTTGTGCAAAAGTAAAAACGTTTTGTGAACAAAATTTTCTTTTCTTTTCTCTGTGCACAATAAATCGGTGCACAATTCTTACGTGCACAAATCAGCTTATGTCAAGAATACTTCAAAAAACCAAGCCAACTACAAGCAGCTAATAATTTAACAAAATTAGGGAAACTAACAAATTCTTCTGGAAATGAGTGGACTAGAAGGATTAATAAAAAAACACTCGAAAATAATTAGAACATTCAAATAAGTACAACTAATATGGTAAGTATGAACTACAACGAAAGAAAAGAAGCTAACTCAAGAAAGTTGAGTAATAACAATGAAAACAGGAGGAAAAAATCAGACGGCCAATAAATCTGAAGGTAAGGACTTTGATGAAATAAATTTGAGTGATTCTAACAATTCCGGAATAAATAATGTTGAAGAAGGAAAAACATAAGACAAAATAACAGCGACAAAGATAGCAATGTATTTTCTGAAATTGGAAAACTCACTACAGTATATCGAAATAGAGAATCCATTTACAAGTAAAATATATAACTACTTGTGGATAGTTAAATATTATCAATTAAATATTATCAAAAGAAATCAGATACCTTCTACTATAATTTTAGAAAATAGGAAAATTCATTTATCCGGTATCACGGATAAGACGATTGAGACATTAGGAGTAATAAAAATGAACATAAACGAACTAAATATTGATTTTCACGTAGCACCAAAAAATTTGTATCTACCTTACGACGGGATTTTAGAAATCAAAATTCTTACTCAACAAAAATTAAGACTAGACGAAGGCTATTTACAAATAAATAATAACAAAATCAAACTAAAGCCAGCCCATACATTAAATCATAATCTTAATATAGTAACTGAAAACCCACAAAAAACGGATAAAGAAGTTAAATCAAGAGTAACAAAAGAACAACAGGAATTTTTAAAGAGAATGTTGGAAAATACGGACGAAACAAAAAATTTTAATCCCATAATTCATAAAGATATTCAACAAGAAATGCAATTTAATGAACAAACAGAGAATTTTCAAATTGAGAACGAAACTGAAAAATCATCTTGTTTTACCCTTTCGTATCGTAGGGGTCCTGTAAGACTCACTTCATTCAACATGCTGTAGAAAACTGAAATTAAATAATTTCTTAAATCTACCCATTTAGTCGTGTTCTTTTATTCAAGAGAAAGCCCTCTGGCCATTAAAATTAAAACTTTTTTATATATATATCTCCCTATATTATATAGGCGTTACTGCTATATCTGAACGCAGTCCCTCCACCGTCCACCCCACTGCCCTCCACCGCCCTCCACCGTCCCCTCCACCACCCTCCACCGCCCTCCACCGTGCCCTCCACTTCTGGGCTACTACCGGACTATTGTTTTTTATGATAATCGAAAAACCATAAAAGAGAAAACTGTCACTAAAGCTTTGAATTCGAACATTTAAAAAAACTCAAAAATATACTAAGTATTATTAGAACCAACATAGACAATTATGTTTTCAACTATTACCACATTTCGCACATTTGGAACAGCTTTCCACATCACCACTGAGGTACTGTTATAGGTTCGTTGAATTTTTGATTTTATTGAGCTTAGGTTTTATATATGAGGCGTTTCACGTCGACTGTCCCAGCGCGGCGCGCGAGCGCCAAATCGTGCTATATCTAGCTCATATTTACGATACTAAAACGTACTTAAAAAAATTTTATGATAAGCATTTCCGACGTATTTTTTCCTCAGATTTCCAATGGTGTAGGCAGTTTTCCCGAAATTTTCCATTTTCGCCTTCAAAAAGTACAAAACGTGTTATATCGCAAAAAGTGTATTTTTAATATTTTTTACCCTCTAGATCGAAAGCTGAGCATTTTTTACATAGGAAAGGATAGTTCCCAAAGAGTGCGCGAAAGGTTTTCTCCGAGAAATAGAATGCGAAAGAGTAGACGCATCGCCTTTACGGCGTGCGGGACTACGCGGTATAGCGCACGGGCTGCGCTTGCCTCGTTGCCTAATAATAATCTTTTACAATATTTAATTCTTTACCTGTTTTTTTTTTTATTCTTGAATAACGCATGGAATAATATTTTATTAATTATTTCATAAAAAAATAAAATTTCAAAATTAACAGCAATATGTGCAAACTCTTGTACTAACGTTTGTTTTTCAGTGTAGATAATTATTTTGTTTTTCTTTTACGTGCTATATCTCGAAAAGTATATTTTTAGTATTTTGTTTTACCCATAATATTGAAAGCTATCCTTTTCTTAGGTAGGAAAGGATATTTCCCAAAAAGTGTCCAAGATGTTTTATGCTATGTAAATAAAACGCGAAAGATTATATGCACGGCAGGGCGAAAGCATATTTTACGCTACGCGCAGTACAGCGCGGTTTGCCGTGCGACACGGAATCATTTATTTTTCATTCGATAGGTGGCGTCCACACTTTTTACTCTGTATGCAAATTGTCACGTCAAAAGTATATAATTATCATAACTTTTTATCTTTTTCCTCGTCGAATTTTTTCGAATTTGTCGTTGATAGCAAAGAAAAAGCTTGCCATTTCTGTTATAAACGATTAAAATGGATTCACATTGGAAATTGAAAGTTTTAAGTACGTTTTAGTATCGTAAACATGAGCTAGATATAGCACGATTTGGCGCTCGCGCGCCGCGCTGGGACATTTGACGTGAAACTTCTCATATAAGAAATAATAATAATTATATATATGATTTTGGGACATGCCGAAATCATATAGAATTACACAATAATTTTTTATATAATGAGCCTAAATACAACCATGGAATTCATTGCCAGTAGCCCTGAAAACCATGGGAGTCATCCCTCCGTAATCCTCCTTGACTCCAACCTAGCCCTTCCTTCCTCCACCATGTAAGATGTGAATTAATTTTCATTACTTATTATTGTAATTTCTTTGAAATAAAAATTGTGCAAAGTTTAAAATATAATGAAAATTAATTCACATCTTTATTAATTTAATAAACAAATATTTCACATTAATATATTAAATAATTATGAAATATTTATTTATTAAATATATGGGGAGGGGCGTATGACGGAAAATTATTCTCCGTCATTTTCCTCTCTCCCCGTATGATAATTGTATTAATTCCCTTCCAGACTATGTTACAGGTGCAGATGACGCAGAAGGAGGCCCGAGTTGCCGTGGGCTAGAGAGAGAGAGAGAGAGAGAGAGAGAGAGAGAGAGAGAGAGAAAGAGAGAGAGAGAGAGAGAGAGAGAGAGAGAGAGAGAGAGAGAGAGACAGAGAGAGAGAGAGAGAGAGAGAGAGAGAGAGAGAGAGAGAGAGAGAGAGAGAGAGAGAGAGAGTAATCGAGCCGGTACTTACAGCTGCGTCGTATCGCTGTCACCGGTCACACTCTCGCACTAGCACCTGATGCGTAGGTCGCTCTCGGTCGCCTATCGGAGGCTGAAGATGGCCACGAAGTCGTGGTAGGGTGCGTGCCAACACACACACACACTCGCACTCTCACACGGGGAATCCACGTCGCGGTTCTCTCGCGGTACTCTCCTTCCGTAGCAAGGAACGCGGGCGCTATCCCAAAAGAGACTGATTCGACTCTCTTGAGTCTAAACGGGTCGCGCGCGTTTCTCGCGTGCTCTCTCTCTCTCTGTCTCTATCGGCCGAGCGTCCTTCCGCGTCGTCTGCACCTGTAACATAGTCTGGAAGGGAATTAATACAATTATCATACGGGGAGAGAGGAAAATGACGGAGAATAATTTTCCGTCATAGTACAACAATATTCAGATTATTTATAATATTAAACTTATGAGAAGATACAACATGTCTTATATTTCCACAAAGGGTAATATTTTAATTAAAATGATTATTGTTATAAATTCCTTGAGCTTAGGGGATATTGAGATCATATACAAATACGACATAAATTTTCACTCATCAAATCTTATAGTGTAAATTATAGATTAAATTTCAAAAATTTCTTTCCATACAATGTCATCTATTATTAAAGAATTTTCTGAACAATTTTCAATAAATATATTGTTAGGATTTTTACATCGGGATAAAGCAACATATAACTGACCATGTGAAAATAGTGGTCGTTTCATAAAAATTCCAATAGAATCGAAACTCTGTCCTTGAGATTTATTTATTATCATGGCAAAAGCTAATACAATTGGAAATTGTTTACGGTAAAGAATAAAAGGAAATGAAGATGAATCTGCAGTATTTAATGTTATTCGTGGAATAAAAACCGCTTCACCAATTCTTTCGCCTGTAATTATTTCTGCCTTAACATTATGAGCATATAATCCAGTTATTCTTAGACGTGTACCATTACACATTCCTTGTACAATATTTATATTTCTAATTAACATAACAATAGCATTTACTTTCAATTTTATTTCATGAGGTGGAAGACCTTCTCTAATATTGTTAAGCATTTCAATTGGCTAATTTAAATGAATATTTTCGTCTGTTTGATGAACCCCTTTATGAGTTGCATAATCTAAACTATATACTATATACTAAACTATAATACGAATGTACTTTTTTATTCAATAATTCTAAAACTTTATTCTTAATAATTTTAGTATTTTTATTATGAGCGATTAAGATTACACAATCTATTGAAGTTTTAATATTAATGTTACTATAAATTTCTTTACAAATATTATTCGTTTTCCATTTATTTGAATAAAAAATGGATTAATTTTTTCTTCACTCAAGTCGAACAATAGTGAAGCAAATTCTTTATTTTCCGAACGAATATTTTGATTTAATTTTAAAACTTTAAAAAGAGACCATAACGCAGAAAATTTAATTGTTTCTTCAATTATACTATTTTTGTGACCACATTTCATAACTGGAAGAATTTGCCGAAAATCACCTCCTATCATGATCAATTTTCTACACTATTTATTCAATTAATATAAAGATATGTCGTTGCTCTGAAGCAATTATAAAGAACATAAATAGTATTTACCTTTGATTCGTCTTAAGTCCGATATTTTATCCATCAAAATTTCATATTGTCAAAATTTGATAGTTTCATACTTCAGTATTATAAAATTTCTCTCTGAAAATGGGGGTTGGCGAGCGGAACGAGCAGTATATATATATATATATATATATATATACGTTGGTCATTGACTATATTATGGATAATTTGTCCCCGAAATAGTGGATTCGTCCATTTTATTATGGGGACAGTCCCCATACTATTGCAATGTCCCCGACGTATGGTGAATGTATACGTTTTTGTCCCCGTAATAGGGAAAATGTGTATATATATATACATTTCTTTTAACAGATTTATGGAGCCCTTTTATACACATGAGCATATTTATGGAGCCCGTTTTCTTTTATGGAGCCCGGGTCCCATAAAATATTTTTCTCGGGCGTTTATGGAGCCCGATCTAGAGTCTATAACACCAGGGTCCATTATTTCTTTAGTCACTTGCCATAGGGATCTCTGGGCTGTAGGTACTAATATACAGGGATGGGCTCCATAAACGGATGGGGAGATAATTATATATATATATATATATATATATATATATATATATATATATATATATATATATATATATATATATATATATATATATATATATATATATATATATATATATATATAAATATATGAAACGCTAGTAATGCTATATATATATATATATATATATATATATATATATATATATATATATATATATATATATATATAAATATATATGAAACGCTAGTAATGCTATATATATATATATATATATATATATATATATATATATATATATATATATATATATATATATATATATATATATATATATATATTATATATATATATATATATATATATATATATATATATATATATATATATATATATATATATATATATATATATATATATATATACATATACAAAAAGTAGCCTAAAACCACCTCTGTTAGTCCAATTTTAGAGATTGTGTAAGCTGCACTGGCCAAAACACCTGTAAAAAAGGTATATATTCAGTTAGCATTCAAACTAGCTTGGATGGCATCTTGCATACTCTTCAAATCATACGTATTATTGACAATTGCTCTTCTGTAATATTTCTGCAAGTCATTAATTTTAGTAACAGTAAGCGCTCCATCTGACTTTCCACCAAGTTTTTCTTTAGTAGCAAATTCTCTGAGGCCTTTAATTACCCATTCGCTTTTGTACAGGGTTGATGCATTCTTCTTATTATATTAAAATAGATTTTTCATAAGGTGCCACTTCATTAAGCCGAGTCCAAGTTTTTGCATCTCCACCAGACAGAAGTGTTAAATACGTCATACCATTCTTTCGAACCAAGCGATTTGAAATGTTCACAGCAGCCTGGATTTCCATACTACCAGAAGCATCCTCGTAATTGGCATTACATTCTTGACTACTTTTGTGAGACCAAAAGTTATATTCTGGATGTTATTGGTAGATTCTAGAGCTTTTTGCTTCACCAGAAATGCTGCTTGTCTATTATTTGTAGACTCCATTCGTGCACTTGTAAAATTTTCTCTGATAACAGTTTCACAATTTTTGCAGTACTAGTTTTACACACAATCTGTTTCTCTCAGTTATTGAAGTACTAACACATTTTCTAGAACAAGCAATACAAATTGTTTCTTTTTAAAAATTACAAAAGAAACTTGTGTGAACCAGAATGAATTCATCACTTTCACTTATATCAACAGGGCCTCTACCGCTATCACTTTTTTCGTTTATCCACCATCATTTGCATTTGTTTTTTCTTTTTTTTAGAAACATATTTGCTTCTTGGCACATGTCACTTGCTGAATAAAATGTGCATTTTCAAAACAAAATTAAATATTTACAAGAAGCAAACACTTTAATAATGATTTTTTATTATTATTTAATTATTAATTAAATATTAATATTGCGTGATAAGTGTTATTAAACTTTTTCGCTGGATTTCAATTACAATTTTACTGCATCAAAACTAAACAAATTTTTGAGAATAATATATACGATTTTTTTATCAACTCAGAAACATAATAAACGTGAAGTTAGACCCGCTATGTACAAAAAGGAACGGAATAGATACAGCAAGTAAAATAGGTTACTATATCTATATATGTACATGAGGAACAGCACTTGTATCTTATGTATATAGATATAATACCCGTGTACTATACCTGTTCTCTGTTCCTTATTGCGTATAACGAACGGGCCGTAACCGATAAGACGGTCGATATAGATGGCTCGATTCAAATGGAGTTTATTATAACAGTTGGACGATTTATTTATAAAATTATATGAGCAAACTAAGCTTAAATATCAAAATTTAATAGTAATTGTGTAGTTTCAAAGGGAAATTAGCGACGTAAAGATGTATTGAATTATACATGAACTGGATTTGTCAAAAAGAGAAAAGTATTATAAAAAATGCAAAAAAACGCTAAATTGTGTTTTTAATGATAAATGTTAAAATAAATCAAATTAAACAATTATATGAAAATTATGACATCAGGAATAGGTTTTTGGGTAGAAAACTGGCTAAAAAATAGTTTAAAATTATAAAAAAAAGTCGACTTTTTGGCCAAAAATCGGTACCTTCTTCCCTTAAAGTATAACATGTTGTTCTTCAAAATGCATAACACCATTCGAAAATACAAGTTATAAGCTACAAAACCCTAAATTTTCAAGCTGGAGAAACGTAGAGCTCAAAAGTAATAAGATTAAAAAGACAGCGGCGAGCGGCCACGTGAAGTCTGTTCTGCACTTGGACGTGCCTCTGTATGCGTATATAATATCTATTATACTTTAGTCGTTGCACTTTCACGTGTTATCATTTCTGCCATTAGAGGGACTGAGACCACAGAGTCCTTCCCAATATACTTAAAAAAGCTCCTTGGAAGGTATTTATCACCCACTGAAAATGTTTTCTTTTTCAATATTTATTATTTTCATAATAAAATAAAATTTTAAATGTCAACGATTTTCAATCGCTGTTGTAACCCTTTTGATGAAGCAAAGCTTGCACCTAAACTGAGGTTTGTTTTTGAAAAAATGAAAGCTCGTTTTCCGAACTTACAAGATAAAGATAAAATAAGTGATTCTTGTCGATTAAAATTTGATGCGAGAATTGAGGAAGAAAATGTAGTGTCAATGGAAGAATCTAGAGAAATTATTTCTAATTTACAAAAATTTTTTAACGAAGAAAATTTGTCAAAAAATGAAAAAATGTTGCTTTTAAAATTACTCCCAAAAAACTGGTGTTCTCGTAAAATTGCTAATTTTTCTAATTCATCCTGTTGGCTTGTAACAAAATGTAAGTTGTCAGATAGTCAATCCCTTTTAGTTGATAAAAGGGGATGCCAGGTTATAAAGATAATAAGTATATAAGAAATGATGATGGCACAAAGACCTATGCTCAGAAACGACTTGTTTTGTATAATCTTAGAGAGTTATATTTAAAGTATAAACAACAGTATCCCGAATCAAAAATAGTATTCACTAAATTTGCCGAATATCGCCCCGAATATTGTATTTTAGCTGGTGCTAGTGGTACGCATTCAGTGTGTGTGTGCCTTTATCATCAAACGTCAAACTCCTCTTAGCTGGTTTAAGAAATTAAGGAGTTTCTTTTCATAAAATGGATACTTACAAAGATTTTATAGCTGAAATAGTTTGTAAAACACCAAGAGCGAAATGTTACTTAAATATGTGTCAAAATTGTCCTGGTATTGAACCTCTAAAAACGGAACTTTAACTATTTCTTAAAAGGTCTGGGGATAATCAAATAAAATTTCATTCACTGATAAACATTGTGTAATGCTTTTAAATAGGAAACAACGAAAATATGCACTACGTTTATAAAAGCAAGCTCGGACCCAGCGCAAAAAGCTTGCGTAGCTGCTCGCCACTATCTTTTTAATCTTATTACTTTTGTGCTCTACGTTTCTCCAACTCGAAAATTTAGGGTTTTGAAGCTTATAAATTGTACTTTCGAATGGTGCTATGCATTTTGAAGAACATGTTATACTTTAGGAAAAATGGTTCTCAATTTTCCACTCGAAAAGTGTTTGGAAGTAAAAAGAATAGCACCATTGGAAATAGCAGGAAAAAATCTATTGATATATGTCTCTTGTTTTTTTCTGAGAGACTTAAAATACGATTACGAGCGAGTTGAACAGAGCGTGTTTTGCATGAAAAATGCGTCGCGCACGCCCGCTCGCTGTTTTCTGGCGGACGCTCCCATATATGAAGAAAAGAAGTAATAAAAAGTTTCGTTTTTAATTAATTTTTAATCATAACATAGAATGGAATGACATTACAAAGTTCTTTGAGAAAGCATTCTTTTAAGGCAGTTAGCAGCGGTTTTTGTATCGATGTTATAAGATAGCGGAACCAGTCTTCGATAGCGTTAAGACGCTAGGTAACGTTTTGTTCGAAAAACCAATATTTTTATTGAAGAAAACAATAATTTTCTTTATATAGTTATAAAACAAATTCAAATAAAGCAAATAAAAAAAAGTTCTGATTTTACAAATATTAATGGAGAAAATAATTTTTAAAAATATAATGTCTGGGGGGGGGGGTTAAAAATATAATAGCGTGAGTAGTTTCCGATAACCAGTTATGGTGCCAGAGCAGTTTTTGATACGTAGGTGATCCAGTTGTCGATAGGTTGTAAAATGTGAACACAAAATTGAGGTTAGATACTGAAAGTTACAATTGTTTTACTTATCTAAAATAATAAAATAGTAAATTTGCACGTCTTTCACATTCCTTATTTATAAATAGAACTGATCATAATATAAATAAATATTACCATAATTTATTATAAAAAAATCCACATTTATAAGTACTCAATGTATGCTGGGTAACTTTACCGCAGGGCATATTTGGATCCCATGGATCAAATGACTTAATATTTGATATGATTCTTTGTGACCGTAATTTTTGTGACCGTAATTTTTGTGACCGTAATTTTGAAAACATTACTTTAAAATAAAAGAAAATGTATGATTTTGTAAAAATATCATGTTAAATAAAAATTATATTTTAAAAAGTAATACGTACATGCTATAACTACTATAGTCAAATATGAATCAAATCATCTTGTCCATACAGTCCCAAATTTTCTGCGATAAAGTCACCTAGCCCATAAGTGACTTATCGAGTAATAATTAAAAGTTGTAACTAAAGGCACTACCTATGAGTATACAAAATATTCTATCTAATAAGATAGAAAATTTTGTATGCTTATAGCTAGTGTCTTCAGCTACAATTTACACGCAATGAAAGTTGATTTTGGTCATTTCGTATAAAAGATCTAAATATTATTTAGTTCATTGGGTCCAAATATTTCCTAAGCTAAAGACACGCAAGTCTTAAATCTATTAACGAGCAACTGAATTATGGATCTCGTATTCAAAGGAACCAAAATCAACTTTCAAGATGTGAATGTTGTAGCTGAAGACTGCACCTATAAGTATACAATATTTACTATACAACAAAATAAATAAATATATTTAAAAATTTCCAAAATACATTTCACTACAATAGTAAGTGGTGTACAAAAAACTTCAATTATAATGAATAATAATGAATGTGCATACAATTTATTTAAAAACCTAATAAAATGAATAATCTAATAATAAATTTCAAACCTATGAAAGGTTTACTGTAAACAAATTGACTATAAAAAATTGGGTTCGGCTGTGCTGTTATCGTTTGAGCTGCGAAGAACCTGAAGATTGTGGGTGAAGGATGCGCAAAATAAAGCATGCAAACACTCAAATAATTCACACGCCTTTTCTTTATTCCTTATCCATTTACAGGCTAACGTACGTCATTCAATTCATTCCCACCCACTATAAACGCGGTTACTATACTCTCCCTGTAATTTCACCAAATCACACCGGTAATTTCCTCTCTCCAGCTTCGCTTGATTCACTCTCTCTTTCCCTCTCTGGATACGCGCAAGGCCAGATAGGCGCGTTGAAGATATGCTTACACTTGAAGCACACGTCCCGCACACTCTCCTCTTTATATACGTGTCCCTCAGAAACCGATGAGAAGACCCCAATCACTATCTATTTTCCCTTCTCTCTCTCTCTCTCTCTCTCTCTCTCTCTCTCTCTCTCTCTCTCTCTCTCTCTCTCTCGCTCTCTCTCTCTCTCTCCTTTTGACTTCTTGGCCAAACTCTTCAACTCCTCTTTGACTACCAACGTCTTCCCAGCCCTCTGGAAGAGAGCAAACATAGTTCATCTGAAGAAAAGCAAGGCACCATCATCTACTTCAGATTTCCGACCTATTCGAAGGTGCTGGAGAAGATTGCACATTCACAGCTGATGGAACATCTTGAGACCTCAAAAATACTTGGCCCACAACAAACTGGGTTTCGACGATTCAACTCCACGCAAACGGCCCTACTTAAACTAACGGACGACATAAGAACAGGCATGGATAAAAAACTGATGACAATCCTTCTGCTGTTTGATTTTAGCAAGGCTTTCGACATTATCATACCTGCCCGACTTCTCGAGAAGTTAAGATTGATGGGATTCTCTAGGGCTGCCCTCTTATGGATTAACTCCTACTTTGAAGGCAGGATGCAACGCGTATCCTCTAAATTTTCTGGGGAGTCTTCATGGCTCAGTACTAACTTAGGAGTCCCACATGGGTCAGTACTAGGACCTTTGTTGTTTGCCTCTATATCAATGACCTGACAGGGGTTCTCGACCCTCTGGGTGTTCAGCATCTATTATATGCAGATGACCTGCAAGTTTATTGTCAAATTCGACGTGATGGACTGGGTGAGGGGATAGCACTGATCCAGCGGGCTGCAAGGGCAGTTTCAGAATGGGCAACTGGTGCCTCACTGAAACTCAATGCAGGTAAGACAAAAGCGATTGTCTTCGGCAGCAATCGATACGTTAATAACGTTAAAAGTGATACCTCGCTCTGGATTGATATGGGCTGTGGCACAAAGGTTCCCTTTTCCTACTCTGTTGAGAGTCTCGGTGTAGTACTGATCTCTGGACTAACCTGGAAAAATCAGGTAGATAAAGTAACTAAGAAATGCAATAGCATCATGTACCATTTGAGATTCTTCACAAAGTATACTTCCGAGACTCTTCGTAAGCGGCTCGTTGAAGCACTGCTCTTCTTACACCTGGACTATTGTTCTGTCGTACTGTTGAATGCTTCTCAGGAGCTGCGAATTCGACTGCAGGTCCTGTAGAATTCAGGTGTGAGGTATGTAGTGGGTCTTAGGAGGGATGATCACATCACTTCTCACAAAACCTCATTGGGTTGGCTATGTACCGATTCTAGGAGACATTACTTCATGGCTGTACTGATGTACAAAATCGTGCGTATGAATGTCCCGGACTGTCTAGTAGGTCTCTTTACCATATATGTGCCGAGGGGTAAGGTAAGGGGAGTGATAAAAGAACTTGAGCCCCCTCTGATGCGCAAATTGTACGGATTTAAATCATTTCAGGTGCGAGAACAGCATTTATGGAACTCCCTACCCACTGAGATTCGAAATTTACCGTCTCTCAGTTGGTTCAAGCATACAGTAAAGAGGCACTTATCTGACCTAGATTAAGTCACCTCGAAAGGGACGGATACATGTATTCTTGTGTTGCCCCATTTACACTATTTATTCATTCTGTCCTGTATTCTTAGGTTAGTTGTATGACTGTAATTTATAAGTATGACTGGAAGAACGAATGTACTAGATGAATGCATGAGTTTTAGTGTAATTATAGTTTTAGTATTTTCGACTGATAGGTATTTCAAAATGTTTTTATTGTGAATATTGTGTTTTTATTATTGTATTCGCCACTCTGACTTACTGTTTTCAGTATTATTCTATAACTTTGACTGTGGTCACACTCTGCGAATGTGATATCACTTTATACACCTTAGTATTATTTTGACTGTGATATCATCTTTTATAAATATTTGATCTGTGATATCACTAACGTTACCTTCAGTATTATTTTGAATGTAATATCATTTATAAGTATTTATAAGTATTTAAGATATCACTTTTGCACACCTTTAGTATTATTTTGACTGTGATATCATCTTTTATAAGTATTTTTCTGTGATATCACTACCGATACCTTCAGTATTATTTTGACTGTGATATCATCTATAAGTATTTAAATTGTGATATCCTTGTTTTATGTTTTTGTATTATATTTTAATTTTGGCGATTTTATTGTATTATTTTATTTTGTACACTTTGTGATCTTAACAAAATAAATAAATATCTCTCTCTCTCTCTTCCTTTATCTACGCAATTCCAACGACAACTAAGCCTCGCACATGCTCTCTTTATATACGCAACTCTCGTATAGACGATACCGAGGTACACCCGTAGCGAAGGATAAGAACCTTCTCACACTCGCTCTCTTTATGTTAGCGCGCTTCTTAGAACCGCGCGCCGTACCGCTCACGGTAAGATCTCATGCTCCTTCTTCTCTTTACGTACGCGATCTCGCGGCGCCGCGTGTTGAATAAGCCCTCAAGAAGAAAACCCCGCTCACTTGCTCCCTCTCTCTCCCTCTCTCTCCTCTCTCTCTCTCTCTCTCTCTCTCTCTCTCTCTCTCTCTCTCTCTCTCTCTCTCTCTCTCTCGATTCTTCGAAACGCGTGCCGAACGAAGTCGCGGGCGAAGCGAAGCCCCTTTCATACTCACTCACTCTCTTGGGAGGATGACTCCCAGCACGGTCTTCTCGCCTCCTCCTTCCTTCACCTCTCTCTCGCTCTCGCCTCCCGGGCGGTTGCGTCCGGCCTCAGCACCCCTGCGTCCTCTCCGGCAATCATGGCGCTGGGGAGCTTTGCCCCCCGTAGTGCTCCCGAGCCGGTTGTAGGGGGCCCGACCCCCGTGCCATCAACCCGTCCAACAGACTAATCAGAGAGGCGGAGAGAGGATCGCTCCGCAAGTAATCCTGCAGCTCCCAACTCCTCCTCCGCGGCCTCCCCTCCCTCACTTCCGTCCCTTTCTGCTCCTTCGCCTCCACCCCTCTTGGCTCTCGTGGCCGGGCTAGTAGCGGTTGACGGGCCCCCTGCTAAGGTCGCCGGAGCCGTCTCTCGTAGCTGTGCAGCCAACCGGTGTGGAATGGCCCCCTGATGCCGGAATTGCTGGAGCTCCATCTCCATTCTCTCGCCAATTCCGGCGTTGGTATCCACCACCGTAGCCGAGGCTACGGCGACCTCCCCGACAACCCGCGGTACCTCCACTCGCCGAACCCCTACCCCCGCGGCTCCCTTGCTTCTCAACTGGATCTCCTCATCCACTCTTTTCACCTCCTCATCACTCTCTCTCTTTATCTCCTCGTCACTCTCTTTATCCTCTCCACCTTCTCACGCTCTCTCTGTACTCTCTCTTCACACTCTCACTTCACCCTCTCTCTTCACACTCTTTCTCTTCACCCTCTCTTTCTCTTACACTCTCTCTTTACTTTTTCTCTCTCACTCTTTTCCTTTACCTCCACTTTCACTAGTGGCCCCGGACTAGGCGTCGCGGAATTTTCCACCGCCCCCTGCTGACAGCCTCCCTCCTCGGTGGTTGAAGGGGAAGACGGGGTCGTTGGGTCCATCCCGTCGCCATGTTTTCAATCTCTCCCTTGGGAGTCCATCGGGCCGCGTCGGTGGGGAGCCGAAATTCCTGGTCGGGAACATGCCCCCTCGCTCGACCGCGGCTCCTGGAGCCTCTCGATGGCTTCATCGTGTTTTAGCTGAAAGGAAGAGAAAATAGTTAGATGATCTCAGGTTGCCACTTGATGCGACCTACGCCCTCTCCTCCTTCCACCTCCGCTATTACACTACCTCCTTCCTCTACGACTTACGGGTTCGCGGAGCTAAGTATCTCTTTAACTCTGACACGTGTACCTTCGTTATCCGGCGATTCGAACCCTTCCATGGGCCTAACACGGGCACCGTCGGCGACAGTATCTCGGTTACCTTGAAGGGTCCCTCGAACTTTGGCGCGAATTTCGCATTGAACTTCCGTGTCGCGTCCGAGAGGAAACGGGTTCTTCGCAAGACAAGGTCGCCTGCACTAAAACGCACGCCGCGCCTACCTTTATTATACTGTTTTCCTTGCTTTTGTCATACCTCGTCCATGTGTCGGCTCACCAGGTCTCTTAGCGCGTCCAATCGTCTCATCCTATCCTCCCATACGCTCGGCTCCAGTCTCTCTATCGTTTTTATACCCTCGATTTCCCTTCTCAAATTCTTCACCGGTTGGGGCTGCCGCCCAAAATTCAAAAAGGCCCGCGACACCTTTGTCGACGACTGCATGGCATGCCTGAACTCATAGATATGGGTATCCTAATTCCGATGGTCGGAGCCTACGACGGTCGAAATCATGGCCTTCAACGCCTGGTTACTCCTTTCCACAGGACTGGCCTAGGGGTAATAAGGCGGCATGGTTACGTGTCGCACTCCGTACTCTTTCAGTATGCTCTTTACCACCTTAATATCGAATTCCTTTCCGTTGTCGCTCAGCATGAACATGGGTGTCTCCCAGCGGAATAATATTAACTTCTCTATTGCCTTCGCTACTGATTTGCCATCGGTGTTCCTTAGCGGCTTCACCTCGATCCACCGAGTGAACAGATCCTGGAAGACTAGCAGATACTTGTTCTGTGCCTTACTCGGAGGGAATTCCATCGTATCTACCGCCACTACCGCCCACGGTCTCTCTAGTACTCTCTCGCCCATCAATCCGTAAGGACCGGTTTGGGTGACTTATTATCGTTGACACAGGTTGCACTCCCTCACGAACTGGTGGACGTCGTGGTATACCCCCTTCCAATAGTACTCTCTCGCTACCCGGTCGTAGGTCTTCTCCAGCCCAAATGGCCCGCAGAGGGGAGCAAAGGGCATCCCCCAACAATCTCTCTATATTCCGCCGGTACCACCAACCTCCACCCTTCCTCTTTATTCTGAATAGGATCCAACAGCAGATCCATTCGATGTCTATATAACTTCCCTTTCTCCACTCTCCAATTCTGGTATTTCCTGGGGAACTTTGGGATATCCTCCAACATTCGTACATACCACGAGTCGTTTATTTCTTCAAATGCGGTGGCTCCCAACTCGTCCGACTTCTGCAACCGAGACAGTGCGTCCGGGACATGGTGTAAGGCCCCCTTACGGTGGATAATTTCGAAGTCCCATTGCTGCAACTGTAGAGCCCATCTGGCCAACCGTCCCGATGGTTCTTTCAGATTATAAAGCCACTTCAGGGCACTGTGATCCATGATGACCATGAACTGATACCCCTCCAAGTAGGGTCTCAGCTTCTTGATGGCCCACCGCATTGCCAAACACTTCTTCTCAGTAGTACTGTAATTCTTCTCCGCCGGAGTTAGCACCCGGTATGAGATGCTCCCCGTCTTCTCCCTGTTGCGTCAGTACGGCCCCGATTGCAAAGTTGCTAGCATCGCATTGCACCACGAGCGGCTTGCTGTAGTCTGGTCGCGCCAACACCGGAGCCACGACTAGTGCTCGCTTCAAGGTCTCGAACGCCTCCTGTTGTTCGTCTCCTCACTGCCACTCTTTACTGTTGCGCAGCAGCTTCACCAATGGAAGTTTTATAGATGATTCGTTTTTTATGAATCTCGCGTACCATCCGACCATCCCCAGGAACCTCCTTAGTTGTTTGATGTTACGAGGGGCCGGATATTCCAACACTGGAGCTACGTTCTCTGGATCCGGGCGTAGCCCCTCCTTATCCAGTAAGAATCCCAAGTAAGCCACTCTAGAACAGCACACCTCACACTTCTCTTTATTTACCTTCATCTTCGCGCCCACTAATCTCTTTAAAATCAACTCCACCCAGTATTGATGTTTCTCAAACGTCTCGGTCGCGATGATTATGTCATCCAGATAGCCAAGTACGTTTGGTTGGAATTCTGAACCAAATAGCGAATCGATTAGTCGTTAGGACGTCGTGGGCGCATTGGTAAGACCAAACGGCATTCGCTTGAACTGCCACAACCCTGACCCAGGTACAGAAAACGCGGTGTACTTTCGGCTGGTTGGTTCCATCGGGATCTGATAGTACGCCTGCTTGAGGTCTATCGTTGTCAGATAGCGCGCCCGTCGTAGCTTATCTAGTATGGAGTCCATGCTAGGAATCGGGTACGCGTCCTTTCTCGTCACTGTATTCAAATCCCTATAATCCACACAAAATCGGAAGGATCCATCATGCTTCCTTATCATCACGGGTGCACTACGATCTCTCAATTATCCCCTCATTAAATATCCTTTCCACTTCCTTTATCGCGATTTGTTGCACCCTTCACGACATTCGACGTAAACGGTGCTTGATCGGGGTGTAGTCAGTTAGCACTATGGAGTGCTCGGTTAGATTGGTCAGAGCCAACTCACTATCTCCTTCCGGGTAGACGAGGATGCGATCCATCAGTCGCTCCATACACTCTCTCTCTGTTTCTTTGAGCTTCGAGATTCCCGCACACTCGCCAAAAATAGAACTCCTCGCTTCATCTTCAGCCCTAACAAACGGTCTCCACTTGCCTTCCTCCACTCTCCAGCGCCGTCTCCCCAGCCTAGTATTTACATCAAATAAGCGACAAAAATCCATTCCAAGTATGACGTCCTGCTCGAGGTAAGGCACTGTCTTCATTGGGAGGGATCGCGCAGTTCCATCTATTTCCAGCATGACTTTCAGAGTCCCCATCACTCGAGTGACTCCTCCGGTTACCGTGCGGATGGCGGTATCACTAGATTCGTGGCGGTCGCTAAAACGAGCAGCTACTGCTGGCCCCACCAGCGATAGCATCGCCCCTGGGTCGAACAACGCTTTGTACGATTGTCCTCCTAGTTCGAGTCCAATGAAGTTGCGATTCTCCTCCACTATGGCCGCCACTTCCCCCGGCTCGCACTCTAACTCTTCTCTCTCCACGTTCTCCCCTCCCTGGGTAGTCTCTCCCTCTTTATCTCTTGACCCTTCACATTCCCCTTCTCTTCACTCTTTAACTCTGGACTCTTCACGTTTCCCTTCTCTTTACTCTTTATCTTTAGCCTCTTCCGTTCTTGTTCCCTTCACTTTTCCCTCTCTCACTCTCTTCCTCGTCTCTCCTCTCTCTAATATTCTCCTTCCTCTTCCCTCTCGTTATCGCTCCGTTGACCTTTTCCGTATCCTCCTCCTCCGTTCGCCGTTCCTCTTTCCTTCTGCTGTCTCTTCGCTCTCCTCAATCTCACCCTTCACACGCTGTTCTTTCTCACTCTATCTCTTTACAATCTTCGCCCTTCTCCGGCTCCCTTCTCTCTCGCTCGCGCTCTCTCGCGTCTTCCTCGATCACCCTTTCGCCCCCTCCACCTGCTCCCTCTAACAGCGGATTTGCACTCTCTCCCTTCCCCTGCTCCTCTCTTTTCTCCCAATTGTCCTCCATATGAGGTCCAACGAGGCTCTCTCTCACTCTTCGATCTCACTCTCCTCCGCGCTATCTTCGAACGTGGTATCACCCGAATGCTAATCCCAGTATCTTCTCCCGTCATACTCTCTCTCTCTCTCTGAAGCTATCGCGACTCAGCCTTTTCATCGGGATCGATCGGGAAAGTCCGTCGAGGTTACTCCCCTCTCTTCTCCCTCACTTGACTCCAACTCTTTCTTCTCTCTCATGTCTTCCCCCTCGCTTCCCTCAAAAACTCTCTGCTCTTGATCTACCCGGTCGGTTTGCACCCTCACGTTCTGCGGTTCAAGAGTCGCCACGTGCGGATGTTCATTGGCCTTTGGCACAAATCTCGGGGGAGCAGATGCATTTACTGCCCCCGTCCCCCGACCTGCCCGTTTTTTAAAGTCTCGCGGATGAACGTGCAATTTACACACGTGGCGGAAGTACCTCCCGATGTGCTACATACTTGGCATGCGACAGCCAGCGCCATGGGTGCTGGGTCACGGTTGGGACAATTGCGAATCGTGTGTCCCTTCTCATCCGTAACACACCACTTCCGGGCACACCGAGGCCCGGTGCCCCACTGCTTGACACAAGTAGCAAGTACCTAAAAAGTCCCTCGGTTGGAACGTCGACGGCGGAATGTAGCCATTCGAGTTTATAGGCGGGCCTACAGGTGGGACACTCACTCTTCCTGGCCCTCTTTCTCGCATTGACCTCCTCCCCCGCTGACTCCTTCATTCTCTCTCCAGGTCGGATTTGGAGTAAACCCGTACTTCTGTCCTTCATTTGGTGGAGTTTGCTGCTGCGCCGCTGCCGACGTGGCCAGTTGCTCCTCCTGAGGGGAGATTTGCATGGAACTAAGCTTAGCCGTGACTGTCTTCTCCTCCTCCTGGGACTTCCCAGGTCCGAGCTGGCTGTTCGCGGCGGTTTGTTTGCGTTCCCTCTTTGACGGCTTCTGCTCCGTCGTCTCTGACCCCGCCGTAGCTGCTTCTGTCTCCTCCTTTGTCACTCCTGCCGCGGCCTTCGACTTACCTCCAGTCTCTATATATGGGCCAGCCCCTGGCATCCTTATCTTCTCTGCCGGTGGTGGGAAAAAGTACCTGGAGTTCATCTCTTTCTGCCTCTTCCAATACTTGCCGTATCGCTCCACATCATCCATTGTCTCTATTATCTTGTCCGCCATGGCCCTTCTGTACTCCGGCAGTAGATTCCTGTACGCCGTTTCCATCAGCTCTCGCTACAACGGGGGCACTTCATAGCGCTTAGTAAGTGTTCCAATGATTCGCCAGCATCTTCTACATAAGCTTCCAAATGGTCCAAAAATACCTTCGGATCTTCCTTCACAGACCCCTTGAAACGTATCCCCCATCCTTTCAATAACTTAACCGCCTGCGACTTGCTTCCTGGTCGCGCGGCTGACGAAGCTCCCTTCTTAGTGTAGTGCGATTCACTGCGCTCCGTCAGAAACTTTGGGACCAGGTTCGGGAACCAATCATCCTCCGATTCCGTCTCGGAGCTCGCGAGTGTCGGAACCCGCAGCACTAACTCCCGGCTATCATCTTTACCCCTGACTCTCCTCTCTTTATACTCGTTAGTGTTCCTTCGGGGGTTACCCCTCTTCTCACGCAGCTCTTGATTCCCATTCTTCGGGGGGGATACCTCGTACCTGCGGTCCCCTGCTCGCTCAGTAGTTCGATTCGCTGGACGTATTCCTCCAGTGCCTAACACCAGCGACTCTCTTCGGTCAGCCCGATGGCTCGGTCTCGTCTCGTTCACTGCTACATACGTTGTCTGATCATCACACAGCTCCGAGGGGATCCTCTTAAGGCTAATTCTGTCCGCGAAATTGCTCTGTCTCCTCTGCTGTACTGGTCCCAACTCCTACCAGTACTGAACCGGCGTGTACCACTCTCGAGGCCTCGGTGTAGGGGTGGACTTGATTGGCGCCTCTTTAACTTCGCGTGCCGGCTTTGGTGTCGCTTGCGTTGGGGGTGGTGGACGGAAACGTTCCATCCCCCTCTCATCCGCCTGCTCTTGTTCACTAGGAGGTCTATGCGCACTGAAGTACTCCCACGTTGACGTCCGGGGAGGTACGAACCGACTTGCGTCATAATGAGGCGTGACCTGTGGCCTCTGCCTCGAGGCTGTGGATACCGTCAGCGTTGGCGCGCCTCCACGGGCTTCTATTATGGTCGGTGATGGACGCACCGACATGGTTGTGGTATAGAGCGTGCTGGCGGCCGTCATGGTGGGTACTGGTGGCTGATGTACCTCGACGCGAACCATGCTCCGCCGCAGCTCCTCCTCTGCACTCTGATCAGCCAACCCTTCGTCGTCGTCTTGTCGTTGCTCTGATACTCCGTCCTCAAGCTCTCGGATTTCATTCTCTCTGTTATAGCGCGATTCCCGACTTACTCCATCTCTGACACTCAGCTCTTTATTTTTCTTACTTGCTTCACCCGTTCCGTTCGCTACAGGGCGGCTTTCTCTCGACACGGGCTGGGTCAAAGAATCCGAATCATCTATGACTCCGATGATATTCTCTATTGACTTTGCGCCTCTCTCGTCACAGTCATACCACGGAACGTTCACTTTGGTTCCTCTACTCGCAAGATGGCCGTCCATAACCTCTCCCGTAGGCACTCTACGTTCCCTTTGGTATTCGTCCTCTTTGCTTCCAACTCAGCTACGACATCGCATGGTCCCCCATCATACCCTGTCGTGACATCATACCTCTCTCTTTAATCGTTCTTTACTCCTTCTTACTTTCTTCTATCTTACTCGCTCTCTTTATCTTCTCCCCAACACTAACTCGCTTTATATGGTATTTATGTTACTTATTATAAATAAATTTATATACGGTCTAAAATTATAACATTTAAGAACACACGAACAACTAGTGTATTACTATTGGAATCACTAGAATTAATTAACTGTTATTCTCTAATTTAGTTGTTCGGGCGTTACTTGTCGCATGCGCTTCGCTTACGTACTACTTTGTCGCTCGCTTCCTCCCTAGTTCGGTAGAATTTCGTTTTCGCAATTATCGCACACTCTTACTCACTCTCCGTAATGCTCCCTTACTCCACAATTTCACGGCCTAAGTCCCCACAAAGGATGCCAATTTGCGAAGGATACTTTTACTATATATTTAAAATTTAGTTAAACGCTATAGTTGCCCGGTATACGGCAAATAATTTTCACTCTCTCGTCTTTCTCTCGTTCTCTTACCAAAAGGGAGTTTGGCCGTACTGTTCTCGTTCGGGCTACGAAGAACCTGAAAATTGTGGGTGAAGGGTGCGCAAAATAAAGCATGCAAACACTCAAATAATTTATACTCCTTTTCTTTATTCCCTATCCATTTACAGGCTAACGTACGTCATTCAATTCATTCCCACCCTCTATAAACGCGGTTTACCTGATAACCTCCATCGATAATTGTAGGATAATATGCTATATATATGATACTATTTCCGAATGCATTTCCTGCTGTCACCCATCCGAATGCTGGTAAACTGTCAATTTGTATTTCGCGCAGCCGAGTTCCGCGCGCTCCAATAGGCAGCGAGCGGCAGCCCTCACGGGGCCCACTGCTGAGTAGGCGCCATGCCGGCTATAATTCAGGCGGTGCAATCAACAACCACCACCTACACTCACACATCGCATGAGAGTAGATGATGGTTCGTTAAATAATTAATTAATTTTTTATTTTCTTATTTTTAAAAATTTTGTTTATTTTTTCATTTTTTATTTGTTTCATTTTTTCATTTTTTTAGTCTCTTTTATCCTGTTCAGCAAGAGGACTATAAGCGCTTGAACTTGAGTTTTGATACATCTTATACGATGTCAGAGACACAAGCATCTACTCCCGATCCATATGGCCGAATCCATCTCAAATCAGGTGGACCGCGTATGCCTATGTCACCGATCATTTTGGAATTAAAGTATTCATGTTCTTCTCCAAAAATTATTTGACAAGTATATTTTTATTTTTTTGTTGCATCAAAATTTCATGCGTTCAGCAACGCCGAGAAATTCCGAGAAAATCCTTAATTCAAAAAAAATTTTTACAATGTAATTTTCAAACAGCTACTGCTTCACCAGTTTTTTAAGCTTTTTAGCATGTAACACATAATTTCACTAAGGTTTCCCTACCTAAAAAGCTCAACTGATTATCAGCTGATAATCAGGTGAAAATCAGGTAAAAATCACGCCAAAACTTCATCCAATTATCAGCTGATTTTCACCTGAAAATCGGGTTGATATTTGCATTTATTATTAATTATTATTATTTATTATTATAAATTATTATCATCTAAATAAACTTGAATCTACAATTAATTAATGTGTCTCCAAAAATGTTGATGATAAGGCAAAGATATTTTGAATTAATTGTCATAATTTAGGAATGTAAAAATAAATAAAGAAAAATTTGAGACTAACAATAATAAATTTTAATAATAAATAATAGTAAATGCAAATATCAACATGATTTTCAGGTGCATATCAGCTGAGAATCACCTTATAATCAGGTGACTATCAGATGACTGTCAGGTGATATTCAACTGATTATCAGTTGATAATCAGATGATTTTCACTTGAAAATCATGTCGATATTTTCATTTATTATTAATTATTATTATCATTCATTAATGTTGGTTTTGAATTTTTTATACTTAATTTTCCTTTCCTAAATTATGACTAATAATTCATAACTTCTTAGCCAGCATCAACATTTTTTAAACACATTAGTTGTTCGTAGATTAAAATAAATAAACGATGATAATAATTTATGTTAACAAATAATAATAGTTAATAATAAATGCAAATATCAACATGATTTACAGGTGAAAATCAGCTGATAATCAGATGACGTTTTGGCGTGATTTTCACCTGATTTTCATCTGATCATCAGCTGATAATCAGCTGAGCTCTTCCAGTAGGGTTGAGCCCTCTTTCACGTCCTTTATGTTATTAAAAAAAAAAAAAAAAATCAAAATGCACGAGATATGCACTTTTTACTGAAAAATGCAGTTTTTAAAAAAATGCATTTTTCTCGATAACCCTATTTTTCCCCAATTTTCTTTTGTCATGATAGAGGACGTAAATACCTATCTAGACGTATTTGTGAGATTCGGAGTATTTGCCCTAGGATAGTGATCACTAATGAGATAATAAACAAACAAATTTTTCACGCTCAACGCTTTTATATAGTCAATGATATAACAATTAATATAAAGGTATTTATCTTTGTGCGTAAGTAATATACAGGTATACAGATATGTATGTATTTTATTTGTTAGTTTTGTCTTTTAGAT
This sequence comes from Torymus aiolomorphi, assembly GCA_036365515.1. Classification (NCBI taxonomy): domain Eukaryota; kingdom Metazoa; phylum Arthropoda; class Insecta; order Hymenoptera; family Torymidae; genus Torymus; species Torymus aiolomorphi. The sequence goes on from CM070873.1 coordinate 117,742,543, forward strand.
TTTTTATTTTTATAACTACCTTCGTTTTTCTTCTTCATTTTTCTTACTTCGGTAAGATGACGATCAGTGGTTTTTGCTGTCAAACAATATACTTTATCATTGCACGTTTCTTTAATCCATAAATGAGTTTCTTGGATTCCAGGATACTTAGGAGTAGCAAGCCAATCAAAATTTATTACTTTTCTAAACTCTTCTACGTCAATGTCTTGTAAATGTATTATTTTAATTACATCTGTGTATTTTTGAAAGTGCTCTACAAAATCATTAGCATTTTGAATTGATTTTTCATGGAGCTCTCGAAGATTATGCGAAGTAGCATAATGCTTGATAAGTCCACCCACACCATCTACTGTGCCTTTGCCGTGCCCAGTAGCAGAAAACAACCATTTTATATCAAATGGTGCTCGTTTTAATTCATATAATTGAAAGCGATTTTTAAAATGGCTAGCGGCGCCGTATGATACAATGGTAATTTTTTTATTGAATCACCACAATTGTCTTTCAAGTAGATTATAATATTTTCTATTGCTAGCACACTGAGAAAAAAAATCCGCAGAAACTACCAAAATCTGCAATAAATATTACCGAAATTCTTGGGCAGTAGAGGTTGCACCATATAAGTTACATAGCCTAAGCTGAAACTACTACAGCGGGTGGTAGAAATTACCGAAATGTTCTACTAAAACCTCTTGAGCTTGGTCGGTAAGGCAGTTGCTACCGAACATTGTGTTAAAAATTGCCGAACTGTGTATCTATCACAGCCTAAGTGGATTCGTCAATTCCGACAACCCTCACTTCGGTAAACATAACCTATTTTTTTTTCTCAGTGCAAAGCATACGCTGAATCATATTTTCGGTCATCACTTATGACTGCGAAACTTTGTCTCGAACACCGTTGATAAGACACTGCTGTGAAAATAGAAATTTGATCATTAACCCAATGATTTCATTGAACAGCTTTATTATGAATCACATTCCAGTTTTCAGCGAAGTCTATGTGAAGAACTAAATGATATGGGTCTTTTAGCATTTTCTCTTTCTGCTTTTATAGCTTTGCGTTGTATATTTTTTACATACATGTGAGTACTAACCTTCATGGTCCAAACCGAAAGTTTATCTTTAAAAGCAGAAATTGAGACTGTTTTTTAATCAAGTTTCCATTATCCCACAAAGAATATATAATTTCTTCTGTGCCTTCTATATCTTGCAGTTTTAAAACATGAAACGTAATTCTCTTAATTCCTGGACAAATTTTACATTCTTGTAAAGAACATAAATCAGATGGCTCAGAACACATTGTTGCATTTATTATTTCTAAATGAATTTCATCCAACTCTGTAACGTTACTCCCTCTGAAATTAATTAAGCCCGTAAGAAATAAATCATAATTTGCGCAATAAATACAGAGACAAACTTCTTTGATGGGGCTAAGTAAAACATATTTTGATCGCAAACTATAAAACTTCGATTTACCAATTCCTAATTCCGGATAATCATTTTTGAATGCTTTATACGTTGCTTTTAGACTTCGAGTAAGAAAATGTTTAAATTTCTTCTCTTTTTTATCATTTATTTTAACGATAATAACGTCACTTTTATTAGGACTCTCTCTAGAACAATTAAAATCGTCATTTATATATTATTCTATAACAATTTTTTCGGTCCTTTCGTCAACTGGATGGCCTGTGTACGTTTTTGGTTCTGAATAAACTCCCTTTTCATGTGCATGATTTTTCGCTCTTTCTATCATGTAGATTGTTATGTCTCAGTCTGGAGATAAGGATGAAATTTCGTTTTTCGTTAAGGATGAGGGTAGCAAAGTCAGAATTTTTATTTTTTCTGATACCGTAGGACACTTTTACAAGGCTAAACCAGCATTTTGTACCCATTCTTTACAACGGCATGTAGTTGATTCGTTTGCTTTTATAGAAACGTCATAAATTTTGTTCAACTTCACATCGAAGGTATACACAATGTTAAAAGTATTTTTTTTCTTCTTTTTTACGTAATTATCCATTCATTTCTCACGTATAAGATTTTTTCTCTTAAGAGGCGATACAGAACCTAAGAGAGATGTACTTATCTCAGAATCATGGTCATCGGTCCAAAACGTCAAAAATCCAAGCAATAACAGGATTGCTCCATGGAGCACGAAAGGCTACAATTTAATCGATATTTGTGCAATACCGATAAGACAGCGAGCACGTAAATAATTACACATACCCGTTAGATGGCATACAAAGTTATTATTTATGTCGGGAGTAGTTACAAATTCTTGCACTGACTTTTACTAAAAATTTATTGTAATTTTCAATTGACATTTAAAATTTCGAATATCCAGTGTTTTTAATCATGTAAACAAAAATCCAGTGTTTTTAATCATGTAAATGGAGAACTGAAATAATAGTGAAAAATTAAAAAATAAACGTGCAAGTATCTATATCTACTTATTTTTTCATTATTTTGTAAATTGGATGCTTTGATGCTACTCGACAGTTTTGGATAAACGAAAGCCGACTGTGCGATTAAATATGCTTTATTCCTTATTTCCGATCGGACTCAAACGTTGCTTAAAAGTATTTATAATAATATATAATAATTAAATTTAATTATAAATATTTATAATAATTTAGACTGAAATAAAAAACTATATTTTGAATAAAACTACAGGGTATAATTTAATCTTTCCGGTATAACACACTAATTGTAAGTAGGTAATCGAATGACTCAATTATCAAAGAGGGTGAAACCTTTAAAATTTGCATAGTTACTCCATGTTCATCCGTGAAAGCAGCTAGCATATAGTTCACTGGAAATCAATACTTATGATATTTAAAAATGAACCTTTAAGTGTTGATCATTCAAGAGGTTTTAGACTACCAATTTATATTATTCAATGGTCAATTTTAAAATCTTAAAATTTTTTTTTTTCATAGCTTCTAATTTACTGGTGTCATAGTCGTGGGGCCTTTTTTCATAGGCGTTTTGCAAAGCTTCAGTAACGTGTCAATGTCATTGAAATATATATTCGAAATGTAAAATAATGAAATGAATTTTAGGACTGATTGTTGCAATATGTTACGTGTGAAGGCTCTTCACAACTGTAAGCTCCTACTCATAATACAATATTATTATATCAAACATTTTGAAGAGAATTTTCTTGATTATAAATTTTTGAAAAATAAAAATGAAAAATAAAATTTACTACTTTTAATATTGTAAAAAATAGTATTAAAAATTTTTATTCTTATAGCTTACACTGCTCTTTCTAGTGATTTGTCATCTCTGTATTACATTTTCATGCTTCTAACAGACTACCCAAGTTTCTCGTCAAAACGGCCACCGAAATCGTGCTACCTGCAGCACCAACGAAGCGAATACAACGATCGATAAAGACAACCGGATTGGTAAGCTGCACAATAATTAGTAGCTTTAACATAAAGGACATATCGGAATACAATTAAAATCTTCACTAAATGCGTAACTTAAATGGGAATATTACCTGTAAAAGTCTGGATTATGTAGTAAAAAGTTATTTGAATAATTGATATAGCATGAATAACATAGTAAAAAAATGGATTATGTATTCTGCAAATATTAATTTTAAAAATCAAAGAAAAACAAAGAAGGATAATTAATTAATAGCATTTTCAAGTATATTTTAATAAATAATAAATATGGTTTTTAATATTAATGAATACATAATTATGCATACATATATTAATGAACATAATTATTTATTCGTGAATTATACATCTTTGATATAAAATTTAATAGACAATGTTATAACGACGTATTTTGGCTTTAAGAAAACAAATAGCTCTGACTTGTCATTTTCCAATTTGTATAATATTTTTTTCTTTTATCTTACATTATAAATCATCGTACTTACATTTATATCTAAATATAAATGTATAGAACACACAACGAAATTTCACGTAATCGCTAATGTTGTCATTGAAGTACATTCATGCAACGGCACGATAGATAACTTTAATTCAAAATTTGATTCCTTTTATTCAAAATTTAAATTTCAAAGCACATAGAAACATACAGATAAAGAACTCTACTTTATCGTTACTGCTACATCACCTATTTTATGCATACAATTGACAAGCTAGTAGTGTAAAATGACTTTTGCTTATGCAAAGAAGAGTTTGTCGTTAAAAAGATACGTGACCTATTAGAAAATGCCGCACCGCACTAAGTACCACATCTCAACTCGTCACAAAACCTCTTGGCCTATACGTAAAAAATACGTAATGAACTGTACGTAAAAAGCAACTCAAGCATTACTTACTGCGTACACATTCAAATAAGTTTAAACTCTATCCATATCTCTTTTAATTTCGTTTTGTGTTTCGTTAAATGCTAAATCAATATTACTTTTCAATAGTGCTTTTTTTTAACATATCATCCACCAAAATAAAAAAAAAAATTGTTTCTAAAAAAATTAGATAATTGCAAATGCAATAGAGTTATATTTGTATCTATTTAATTACGAGAAAGAAGAGATTCCTGATAGTACTTCTTGTGAGGCACATCAAAATCATTCCATTTAAATCCCATGACAGTTTTCCTTTCTTTTCCTCATAATTTCCCTCTCCTGAGCACCTCTCGGTGAAATAAGTGATGCTACTTATTACAAACAAACTTATCGTGAACACGAATGTCATCAGAAATAATAAAATAATCATTCTTTCGCCTGATTTCACGCGCATTGTAATGAGCCTCTTTGGTATCTGCTAACAAGTAGAGTTCATGGCCTTTGAGAAATCGATTTTCATGTGCAATGCCGACATTTCCGTCTAATCGGCCCTTTTTCTTAAAACACGGGCAATCTCATCTCAAATATCCTCTTTTTCGTTAAAAAAATTATGTCTCTTCTATTAACTGTCATATTGTAAGTATTTAAGATATGAAAACGACGAAACAAAATTTTAAAAGTAGACAGTAAAATCTAAAATGTGTTTGTTTGAAAAATATTGATTTTTCAGAAAATTATAAGCAATCAAATATAGCGTAAGAAAATGGTTAAAAATACGATCCATTTAATCGCTTAAAATGAAGACAAATTTTTAACTATTTTCTTACTATATCTTTGATTGCTTGGAACTTTCTGAAAAATCAATATTTTTCAAATAAATTACAACTTAAATTTTAGGTTATACTGTCTACTTTTATAATTTTGTTTCATCGTTTTCGTATCTTAAATATTTACAATGTGGCACTTAATAGAAGAGACATCATATTTTTAACGAAATCAAGGATATTTGAGATGAGATTGCCCATATCTGAAGAAAAAGGACCCATTAGACAGAAATATCGGCACTGGGCTACATTTTTAGATACCAAAAATTGAATCTCCAATGCCCGAAAATTCGTTTCCCAAAGGCCGTGGACTCTCCTTGTAAATTCGTTAATTCTAAAACTAAATACAATCAATCTACTAATATTGGCGAAGGCACAATAAATGGCCGTAAAAACTAATTTCATATATACTTTAAACGCATTAACGACAAATGTAATGTGTGATCTTCCACGCTTACACTAATTATTGCATTCGCCTGTGGAATACCATAAAATAATGTAGTTCATAAATCGACGACTGGCAATTGCAAAATCTGAGAAAACATATAGTCTGATTTATTTGAAAAAAAATTATTAAATTAAAAAATTAAATAATAGAATCAGTTAAAAATAGTTAAAATCTGGATCCATTTTTCTTTTTATAGTGTGTTTTTTTTCCTTTGGAATTTATTTCTGTAGATTGAACAGTTTTTAAAATTGTTGTCTTCCCATCTTCTTTTGGTATTTTACGTTTTGCTGCCATCTTAACACCCATTTTTTCTATTTTTTTTCCTTTGTGTTTCTTTTTTTACCTTTGGATTTACTAGCACCTCCACTTTACTTGTTTTCACTTCTTCTATTGACAGCTCTTCTTTTTCTTCTATTAATTTATTCAGTTCAATTGGTTGATCTTTTTCTTCATTGGTTTCACTGTCGTAGTGAAAATTTTCAAAATCATCCTCCTCTTCATCTGAATCATCGTTCAATTCATCTGATTCAGCATTGCTTTCGCTGTTTTTGTCTTTTTCAGCATTGCTCTCGCTGCTTTCATCTTTTTTTTTCTGTATGGCAATGACGATCTAAAAATTATTAGTATGAAATCAGTTGTGAAATTTTGTGTATACTGAAAAAAAGTATTGAGTGTACAGCAATACAAAATTTATAATAGGGGTGATGTGAGAAAAATACCGAAAGTCACAAGAGACAATCGTTCAGGTATATTTTCAAAATAAAATATTGCTCTCGTAAGCTAAACTCAGTATACCTGTAAAAGCAATAACAACGCTCAAAATTATGTTAAGTAGGTTTTCATCGTACCCTTCTCGAAAGTGCCACTTTCTCTCCCGGCTCAAAAATGCGAATATGGTATTTTCGGCCCGGGTATGGTGAAATAGTAAATTATGCAAGTAGGTGAGAAAATGAGCTATTTCAAGCGAGGGTGAGATGTTCAGCACGAGTTGTAGTCGAGGGCGCCTTCGGCGTCCTCAACTACAATTCGTGCTGCAAACACCTTATCCGAGTCTAAAATAGCTCTTCTTCCTGTATTGCACAACGTATTTTTTCAACGAGTGCATGAGAGGGCCTTTTTATATGCATGAAAATTGTGTTGTCGGAGCAGTACAAGAAAAATTCTCTATTTTCCTGACTGAAAACATGCGTGCGTTACCTACACTCGCGCGATCACACTTGAATGAGAAACCCCGCTTGGTTCTTGCGACTCAAGTCCCTTCACACGACGCTGGGGCCGTACCACGTAGCCGTATGCACAGTAGAGGATAGTGCTTTCCTATGCCCGTATACCGCACAGACTTACACGCAGGGAATCCCTCGGGATCGTGATCCGCGTATCCGTGGGTGGGAGGAAGAATTTCGATCGGACTTCTTTCCGATCGCGGAGTTTTTAAAGGAAACGTGGACTATTACGTTGGGCGCCATGTAACGGGGTTGTCACGGGGTGATTATTAGGGCTAAGCCGCGTTTCATCTGCACGTCTTAGCGGTTCAACTCCGGGTCCTTCGGTTCAACTCTCAGAGACCCAATAGCTAGATTAGGCAGCGGACGCTACAACGTCGTGCAATGCTAAACCTAATCTGGTTACTTACCGTGCAATACGAAAGTCGGAGACTCGCGCTTTTTTCTACCAGGGACTCGAACTCCTCACCGGATCCCTGGTTCGTGTGCCAGCTGCTCAGATGTAAACGATATGTTCTCACTAACGTAACGACCGTGGAGGCGGCGGGGAACGGGGAATGACAAAGGTCGCGAAATGATAACTCGAGTGGTTAAAGTTAATAAAAAAAGACTATTGTTTATTAAATAAAAGAAGTTGAGGTTTGGTAATAGAACAGTAATATAAAAGAAGTGAATTTAGATTCGCGTATTCCCTATCTAAACGGTGCGCCAGCACATTATCTCAGACGTCAGCTACCTCGGAGGCTGACGTCACGCTCTCGGTAATCTACGCCGTGCACGTGAGGTATAATACGCCTCACGTTTGCGGTTTCTTACGCTCGCGCTCGCCGAGTAAAGCGGCGAAATGAGAGAGTAGTCGCGATCACCGCGCGACACATACAGGTATAAGTGTGAGAGAGAGGGTAGATGTTGGGGCTGCATGTGTGCGCACCTGTTGTGCGCACTCATCGGCTTTGAAATAGCCGATGGTTTGACCTCGCGTTTGACCTTGATGAAGAGCGAATCCGAAGTCTACACTCTCTCCTCAAACTTGCTCTCTCTGCACGAGAATGCCTACTCGAAGCCGTTGTCCAGGTACGACGAGCCTGGACAAGCAGTTGCGCGGAGCTAATTCGCGGCGCGGTAGATGCGTGCACGCTTACCTTTGGAGGACGAAATCTATAGCACAGTCTATCCGGGCTCGCAACAGACTCTCCCCTCTGTAGCAGAGATTAGGCCGGTTCAGCTGTCTTGTACGCGGGGCTTCTGGCTGGTGAAGATGGTGCGGCAGGTTGAAATAGCCTGTCGCACGATCGCACAATGATTCGCGTCGCCGAAATACGGAAGCTAGCGTGTAAGCTTCAGTGAACGCAGCACTAATACTCAGTGAGTTTTGCGGGCGGAAAAGCTAATACTTTCTTTTGAATTCCGAAATAAAAGCGGAGCGTACTCGGGCGCGTGCTTCCTTCTTAAAAGCGAACTTTAAGATGGCCGCTGCCTGCTCGCCGAGGTCTGCTAGTCATCATGTTGATGCAGCTCTAATTCTGCATCGACGCGCCATCTCGCGTTCGCGAGCGCGAGCTAACATAACCGCTCGCTGTTGCCGACGTCGGTACGGCAGGCCGTGACACCCCCCACCCAGACGTCGCTTATCCAGTGGTTTGTGACTCTGCAATTTATTCCGACGTCGTCAGTACCTAAAAAGGGATGGGAGCACGGAGAAACACACAAGTACGCTGTTTTTATAAAAATACAAAAAAACTTTATTTCGTCAGCCTACATTAACACGAGCCCCCTTCTGCTAGCGTTCTCCTCGGTATTGCCGGTAGTAGAAGGGGTTCCCAGGTTCGTGGTTCGCTGCCCGCGGGCAAGTCGCTGGGTTGCGGACATTGGGATGCCCGCAAAAGAAGCACAAGACGTCGAAATTCGATCGCCGCCGCGAGGTCCTCTTTCCGGTCCTGGACCAGGTCCTACCAAGTGTTGGAATGCTCCCTCGCCCTCGCGTAGTCGTGGAAATTGTCCCACTCCCTCATGACAGCCTCTTCCTTCTCTCTAGCCAACTTAGTTAGCTCTCGAGATGCTACCAAGTTGGCTTCGAGTTCGATCCAAGCTGCCGATAGGAGGGAGCGGACCGACTCTTTCCTCGACTCGCTGTGCTCAGCAGGCTCCTCTACCTGCGGAGCGTCTTGGGCGAGGCTCTCTTCACTGGCCCAACTCATCTGTTTACCTGACTGCACAGGCTCACTTACCTGTGGAGCCAGCTGCGTCCCTTCGCTTTCGCTACTCTGGTTGGCTACCAGGGTAGCGACGTCTACCTTAGTCCTGGATCGCCTCAGGATCTGTCGTCGGGCAGTAGGAACTACCGGCTCCTCTACCGGCAGCTCCTCGATGGAGATGGAGGACTCTTCCGTCCGTCCATCCTGTATGGCTAGCAGACCGGCGCCTGGTTGGATTCGGCCAGACGTCGGGGTTGCCAGTTGGACCTGCCCCAGCAGCCATCCTACCAACTCCAGCAGTTGCTGTTGGCTCAGCTGTCCAAGGTTTATGCTGCTTCTGTTGAAAAAAAAGGAGAAGATAGCGTTTATCCTCGGGAACCGTGGTTCGGATTCGCGCGTGTTCTCCGAGGGGATGTCAAAACGGGATCGCCGGTTAGTACGCAATTCCGCGAACCTCTCGGCCGGCCACGAGGTCGTTTCGGGGGCTCGCTCGCAACAGGAACGGGGCTGGTTGATGCGGGAGGAGTCCCGGCTGGTCTTCTGATGACTATTGCAGTCTTTCGGGGCCTACCTCTCCCGCGTGCTTGAGTCGCTAAGCCAGCCTCGTCCTGATCGGGTCCAGCGCCCGCTGGCGACTGGGTTCTCGCAAGTGGCGGGTCGCTCATCGCTGTTTCTTGTGCTTCCCTCGGTAGGCAGGTGTCGACATCATCTTCTTCGTCATCTGGAGTGGCGTAGTCGTCCTCGAACTCCTTCTCGGCGAAGTATGGCTTCAGGTGTTCCGCATGGACCAGGTCTTCAACATCTCCGTCCTGATCCATTAGTGAGTATATGAGTCTATTATCTGAGGCTATGAGTGCCTTGATGTGTTCAATGGCTCGTTGTTGTTCCTCTTCCTACACGTACCTGAAGTTTTTCTTCGTTAGGCGTGTGAGAGAGTCCGCAATCGTGGCGAATTCGGGAAGAAATTTCCGATACCACGATGCCATACCGAGGAAGCGCCTTAGTTGCTTAAGGTTCTTAGGCTCGAGATACTGCATAACCGGAGCTATCTTATCCGGGTCCGGTCTGAACCCGTCTCGGTTGACGAGGACACCGAGATACTTCACCTCAGATCTACCGAATACGCTCTTCTCCCGGTTGATCGCGAGGTCTGCTTCTTTAATCATTGCCAATACGCGTTCTAGCATCGTTAGGTGTTCTTTGAATGTTTCTGTTATGATGATGATGTCGTCTAAGTAAGAGAACATGTATGGCTCTAATTCAGGTCCTATTACTCTGTCCATCATGCGCTGAAAGGTGGCTCCTGCGTTCGACAATCCGTAAGGCATTGTTGTAAATTGAAAGAGTCCAAGGCCTGTCACTGTGAACGCAGTTATTTCGCGCGACGCTTCTTTCAAGCGTATTTGATGATACGCGCTGCTCAGATCTAAAGTCGATATATAGCGGGCGGCTTGAAGCTTTCGCAAGATCTGATCCATATTTGGCAGCGGGTATGCATCTCCCTTCGCGGCCGCGTTTACTTTTCTCATATCAATCACCATACGGTGTTTATTGCCAGATTTCGGTACCATGACAGCAGGACTGGCCCAAGGGCTCGACGAAGGCTCGATCAATCCGGCTGCAAGCATTTCCCGGACTTGTCGATGTATTTCTTCTTTCAATTTTCTAGAAATCGGATACTGTTTCTGCCGGATTGGTCGAGTTTTGCCAACGTCTATCTCGTATTCGGCATAATTAGTGCAGCCGAATGGAGCGTCCTCTGCTGGTTGTTCTTGTTAAAAGGGCTTATTAAAAGGGCTTGTAAGCGCTGGTGCTCTTCCAGCGTGATATCGGCGAGACCCACTGAAGAAGCTTTCATCGTGTCGATGGAGGCGATCCTGATCTTTGTCGGATCTTTTGGATCTGATGTGGAGACACAGGCTAGTTCTAGGCCGATACTCTTTCCGGACTTTCCCACTATCAACCTGTTCTCCACGGGATCATGCATTGTCTCGAACGCACAGACGAAATTGGAGCCTACATAGCAGACAACCTCCAAATCTGGTATTATGGATACCAGATCGTCCTTTTTGATCCCGCCCAACTCGAACGGGAGGTCTACGTGTCCCGTTACGCGGAGCAAATTATTACCAGCACGTCTGGCTCCCGCGCCAGAGGCTGGTCGGAACGTACGTCCGCATTCTGTTGCTAACTGTAACCCGAGCGATACCATCACTGTTCTCGATGCCTCGGTATCATACAGCGCACGCATGCGGAACCCTCCGATTCTCACTTATACCCACCAACGCAACTCGTCGCGTTGTACTGGGATCTGATTCGAGCTGGGTTCGAGCTCCTTCACGGAAGCGTTCCTTTGCTCGACTTTCACTTCGTCTGAGCATTGCTCGGCCTTGACCTGGCTAGCAGTCGCTACCAGGTCAGTTGGTCGCTCTACCTCCTTGCTTAATACTTTTGGGGCCTCTTTCATGGTCTCAGCGGATTCGGACCCGTTTAATCGCGCCGATTCTCGTTTCCCGAACACTCGGGGCAAAACGCGCGGCGATATCCTATCCGCAGCCCCAACACTTAATCGGCTCGGCAGGTCCGCTGGGTTGGTGGCTCGTCTCTCCGCCACCTTCACTTCTCTTTTGAGGGTCGTTTCGGTTCGTCTTTCCTCTCTTTTCGCCTATGCCGGTTTGCCCTTATTTTAGCGATAATCGCCTTTTCTCCTAGGGCTATTGCCAGATTGACAAGAGTTCTGTTTATTTCTCATCTCGTTCAATCCGGCTTCTAGCCTCGAAATTGCCACCAGAATCGATTGGTCTGGGGGCGTTTCTTGGCCTGCGGAGCCGCCATGCACTCCGGCTTCCGTACCGGAGAGCTTTGGCTTCACAGGCTTTGTTGCTTTGGCTTTGTACGCTGCCTCCGGTATCATGGTTAAATCCGGAGGCGGTGGAGATCGGAAAAGCCTTTCTATTTCGAGAGTCATCTCTGCTTCGCGTGCCATATTTTGGAATTCGTCGATGTCACGGAAGTCAGCTCTCCTCACCAGCTTCTGGATTTCCGGCCTTAAATTCCTGTGCAGCATGTCGAGCTGCATTTCTTGGCTCAGAATTGGCTCCATCTTCCTGATTATTACCAGGAGGCAAGTTATGAAATCTCTCGACAATTCATCTTCTCCTTGCGTCCTGACTGTCGCTTCGGCTAGTAGCCGCTGTTGGTAATCCCTTCCGGTTCCATACCAACGACGAGCTGCTGAACGAAAATCTGACCTTGTGTTCCATCTGTGTTTCTCTATTTCGAACCACATGGCTGCTACTCCTTTCAATAGTTCAGGCAGGGCTTGAAACACCTCAGCTTCCGTCAGACTGGTAGATCCACGACACGCTTCTACTTTTTCGAGGAAGACTTCTATACTCTGGCCTCTTTCACCAGAGAAAGACACGTTCCATTTTCAGACAGTGTGTCCGACGTCAACAATGGGGAAGGTTCACCTTCTTAACGACGGAACTTCGACTCCACTGGTGCCGAGGTTCTCAGAGGTTTCGTTCCTCGAGAATCCTCTCTCCTCCCCCAGGTTCTGCCACGGTTGTCCAACAGTGGCAATTGGGTCCTGTCACCTAAATGCGCCTGGGGGGTCGATGCTCTGTCTCGATGCGGATCGACGGGGTACTGACACGTGTACGTGTCTTGTAGGCGCACATGGTCCTTCCGTTGTCTGGTTCGGTCGTCGTCCATCCTGGTGCTAGATGCTGCTCCTTGCGTTGCGCCGGTTACACGTAAGGTTTTGTTTTCCTGGATCATGTTACCGTAGAACTCTAAAAATGCTTCTGGCACCAGGAACTTCATGCTGGATGCGGATGTCATCGCTGCCATCGGCTCGGAAAACTGTGCCAGCGCCTTGTCGTCTACCACAGAACTCTGGTTTACTAAATTGCCAGAGTTCTGTTGGCTCGGGTTTTCTGTAGATTTGCCGTCTGTTGTTTCTTTTTCTGTGGGCTGTAGTGGCGCGGTTTCCTTTATTGCCAACCTTGTTGCTTCAAGGTTGGCTTTTGTCGCGTCGTCTTCTGCCAGCATGGTTAACGGGTGTGGTTCATCCATGGATTCACCCGTTATGTTCTCCCATGCTGGTGGAAGGTCTTCTGTGCTGTGCTCTTGGATGAACGTAATCCGCAGGTTTTCTCTCTTTATGAGCAGGGAATATTCGTCCTGCCCTTCTTCCATTTGAAAATCCTCCGGTTCGTATATTCCAAGCAGACACTGCGACATCCTGTTCATCTTTATAAATTTAGAGCCGCTAGTTTTTAAGTTCAGAGTCCGTAGATGGTCGTCTACTTCTTTTGCCGTCAAACATTGGCACCAATTTCCTATGGCTTCCTCTATATTCGGCGCCATTTTGGATTCTTGTTCCACTTGAAGTCTTCTTTACGCGCGATTGAATGTGTATTTCAGTGTGGATTGTGTGTGCTGTTTCTATTTAAGGGATCGTTCCCTAAGGCGCACCTTCTTAATTTACAAATAAATAAATAAATATATATAAATAATTTATAATATATTATAGTTCTACCTAACCTCCACACTCTGAATTTCACTTCGACTTGCAGAGGGGGGGTTAGATACCAGTCGCTCGGTTTCAAAACGCCCTGGCTGGTTTTCTTTTCAATTTGCCAGTAATTGGTGCTTCGATCCCGATTTAGCACGAATTACTAGTTTGTCGCTGCTTTTCAGCTGTTTTAAATTTTTTACCCTGTAAAAAAGATTTAAAAGCCAGCCAGGTCACCGCGGGTTCGAATCTACCCCTCAGTTCGATTCTTTGTCTCTGGTTCGAATCCCCTGTGGGTATTGTCTATACTAGCCTTCACTAGGCTAGCAACTGGTATCGATTGAACGCTCGTCACAAATTTAGTCGAGTGTTCAATCCCCTGATGCTTCTCTTCACAAATTTTTATTATTATTTAAACAAACCCTATTGAAAAATATCGCGCGATTATCGTGCGATGAATCGCGCAATTAATCGCGCGACTAATCGCGCGATGATCGTGCCAGTTTATCGACCATTTTCTGGCGCGATAATCGTGCGATAATCGCGCGAGTTAACCGAAATTCAACATTAAAAAATAAGTTTTATTTCCACAACTGTGTACGTGCTTGCGTAATTGACAAACATTATGACTGTAAATGTATTAGTGTGTAACTACAGTGTTAATGTACACCCGAGGGAAGTTAATTCTTTCCGAACGTGCCGGGTGAATTCAAAATCTTGCAATCCCATTGGACTATTGAAGTGTTATTAATCGCGGGATTAATCGGAAAATTTTTATAAAAACAATTACACCAAAAATATGTATAAAAATTACTTTTAATAAGAACGAATTACTTCAAAAGTTATAGTTTATACAGAAAAAAATTTAGCTGATTGTAGCTGGACATCATGCCAAAACGTCACCTGATTATCAAGTGATTAGCACCTAAAAATCATGTTGATATTATCTCTTAAATAACATGGTTTTTACATTTTGCTATGAAAAATCGAGTTTTTCTCGCAGTCAAAGCAATTAATTAAATTTTTAAACTTTTATCTATGATTAACATATGTATTAAAACCATGACCACATAAAAATATTTCATAAGTTCTTACGTAAGAACTTACGTAAGCTCTCATCACTCGGTGTGCGAATAAGTAAATTAAAAATTAAAAAATAAAGACATGTAACATACCTGTATATTGGAATAATATTATCATAAATGATATTGTTCTTAATGTGGAGAAAGGATAAATGATGTTTAATGAGCAACGTGCTCGCGCTACTCGACACCGACCCGTGATATAGCAAATTTACACGAGGCCGGAGCCGAGCGCGCCCACATGTACTCGATATTAGCTGCTACCATGAACAGTTGCGATGACGTCGGCCACAGTGCCAGGAGGCGATATCTTGGCGATGATATTGCTATTAAAAGAACAGAGAAGATACTTCACGTGGGGTCAGCAGATCAAATTTTAGAATCGTTAAGGCTTTGTGAGTTATAACTATAATAATTTTTATTCAACAAAAATGTTTCTGATTCTTTATTAAAAACTATTTAAAATATGCCCAGGAACAATATTGGTAAACCCTCTTGAAAAGAATTCTATACTTTTTAAATATCAATAGAAACCAATAATTGGTATTTTTGTCAACCCGCTGAATTTCAGATCATAATATTATTCATATATCTCATGTTATGGATCTTGCCGCTGAAGTTTCTCAAAGCATGAAAAATCCATTAAACATCTATTTTCAACAATATTTTCAACAGACTTATAAGTAATAGCACTTATATTTACTTTTCTAAATTTCCAATGGGAGCCGTTTACACTGTTAATAAACTCTCTTTGTAATCTTCATATCTATTCCAAATTCAATTTCATAAGTAATCTATTATTATATGTGCAAAAGCCAAAAGTAAAGTAATATGTAAAAAAGTTGCCATCAAAGTAGTTGAAAAACGATTTAGCAATTGTATACTCAATGCGCAGACAAATACTTCTTACTCATTAATTTTCAAATACAATATGGTGTTCTTAGTAAGTCTTCGCTTCATGTGAAATTTCATAAATTATGTAAATTACAATCTTATAAATCATTAAGATCCATAATCCAATTATTTAATTGTAATTTACACTGAATAGTTTATGAAATTTCATGATGCGAAGGTTTAATAAGAAAACCATATTTTACTTGAAAATTATTGAGTAAGAAGTTCTTGTCTGGGCATTGGAATATACGATTGCTAAATTATTTTTCAACTACGTTGATTGCAACTTTTTTACATAGTAATTTACTTTTAGCTTTCGCACACATAATAATAGATTACTTATAAAATTCTGTTTCGAGTAGATATCAAGAATACATGTAGAGTTTATTAACAGTGTAAGCGGCTTCCATTGAAAATGTAGGAAAGTAAATATAAATTTTATTACTTACAAGCCTTTCAAAAATATTGTTGAAAATAGATATTTAATGTATTTTTCATTTTATGACAATATTCAGCAACAAAATCCTCAAACTTTGCAAATGGATCATAAAATAAATATAAACATATTCTACAAATAAAAAGCAAATTTTTTCCTAATGCTACAAATTACAAGCCACATTTTTAGTCAAAGCTAAAAGTAAATTAGTATACAAAGTTGCAATCAAAGTAGTTGAAAAACAATTTAGCAATTGTATACTCCATTACGCAGACAAATATTTCTTACTCAATAATTTTCAAATAAAATATGGTGCTCTTATTAAGCATTCGCTTCATGTGAAAATTCATAAATTATGTAATTTACAATCTTACAAATCATTAAGATCCATAAGTCAATTATTTAATTGTAGTTTACACTGAAAAGTTTATCAAATTTCATGATGCGAAGGTTTAGTAAGAAAACCATATTTTATTTGAAAATTATTGAGTAAGAAGTTCTGGTATGGGTATTGGAATATACAATTGCTAAATTATTTTTCAACTACTTTGATTGCAGCTTTTTACATAGTAATTTACTTTTAGCTTCGGCACACATAATAATAGATTATTTATAAAATTCTGTTTCGAATAGATATCAAGAATACTTGTAGAGTTTATTAACAGTGTAAGCGGCTTCCATTGAAAATGTAGGAAAGTAAATATAAATTTTATTACTTACAAGCCTTTCAAAAATATTGTTGAAAATAGATATTTAATGTATTTTTCATTTTATGACAATATTCAGCAACAAAATCCTCAATCTTTGCAAATAGATCATAAAATAAATATAAACATATTCTACAAATAAAAAGCAAATTTTTTCCTAATGCCACATTTTTTGCCAAAGCTAAAAGTAAATTACTGTAAAAAAGTTGCAATCAAAGTAGTTGAAAAACAATTTAGCAGTTGTATACTCCATTACACAGACAAATATTTCTTACTCAATAATTTTCAAATAAAATGTGGTGCTCTTATTAAGCCCTCGCTTCATGTGAAAATTCATAAATTATGTAATTTACAATCTTACAAATCATTAAGATCCATAAGACAATTATTTAATTGTAGTTTACACTAAAAAGTTTATCAAATTTCATGATGCGAAGGTTTAGTAAGAAAACCATATTTTATTTGAAAATTATTGAGAAAAAGTTCTTGTGTGGGTATTAGAATATACAATTGCTAAATTGTTTTTCAACTACTTTGATTGCAACTTTTTTACATAGTAATTTACTTTTAGCTTTCGCACACATAATAATAGATATTACTTATAAGATTCAGGTTTGAGTAGATATCAAGAATACATATAGAGTTTATTAACAGTGTAAGCCGCTGAATAAGTTAAAATTCATGTATGTAAATTCTGATATTACTAGCTTACATGTTATACGTTCAAAATAAGCAATGAAGGGGCCAACCCGTTACCACACCACATCCACTGAAAGCGAAGGCCAGATCGAGGCACATATTGGTACTTAGTAGCACTACATACTGTTGAGAACATCCTCAGCCTGATGGTTGAGAATCATTCATCTCTTCTGCTGATTCAGATACCTCCAACAAGAGAAAAGTACAAACAGCCCACCCACCCATTAAAAAGGTTAGGAGTGAGAAAGAACTTACATAGTCTATGCTTTACCGCCGACTCCGCTGTCTTACTGTCTGAGAGGAGTCACCACCAAACGATGGACGTGAAGAAGGAACCAATTTACCCACCAGGACACCGTACTGCAGCAGCCGTTGTCATCGTTGCGAATGCCGAACAAGACACGTGCACGGCAGCGTCGGACAGCCTTCTTACGCCCGAGACGATTATATCCCAAGCGGCCGGGAGCGCCAACAGCTGACTGAATTGTTTGTATAGGTAGACCAACGTCCGACGCTGCCGTACACGTGTCTTGTTCGACATTCGCAACGATATGACAGCGGCTGCTGCAGTACGGTGTCCTGGTGGGTGTTGGTTCATTCTTCGCGTCCATCGTTCGGTGGTGATTCATCTGAGACAATAAAACAACGCAGTCGGCGGTAAAGCATAGATTCTGTAAGTTCTTTCTCACTCCTAACCTCTTTAATGGGTGGGTGGGCTGTTTGTACTTTTCTCTTGTTGGAGGTACCTGAGGCAGCAGAAAAGATGAATGATTCGCAACCATCAGACTGAGGATGTTCTCAACAGTATGTAGTGCTATTAAGTACCAATATGTGCCTCGATCTGGCCTTGGCTTTCAATGGATGTGGTGTGGTAACGGGTTGGCCCCTTCATTGCTTATTTTGAACGTATAACATGTAAGCTAGTAATATCAGAATTTACATACATGAATTTTAACTTATTCAGCGGCTTACACTGTTAATAAACTCTATATGTATTCTTGATATCTACTCAAACCTGAATCTTATAAGTAATCTATTATTATGTGTGCGAAAGCTAAAAGTAAATTACTATGTAAAAAAGTTGCAATCTAAGTAATTGAAAAACAATTTAGCAATTGTATATTCCAATACCCAGACAAGAACTTTTTCTCAATAATTTTCAAATAAAATATGGTTTTCTTACTTAACCTTTGCATCATGAAATTTGATAAACTTTTCAGTGTAAACTACAATTAAATAATTGACTTATGGATCTTAATGATTTGTAAGATTGTAAATTACATAATTTATGAATTTTCACATGAAGCGAAGGCTTAATAAGAGCACCATATTTTATTTGAAAATTATTGAGTAAGAAATATTTGTCTGCGTAATGGAGTATACAATTGCTAAATTGTTTTTCAACTACTTTGATTCCAACTTTTTTACACTAATTTACTTTTAGCTTTGGCAAAAAATGTGGCATTAGGAAAAAATTTGCTTTTTATTTGTAGAATATGTTTATATTTATTTTATGATCCATTTGCAAAGTTTGAGGATTTTGTTGCTGAATATTGTCATAAAATGAAAAATACATTAAATATCTATTTTCAACAATATTTTTGAAAGGCTTGTAAGTAATAAAATTTATATTTACTTTCCTACATTTTCAATGGAAGCCGCTTACACTGTTAATAAACTCTACATGTATTCTTGATATCTACACGAAACAGAATTTTATAAATAATCTATTATTATGTGTGCCGAAGCTAAAAGTAAATTACTATGTAAAAAGTTGCAATCAAAGTAGTTGAAAAATAATTTAGCCATTTATATTCCAATACCCAGACCAGAACTTCTTACTCAATAATTTTCAAATAAAATATGGTTTTCTTACTAAACCTTCGCATCATGAAATTTGATAAACTTTTTAGTGTAAACTACAATTAAATAATTGACTTATGGATCTTAATGATTTGTAAGATTGTAAATTACATAATTTATGAATTTTCACATGAAGCGAATGCTTAATAAAGAGCACCATATTTTATTTGAAAATTATTGAGTAAGAAATATTTGTCTGCGTAATGGAGTATACAATTGCTAAATTGTTTTTCAACTACTTTGATTGCAACTTTTTTATACTAATTTACTTTTAGCTTTGGCTAAAAATGTGGCTTGTAATTTGTAGCATTGGGAAAAAATTTGCTTTTTATTTGTAGAATATGTTTATATTTATTTTATGATCCATTTGCATAGTTTGAGGATTTTGTTGCTGAATATTGTCATAAAATGAAAAATACATTAAATATCTATTTTCAATAATATTTTTGAAAGGCTTGTAAGTAATAAAATTTATATTTACTTTCCTACATTTTCAATGGAAGCCGCTTACACTGTTAATAAACTCTACATGTATTCTTGATATCTACTCGAAACAGAATTTTACAAGTAATCTATTATTATGTGTGCCAAAGCTAAAAGTAAATTACTATGTAAAAAAGTTGCAAACAACGTAGTTGAAAAATAATTTAGCAATTGTATATTTCAATGCCCAGACAAGAACTTCTTACTCAATAATTTTCAAGTAAAATATGGTTTTCTTATTAAACCTTCGCATCATGAAATTTCATAAACTATTCAGTGTAAATTACAATTAAATAATTGGATTATGGATCTTAATGATTTATAAGATTGTAATTTACATAATTTATGAAATTTCATATGAAGCGAAGACTTACTAAGAACACCATATTGTATTTGAAAATTAATGAGTAAGAAGTATTTGTCTGCGCATTGGAGTATACAATTGCTAAATCGTTTTTCAACTACTTTGATTGCAACTTTTTTACATATCAATTTACTTTTGGCTTTTGCACATATAATAATAGATTACTTATGAAATTGAATTTGGAATAGATATGAAGATTAGAAAGAGAGTTTATTAACAGTGTAAATGGCTCCCATTGGAAATTTAGGAAAGTAAATATAAGTGTTATTACTTATAAGTCTGTTGAAAATATTGTTGAAAATAGATGTTTAATGGATTTTTCATGCTTTGAGCAACTTTAGCGGCAAGATCCATAACATGAGATATATGAATAATATTATGATCTGAAATCCAGCGGGTTGACAAAAATACCAATTATTGGTTTATATTGATATTTAAAAAATATAGAATTCTTTTCAAGACGGTTTACCAATATTGTTCCTGCACACATTTTAAATAGTTTGTAATAAAGAATCAGAAACATTTTTGTTGAATAAAAATTATTATAGTTATAACTCACAAAGCCTAAAGGATTCAAAAATTTGATCTGCTGACCCCATGTGAAATATCTTCTCTGTTCTTTTAATATCAATATTATCGCCAAGATTTCGCCTCCTCGTAGTGTGGCCGACGTCGTCGCAACTGTTCATGGTAGCAGCTAATATCGAAGTACACGTGGGCGCGCTCGGCTCCGACCTCGTGTAAATTTGCTATATCACGGGTCGGTGTCGAGTAGCGCGAGCACGTGGCTCATTAAACATAATTTATCCTTTCTCCACATTAAGAACAATATCATTTATGATAATATTATTCCAATATACATGTATGTTACATGTCTTTATTTTTTAATTTTTAATTTACTTATTCGCACACCGAGTGATGAGAGCTTACGTAAGTTCTCACGTAAGAAGTTACGAAATATTTTTATGTGGGCATGGTTATAATACATATGTTAATCATAGATAAAAGTTTAAAAATTTAATTAATTGCTTTGACTGCGAGAAAAACTCGATTTTTCATAGCAAAATGTA
This sequence comes from Torymus aiolomorphi, assembly GCA_036365515.1. Lineage (NCBI taxonomy): Eukaryota > Metazoa > Arthropoda > Insecta > Hymenoptera > Torymidae > Torymus > Torymus aiolomorphi. The sequence goes on from CM070873.1 coordinate 117,763,620, forward strand.
AAAACAATGTTATTTAAGAGATAATATCAACATGATTTTTAGGTGCTAATCACCTGATAATCAGGTGACGTTTTGGCATGATGTCCAGCTGAAATCAGCTAAATTTTTTCAGTATAATCTATAACTTTTGAAAGTAATTCGTTCTTATTAAAAGTAATTTTTATACATATTTTTGGTGTAATTGTTTTTATAAAAATTTTCCGATTAATCGCGCGATTAATAACACTTGAATAGTCCAATGGGATTCCAAGATTTTGAATTCACCCGGCACGTTCGGAAAGAATTAACTTCCCTCGGGTGTACATTAACACTGCAGTTACGCACTGATACATTTACAGTCATAATGTTTGTCAATTACGCAAGCACGTACACAGCTGTGGAAATAAAACTTATTTTTTAATGTTGAATTTCGGTTAACTCGCGCGATTATCGCACGATTATCGCGCCAGAAAATGGTCGATAAACTGGCACGATAATCGCGCGATATTTTTCAATAGGGAACTATTTTTGTTGTTTAAACAAATAAAGATCACGCTCGCACTTCTATTCCACCTAGGCGCACCGTATCTAACTATTTGTCACGAAGTCCTATAAAAAATAACAACTTTGTAGCCTACAGCAATTTATCTTGATTTTTCTCGAAAATCTTTGAACTTTTACCCCCAGAGGGTTTGCTGTAGGTTGGTTGTTGTACTTTAGTCTGTTCCTAACTAAAAATCTAAAGAAAATCGGGAAAAACGCAAAAAGAAATTTTTGAGATTCGAACTTTGCTCTGTCGAAGTTAAAATTTCGCGGTATTCCCAAGCATACACACGTTTAGGGCGCCAGTTGTCACCGGGTGGTTATTAGGGCTAAGACGCGTTTCATCTGCAAAAAAAAAATTTTAATTTAAATTTTTCTTTTCTTCAATTGGTACTTCGTTTTCATCCAGTATTTCTTCTTTTAAAAATTGTTCCTTAAGTTTCTCTTCAGAATCGCTGCCACGTGTTCCCATAACCTCGAAGTCTGCCCACATCGCTTTAATTTCCTATTATTTTTCCAAATCTTTTCACTGTGTTATATTCTTGATATATTTGTCCATATTTCCTCACCAATATTTTTTTTTGATTCCCCACGTAGTTTCACTTAATTTTTTCACTGAAAACTTCCATGCGCGACGTGGTCCTCCTCTACCTTCCCCGAAGGTCTTGGTAGAGAAAAGAATAATAATTATACTAACCATCCAAACCACCCAAACCACGCTCTCCCACCATGTTAAAATAAAGGGGTAGTCGTGGTTGGTGGTAAAATGATTATTTATTATAAGAGAAAGAAAGTACAACAAAGCGCCATGCGCTTGGACACCGCATGCCGCTCCGGACGAGAGCTGAGAGCCAAGAGAGAAGCGCGAGTCGGCCGCTGCCGCTTGACATGCCTTCTGGCTCACAGATAAACTAGGGAGGGGAGACTTACATGTGTGCGTACGTGTGTCGCGCGCTGTAAGTTCCCTTCGCACGGAACCTGAAGCGTACAAGGAAGAGTGAGGTTCCTCTCGCACGGAAACTGAGCGATATACAATATATATGTATCACATTTTCAACAATAATTAATAAATATTTAATTGTAAAATTAAATAATTGCATAACTATTATTAACTGTTAAAAACTGTTAAAAATGTTACAAACAGTTATAAATAATTATTAGCGTCCAAAATCCTACATTTTATAACATTTTTCAACAGTTTATAACTCTTACAAACAGTTTTTAACTTTTTTGAACAAAAATATTTCCGCTAGGGAACTAATACATTCCATGAAATTATATTTTTTAAACTTACTTTAGAAATACTATGCAGGAAATTCATCCTCAGCTTACAGATCATGGTACTATATTTACTTATGATAGTATATATTCTTATGTTAGTCTTGTAATTCAACATACACGTGAGCTTTTTCATTTTGGACGTTGAAAATAATTTTACTTTAGTATACTATAGTCGCTAAAACACTAATGGTATTTACACCCAACCACAATGTGAAGTATACAACCATACATATTTGACGATTTCACTTTAGTATTAATATTAGTACTTGTGAAAATAAAGTTTATAATTTGGTAATGCTTCTATATAGTTGAAATTAGCCATATAACATTTCTTCCTTTGTCGTTGATAATTTCAATTAAACTGATTTATAGTCCTACTTATTCGACAATATGTACAGAGAAACTCTTGTAGTCCAAGCCAGTAGTTGTAAGCAAGTCTCTTTTTTCAGCAATATGTTTTAATCAACTCAGTGAGCCAGTTGCGACTTCAATAAATAAAAAGTAATTGAATAAACATATTTTTTTATTTAAAGGATTTCAAACTACCGTTAAAAGCAAAAATACATTTCCAAGTTTGATAGATTGAAGATATTTAATACAATTAAAATATCATGTTCTGGTATTTTGTTTTAGTTAGTCTCTTATTGTTTGTTAAATTTTATTTTATAGATTTTATGAAAGGTATGTTTTAAACACTTTAGTAATACCCCACAAGAAATTTATCATCCATTTACACACCATGGTATTATATTTTCTAGACAGATTTTTAATGTTATTCTTGTAATTTAAAATAAATTAAAATAAAATAAGTTACCTTATTTGATATGTCAATAATATTAACATACTAAAAAACACATATCAGTCACTTAAACAATTTTATTATTTGTACCAAACCATAATGTGAAACGCACAAAGTATATATTGCACGGATGATTTATGTTCCTCTATTTTAAATGAAATGTAACGACAAAAACTCTAGCACTTTAAAGCTTGATCTGAGCCAGAAGTTGTGGATGAGTGTGCTGCATCATCACTTATGAGCTTTTAAATTTCATTTATAGATTTTGCTCTAACACAGCAGTACAGCACAGAGTATAAAATTATTTATCACTGTGATGAATAGAAACCGCAACTGCAATTGGTGATTGACTTTTTTTTTACGTACTGGTCTTCTTGTTTCTAGTATTTTCTTCTTCCTTATATCCACAAAACTATTTTATAATTATTTAAAAATCTTAATGGTTGAATACTTAATGCACGTCGTTATTGCCTTCTTCATATCTGGTTGTCTGTTTGAATTAATAAACTTCAGTTTATACTTCTTTGGTTCATGTGCATTACGAATGTGCAATCTTCTGAAATAAAAAAAAACACACACAAAGTATCTATTCAAAAAATACTTTATATTCGTCAAAAGGTGTATTGAGTATTTCATTATGTAAAAGTATTTTGTTGCTTACACAGTTATTCAAATACTCAAAATAATTATTTTAATAAGTTATATTTATCTGACTTTCTCTCTATCATTGCTAAAATGTATTCCTGTACACTTGGTTGACATCAACTTCTTACTTCTAAATTGGAGTATAATCTACATAACCTCCATACATTGATACGTAAAACACATTACTGAACACAGCAGGCAACACAGTCTTTGCTATGGTATCTACTCGAGTGCTCTCCCTTATACGCTCTGAAGTTGGCTACGCGGTGCGGTTATGGTCGGTGCGCTCTGAAGTTAGGCGCGTGGTGCGGATTGAAATAATCGATGCCCAACGCTGCGGATAGGTGACAGCGGGAAATGTATTCGGAGATAGTAGCATATTATCTTACCATTACCGATGGAGGTTATCAGCTCTGTCGCTAAAGTAAACTGCTCTGTCGGTAAGGTACGGTTGGGTGATAATGTATACTGCTTTGCTGGTAAGGTAGGGTTAGCGACTGTTGGGCCACCCTGCCGACAGCGCTCTACCGATTAACGTTTGGGTTATCAGCATACATAGTATTGCATTCTGCTCTGTTGGTAAGGTAGATTTGGGTTATCGACTGTCGGTAAGGTTGAGTTATCAACTACCGTGCCATTACCGACCGTCGGCAAGTTAGCGCTCTACAGAAGTTAGAAACATAAAACATCACCTACTTATGATGTTTCATATGATACCTGAAATCGTAATACACTATTTTTAGGAAATGTTTGTATGGATGGTTATAGATGCATGCGTACGTACTCTGAAGACGCACGATCATGTGTGTATGTAAAGATTACAGTACAATTTTCTTATATATATATCAATTTCTCATTATTATGTAATAGTAAAATAAAATTATTTTATATTGCAGGCAGAAAATGGCTTTCGCAGGATTAAAGAAGCAAATCAATAAGGCAAATCAAGTAAGTCAATCAACTGAATAATTATATTTTATGAGTTATATATATACATATCGCCCCACGAAACCATTAGCTTGTATATCCAGTTGGCTTCTGAAGCAGTTGTTTAAATTGCTTAAATATGTGTCAACTTGGAGTATGAGCTGACTGTTCGTTCTGTTATGTAGTGGATTTTTACCACGTTACTAATAGTATAGCATTAGTAACTTACTATTGCGTATAGGAGAGCGGATTTATTTTATGAATTCCCCGTAACTGTTAGCCAGGAGGAGTCCTTCACCTCAGTATTCTGGGTTCAGTATTCAGTATTCAGTATTGTTGTATTTTTGCTTATTTTCTTGTTATTCTTTTTCATACAAGAGAAAATTATGCTACGAGCAAACCCGCGAGCACGTACTGCCCCTTTTTAGAACATCTAGATGCACCTCCGTCGGCTTACAGTGTCAGTCACTTCATTGCTCGCCGTCTTCGTCACGACGCAGCATCCAATATCAGCTGAAGATCATCGACTCCAGCGGGGATCGTCTAATTGCTCAAGCTACGTATTTATTTTATTCTCTGTCTTCGCGAGTTAATTAAAATTTATTCAAGAATTTAACTTGGCATAATTTTATATTTCTTTCTTCATCAAATGCATTAGATTTTTTTATGCCTGACAAGATGTCTTTTTCATCTTTACCCTTTTCCATAATAATGTAGAGTCGAGCATATTAAATATTCTCAAATAAAATTAGTTCGTAGTTATTGTGGAACCATGGGGCAGACAAATAAATCCCCCACCACTGACCACCTGAGGGAGGGGAGGGGATGTATTATAGACACCCTATAATACACCCCACTCCAACTACGGTCAGAAGTGGGGATTTGCCATCTACTCCATAGTACCAGAATATTTTAAAATTTTATAATATTTGACTCTATAATTTAAAACTAGCTGTATAACCTCGCTCGCTAATGCTCGCTCAACATGAAAACAATATTAATGTATAATAAAATTAATAAAATCGATAAAATAAAAATAGAAAAATATAGTAAGAAATAGAGTATAGATAAATTACCATAATAATAAATTTATTAAAAAAGCACATAATGAGAAAAAACTGCATAAATTAATAAGTAATAATTAATGATGTATGACGTAGAAGTGGAAGAACGAAATATGGAATGAGTATGGATAATGAAATAAAGTGGAGTGAAAATTTCCCAAAATATTTTAATGCAGTATCCAATTATAATACAACAAAATATTCTATTTATCGACGAAGAGGCGATGGGAGAACGACATTAACAGCTTGGTTTCACTTAGATGATAAAGATCCTGATGCTAGACAGTATCTACATGCGGATATACCTAATACATCTGTTTTTGGTGAAAATTTTCAAATTGTTGTCGAAAAGGTAAGGTCAATTTATTATCCTCTGATTTAGCGTATCCAACACGTTTCAACAAGTTACAAGGAATACAAGTGAAGGTAGACATTTTAACGAAAATGTTAGACAATATAACAGTGCGCTCTCTTTTGCGAGCATTGGTGCTAAATTTGATGCACTATTTAGCTGAGGACCACAGATTATTAGAATATGCGGTCAATTTACCATAATGTTTATTCATTACATCCAAGTGAAAACGAGGCTAGGAAATATGGGCAACTATATATAATAGACAATGAAATCGCAACGCAATTACAATATCAATCTAATGTTTTGTGTTCAATGAAACTATTACAGGAATTACATAACATTCTTAGAGAAATTAATATTAATTAATATTTATACAAAATCATAGAAAATGATGCACAAAGTAGAAGTAGAAGAACAAAAGCGTCTTAACGGAAAAGAAAATTATGTTAATAACATTAAAATTATATAACTCGAAACTCGAATTTAGATAAAAATAGATACAACTATGCAACATATAACGAAGTAGCCATAGTTTTTGTTGGCGATGAAGGTTTTCCTCCAGCAGAACGTGATATATGCGTTTATTCGAAATATGAAAAACCTGTAAATATATCTTATATTAGTACACATGTAGATCTTATGTCATACTTGTTCATATTTCCAAATGAAGGTTTTTCGTGGATGCCAAACTTGAAGCAACGTAACGGCAAAGATAATTTAACAATGCAGCAATTTTATTTTTACAAATTTGCTATTAGAACAGATTTTAGTCCATTATTAGGCACGACCGCTACTCGTTAGGCACGACCGCTACTCGGAAGAGCCTTATAATTTCACCAGAGTGAAAATTGTAAGAATTCAAATACTGAAAATATCATGTGTAAAAACCATTTTCCACTCAGAATGAGTGCGTTTAAAGCGTTTTCTGTGATGTATGTATGTCTGTACGCCCGTATGTAGGCATGTTGCTCGATTATCTCAATGAATTTTCGACCGATTCCTTCAAGATTTCGGGAAAATACTCTTCTAATTACACCAAAGTTCCAGTTCTCCAGTGAGAACGGTCGATAGAAAATTTTCAAAATGCCAGCACAAAGAAAAATTGCAAAAAATCGATTTTTAAGCCTTTCGTCTAGAAAAATTAATTTTAAGCTACCATATACAGGTCTATCTCATAAAACTAATTAAAATACACCTTTTTTATGTTGACCACTTTTTTGTACGAGCAATATTTGCCAACATAACTACGAAAAACAGCAAAAAAAGGTCAAAAATGAATGATTTTCGACTGTAACTTGACAGAATTTGATTTTACACAAAAATGTTAAATACAAGAGTTGTAGATAATATAGAAACAAAATTTTTTTCCCGTTAACATTTTTGTGTAAAATCAACTCCTAACGAGTTAGACTTATAAAAACGATTTTAAACGCCAAAATATACATAAAATGGACGATTTTCAGCTACAACTTGACAGAATTTGATTTTACATAAAAATGTTACATACAAAAGTTGTATATAATAGTTAAACAAAAATTTTTCCCATTTAACATTTTTGTGTAAAATCAGTTCTTAATGAGCTAATCCGATAAAAACGAATCTAAACTCTAAAATATACATAAAATAAACGATTTTCGGCTATAACTTTACAGAATCTTACTTCAGACAAATTATAAATATAACAAGGATTCGTCTTTCAATAAAACTTAAGTACAAAGCATATAGACAACGTTGAAACAAAACTTACTCCAAGTAACATTTATATATACAATCATTTCTAAATGTATAAACATAATTTTTAATGCTTCAAACCCCCGTAGATTGACTTTTCGATTATTATTGGATAGAATTCGATTTGACACAGAAATATTCGATACAATAGATATAAATAAGACCAGAAAAGTGATATAACATTTCAACGTTAACATAATTACAAAAATATAATAATAGAATACAAAATTACATTTTATTACAATATTTAATGGGATAAGCACATTGGAAACAATAAGTAAAGAAACGAAATATCTATGTCCCTGTTTTCTACAAAAAGACAAAGATTACGCAAACTTAAACATTGTTGATATTATGTTATGCTCTTTTTAATAATATTAAAAATTATGGGATAGTAGCTTGGGATGCTTTATACCTATATGAATAGTACAAAATTATTAAATAATCTATAAAATAAAATCATTAAACTTGAATACAAAAATATTTTTGTATTTGAAGAATACCCTTTAAATATTAAATAATTATTTTGTTTTGAATCGATTTTCTATCATTATGAGAAATTAAATATTAGAGAAAAACAATTAATTTAAGAAATAGAAGTGCCAATAAAAAAGTAAAACAGTAAGTAACAAAAACTGTTGCATAGAAGCTGCCAAAAGTTATAATTTCTTGTCAAATGATCTAAAGAACTCAGAATGTAATAGAATTAAAATTAGAAAAATGCATAAAAATTTGGTTGGTAAAATTATATAATTATGTTATCTTACTGTGATGATAATAAATTTAAGAAATTTAAAAATAAGATTACACAGCTTAACCCATTAAATATGTCCCTAGGACTTAAGCGATTGAACTAAAATAATCAAAATTGTGTGATATTATATAATTACATGTTAAAATAATATCATATTTATAAAAAAAACTTTTGTGTAATATATAAGCTATAAATTTTGTAATTTGGTAAATTTCAATGCATAAAGAATGCAATGTTCTAGCTAATTCTGTTAGTTGTACAGTGTATAGAAAAGTATTAAATAAACAAGTTTCACCCGGTAAAAATCTGTGAAATACATAATCATATATTTTAATACAACAGATAACCTCAGGTGAGTTCTTACACCCTGACCAAACTTAATAATTAGCTAGACGAGTTAATATTACCAACGACAACTACCTACCCATATAACATCTAACCATACACACACACACACACACACACACACACACACACACACACACACACACATACAGCACTTTTATAATATCCTCCAGTTCCTAATTAACACTTCCTAATTTCCCCTCACATTCTTGTCCGCTAAAACTTGAAGATCACTGATGGAGATGTAGAAGCAGCAAAAGAAGGTTCAATAATCTAAGCTGGCACTACTTCATGGACGCCAGTCTGCTGAGAATCATCTGGGGGAGTACTGAGAGACGCCGTCAAAGTCCTGAACTGGCTCAGTCTAAGAATCATCAAAGCACATTAATAGTAGATCAGCCTTGACTCTGGGAGACAAGCAAGGAAAGTAAAGCACTTAGAAACCACATGACTAATAAATAGATGACATCGATAAAAACATTACCATACAAAAGAAAAGTCTGCAGCAACGGTTGTAGTTCACTCACTGAATCAGATACCACCATGTAACAACAAGAGGCTAAGGTGGATAGTGCAAGCCTTTACTCGTTTCATTGCTGTAAACAGTCCCAACCTGAGAGTCGCTGAGAGTCATAACACTGCACACATAGCCAGTAGTATAAGAAACAAACAAGGAAAGTTGAGCACCTAAAAACCACATATAACTAATAAATAAACAACTCAGATAATATTTCCATGTTCAAGAAACGGTCTGCAGTAGTGTTCGTTGTTTACACTCCTCCCGTTGCCGCGTACAGATATCTGCAACAAAAAAAAGTACCATCAGCTGATCCATCAGAGAGGTTAGGAACGAGAAAGGGCTTACCAAATCTGCTCTCGCCGTCGATACACTGCTTTTGCGTCTTCGATGAATCCTCAGCAACCGGCGAACACGCTGAAAGGGACGACAATCACTAGGGCGGCGTACTATAGCAACCGCTGTCTCGCTGGAGACGCCGGGAGCCAAGCGGTGCGATTGTTGACATCAGACGCCACACGCCACGGACACACGCGCGCACGCTGCGTAGTCCGCACTCCGCAGTATACAGTATAGGATATAAGGCGCGACCCATATATATACATATATTTAGGTATATACAAAGAGCGCTGGTGATCACGTGGGTCGCATCTCACATGCATTTTTCCGCTGTGTGTGCATGAAGCATGTAGCCTATAGGTATAGTCGAGGTAACCGTTACGGCTGCTGCAATAGTACTCATGTGCAAGCAGCGCTATATGTGAGATTGCCGTTGTTGAATGCATCAGTGATGACTTTTTTTTTCTTAATTCTGCAGTTTACTCCTTTCCACTTCGCGGCATTACTGATTGTGCCGCGAGTACTTGTATGTTCGTAATTGAGATTGTATAAGTATATGTAGTCAGGAACACTCGTGAGCAGATATTATTCAACAGAATTTGACTATTCTGAAAATTTCAAATACAAAAGTTGTAGATAATATTAAAACTTTTTTTCTACTCAACGTTTTCATAAATAAAAATAATAAATCATAAAAACGATTTCCATAAAAATTATGATAACTAGGTTTTTTAATTTTAAATGTATCTGCAATCAGAATACTTATATTCAATATTTCTATGTGCACTTTAATCATATGAATAAGTACGTATTAAATTTATACATATCATAGGCTATATTTACAAAGTTATCTAAATATATTTATACATGTAGAATTAAAACGCAAACCTACAAAAAAAAAATGAAATAAATGTGTAAAAGCAAATGGACAATTTTTATTTGAACTTTACTGTAGGCAGATATATTTTATATTTATTTTAATGACAAAAACGAAAAATCAAGTATTTCAATTTTTGCAATAATGAAAGAATAAGATTCTTCTGAGCATTGCGGTCGTGCCTATTATATAAAAACGAAGTTTTTACATAGGGAGGGGTAGGCGACGAGCGAAGCGAGCAGCAGGTGTGTGAGGGGGCGGGGGGGTTGGCGTATCGAGCGCAGCGAGACAGCGCAGCGAAGTTAATTCAACAGTATATTATTGATCCTTGTGTAAAAGTGGACGGCTCGTGATGACATTACTAGAAAAAAATCAATATTTATTAAGGACCGATTTATATAAAGGTGTAATGGATTATTTAAATAAAAAAAAATTATAATGATAGAGTGAGAATTGGAAAAATAGTTATATTACCGTCATCATTTTCAAAAAGTTCTCGATGAATAAAACAAAATTTCTTAGATTTTATGACAAATGTACAGAGACTTGGTAAACCTGATTATTTTATTACAATGACTTGTAATCCAGATTGAAAAGAAATTGATTGAAGAAAATTTATTTAATAATGATTTGGTGATTAATAGACCTGATATTGTAGCAAAAGTATGTCATGAAAAATAAAGGAATTTTTAAATAAAGTAGTTAAAAAAGCCATTTTTGGAAGATGTAATGCCTATACATACGTAATTGAGTTCCAAAAAAGAGGATTGCCACATATGCACATGCTACTTTTTGCAGATCAAAACAATAAAACATACAACTCGGATGATGTTGATAAAATTATAAGTGCTGAAATTCCTGATGAAGAACAATATCCTCGATTATACGGTATTGTTAAACAATTGTTTTGGAATATGTGAATGTTTCAACATGCAGCGCGCTGTACGCGAGGACAGGTACAATGATATGCGCGTCTGCCAAGCGACGGCGGACGAAACACACACTCCCCACTCCAGTATGTCTGTATGAGAGTCGCGTGAGACGCAAGAGCAGTGTAACGCACTTAGAATGTTTCTTACTTACTCGCTATTCAACTGGGATGTATGTCGGACGTGCCGACCGGCATTTTTGCCACCTCAATAAAGTCTCTATATTTATCTCTCTCTGTTAAATAATTGTTTCTTAATTTACCACAAACCTCAACACTATTAAGAATCCAAACCTCAACATGGTAGGAGGTCAGTGGTTAGTATAAAATTATCTTTCTCTCTACCAGACCTTCGGGGAAGGTAGAGGAAAACACGTGGCTCGCGAAAAGTTTGCAGTGAAAAATATTGAAGGAAAAGTGCAAAACTAAGAAAAATACAAATGTGAATAAATAATAAAATATATCTTTAAGTGATAGAAGAAAGAATTTTTGAAAAATTTATGAAAATTCAAGCCGATGCGAGCAGATTAGATTTCTTGTGTGAAACACGCTGCACCGTTCAAGAATAGAGCACGTGGCAGAATTTGAGGTTATACATGTGGTAAATGGACACTAAAGGAAAAGTAAAAACCAAAGAAGAAGGAATGCGAGATAACGTTGAAGATGAAAGCGAAGAAATAATTGAGGAAAAGATTGCTGAGAAACGTTTTGTGAAAATAGTGTAGAAAGCAATTACGCTAAATAAAGTAATAAAAGTGTACGAAGAAATTAAATTAAAAGAAGTCGAGATGGCTAAGCAAGCAAAAATCGAAGATATAGTAATTCCCATTTTTGATGGTGCAAATTATACAAGTTGGAAATTTCGCTTAATGACTCTATTAGAATATAAAGCAGATGAATGGAAGAAAAAGGATTTAAAAGCAAGAAATATATTAATTAGCACTATTTCAGATAAGCAATCAGAATATGTTTGTGAGTGAAAATCAGCTTATGAAATGATTGTGAATTTAGATAAATTATATGTGACGAAATCCAAGTCATTACAAATAATATGTCGAGAAAAAATTGAAGATATTAAATTAAAGAATTATGAAAATGTTGAAGAATTCTTCGTAGAATTTGAGAAAGCGGTGAATGAATTTAAAGCAGCCGGAGGAAAGATGGATGAAACTGAGAAAACGCGATACTTAATCAAAGCACTACCAGCAAGTTACAGTTATATTGGTGACTTTATCGACGTCATTCCAGAAAGAGAAAGGACAGTGAATTACGTAAAATCAAAAATCAAAGAAAAGAATTTAGTTAAAAATAATTCAGAAAAGAAGAGTAATGCAAGCACGTTCTCAACAAAGACAAAAGTACAGTGCTTTACTTGCGGCAAAGTCGGACATTATCAAAAGGATTGTTGGAAAGGCCAACAAGGCGGCAGAGGCAGAGGTGCCCAATATCGAGAGGACAACGTGGAAGCCAACGAGACTACAATCGAGGCAGAGGACGCGGACGCAGTTCAAATCAAAACAAGTCAACGGACGGGCAGCAGGGTTCATCATCCGAGACGTGGTCAACACATAACAGGTTATAGCGTAAATAGAGAATGCGAAGGTAACGAAATAAATTGGTTATTGGACAGTGGTTCCACAGACCATATTATTAAAAGCGATAAATATTTTGAGAAGTATATATTTTTAAAAGATCCGGTAAATGTAAAATTACCAGACGGTAAAATGTTAAAAGCGACGAAAATCGGTAATATAAAAATTAAAGTTAGAAATTATTGTAATGAAAAACAAATTGATTTGAGTAATGTATATTATGTAGAAGGAATTAAGCAAAATTTGTTAAGCTTTTCCAGAATAACTAAAAATGCTACAATAACTGCACGAGACAGTAATGCTAAAATTTACAATAAATCGGAAGAATTAGTAGCTATTGCAAATAAAATTGATAATTTGTATTCTTTGAAAAGTTATGCATTAACGAATAAAAATAAAGATAAATATGTAAATTCAGTAAGATTATCAGATAAAGAAAAATGGCATAGAGCACTTGGCCACGTAAATTTTAATTATTTGAATATAGTACATTTCGACACGGATGGGGAAGTCGATTATTTAGCTTGTGTGATTTTTTCGCACTCGCTTCGCTCGTGCAAAAAGTCACACCAGCTAAATAATCGACTTACGCATTAGTTTCGAACGGTATTTTATACCGCGAGCGCCGAAAAATCATATCAAAGTTGTGATTTTGAGGTTAGAGTGGTATACAAATAGTAAATAATAAATTAGTTGAAGGTTTACCAGATAAATTGGAAAAAATAGATATGAAATGTGCAAATTGCATACAAAGTAAAATGGTAAATATACCGTTTGAAAATAATCGAACAAAACGAAAGAAATCCTAGAGTTAATACACAGTGATTTAAATGGTCCACATAGTACTACTGGCTAGGGTGGAGAAAAATATTTTCTTACATTTATTGATGATTATAGTAAATGTACTAGAATCTTTTACATTAAGAATAAGTCAGAAACTGCAAGTTGTTTTATTGAATTCGTAAATTTAGTAGAAAGTAAATTCAATAAGAGAATTAGAAAGGTGTAATGTGATAACGGTAGAGAATATCTAAATCATGAAATTTTCGATTTTGCAAAATCAAAAGAAATAGAATTATTGACATGTCCACCCTACGTCCACGAATTAAATGGAATAGCGGAGAGATATAATAGATCAGCAATGGACATAGGTAGATGCTTAATGAGGGAAGCAAAAATTCATAGAAGATATTGGCCGGAAATAATGAAAACGGTAGCTTATTTAAAAAATCGAAGAATTGCAAATATGTCAGAGAATAAAATTCCTTATGAAATATTTTTGGGATAGAGCCGAATGTCAAAAATTTAAAAATTTACGGAAGTAGAGTCTTCGTAAGAGTTCCGGAAGCTCTAAGGAAAATTAAGTGGGATAATAAGGCACAACTAGGTGTATTAGTAGGATACGTTGAAAACGGTTATAAAGTCTTAGTTAATAATAAAGTAACTACTGCAAGGCATGTTGATGTAATAGAAGATAGTATAAAGTTAATCTGTTTAGAAAACGAAAATAGTGATTCTGAAATTAACGTAGAATTAAATGAAACGAACAACAGCGATTCTGAATATCCTTCTCACTCTACTGCGACCTTCTGGGAAAGTAGAGGAGAGCAAACTGAATTAATCGATGCAAATAATGTAAACGATAACGAATCTGATAACGAAGACAATGAAAATAGAGATAGACTAACAATACCGCGAAAATCTCAAAGTAAGAAAAGTCCAGTAAATAGATACGGAAATCCAGTTACTCATTTTATTTATGTAAATAATATTGATGCAAATGTATCAAATACTCCAGCGAATATAAACAATGGCAAATAGCAATGCATTCCGAAATAAACAGTTTAAAGAAAAATTACACATGGCAAATTGTCGAAAGGCCAAAAGATAAAAAGGTCATTGATGTTAAATGGGTTTATAAAAAGAAAAATAACGATACTTATGACTTACAAATTAGTTGTAAGAGGATTCCAACAAAAAGAATATGTTGAAAATGTTTATTCACCTGTAGTTAAAATGCAAACGTTGAAAATTTTATTGTCTTACAGTTGTAAAAATAATTTGTTTATAGAACAAATGGATGTTGAAACGGCATTTTAAATGTCAATGTAAAATCAGAAGTGTACATTAATGAACCAAAAGGTTATAAAACTGGAGACAATAAAGTTTGCAAATTGCAAAAGGCTCTGTATGGTCTCAGAGAAAGTCCTAGAGCATGGTATGATTGTTTCAACAAATATGTCGAAAAACTGAATTTTGTAAGAAGTAACTACGATTACTGTCTATACGTAAATAATACAGGCAAAGATTCAATATATATACTAGTTTTTGTAGATGATCTCTTGATTTGTTGCAAAGACAAAAATAAAATAAACAAAGTAAAAGCAAGTTTAATGGAAAGATTTATAATGAAAGATTTGGGCAAAATTAACCAATATATTGGCATCGATATTGAATATAGTGAAGACAGAAGTAAAATGACTTTAAGTCAAACGAAATATATCGAATCTTTGGCTATAAAATACAACCTTAAAAATACAAAATTATACGATACTCTAATGGAGAGTAATCTAAAATTAGAACAAGCAAATGAAATAGATAAAAGAATAAAATACAGAAATTTAATCGGCGAATTATTATATATCAGTACAGGCACAAGGCCAGATATAACATATAGCGTTAATTATTTAAGTCGTTACCAAAGTTGTTATGACCAAAGGCACTTTAAATATGCATTGAGAATTTTGAAATACTTATTTAAGACTAAAGATTTAAAGCCAACGTACTATGATAATGCTAACAGCGAAGTATTAGATTGTATGGTAGATTCTGACTATGCAGGAGATAATATAAATAGAAAATCTACAACAGGTTTTGTAATTAGATTATATGGAAATTTAGTTTTTTGGAAAACGCATAAACAAAGTACAGTAACAAAATGTTCTACTTTTGCATAATATACTGCTATGTCCAAAGCAGTGACAGAAATCTTGTTCATTAAAAATTTATTATGCGAATCATTTAACGTAAAATTTGATAAACCAATTAAAATGTATGAAGATAACTCAGGTGCAATCACAAAATTTGGTAATTTTACAAAAAACTCAAAGCACATTGAAGTGCAGTATCACTACGTTAATGAAAACTATGAAAATGGAATAATTGATGTTGTAAAAATAGACTCAGAATTTAATCTAGCTGATATGTTAACAAAGAGTTTAGATAAGATGAAGTTTTTGGAAAATAGAAAAGCCTTGAGAGCGATTTGAAATAAAAGAAATCTATTAACGATGTGATACTTAAAATTACTGTATGGCTGAATGAAAGAATGAACATTTAATT
The DNA here is from genome assembly GCA_036365515.1 of Torymus aiolomorphi. Taxonomy (NCBI): domain Eukaryota; kingdom Metazoa; phylum Arthropoda; class Insecta; order Hymenoptera; family Torymidae; genus Torymus; species Torymus aiolomorphi. The sequence continues at coordinate 117,779,638 of CM070873.1, forward strand.
ATAATGTTGAAAATTCAAGGAGGCGTGTTGGAATATGTGAATGTTTCAACATGCAGCGCGCTGTACGCGAGGATAGGTACAATGGTATGCGCGTCTGCCAAGCGACGGCGGACGAAACACACACATGAGTGTCTCCCCACTCCAGTATGTTTGTATGAGAGTTGCGTGCGACGCGAGAGCAGTGTAGCGCACTTAGAATGTTTCTTACTTACTCTCTATTTAACTGGGATGTAAGTCGGACGTGCCGACCGGCATTTTTGCCACCTCAATGAAGTCTCTATATTCATCTCTCTCTATTAAATAATTGTTTCTTAATTTACCACAAACCTCAACACTATTAATTATCCAAACCTCAACAAATTGAGAGGCTGCGTGCAACAAGGGCCTAAGTCGAAATTCACAGTTTTGAGAAAAACAAAAGAAAAAGTATAGCTTTTTATTGGCGTGATAGATTTTGCTGAAATTTCATATATCACTAGTAAATAACAGCTACTAATAATAAGTACATTTACTTGTCCATAGATATTGTAATAAAAAAGATATTTAAAATAACAAAAAACACTACTTAGGCTCTTATTGCATAACAGAGTGTATTCTTGTGAAAAAAAGAAATAAGAATATTTATGAAAATATTTAATATATTTTCAACAAATTAAATTGCATTACATTTCTTTACGATACTAACATCACTTGATAGAGCTTCGAATCCTTGTTCGACATAGCTCATTTACAGAAAAAGGTCCTAAGACGACTTAGGCCTTTATTGCACACAGCCCCACAATTTATGTCACATGGGCTCTGTGGAAAATATAATACGACATCTCGTATGCACCGTGAAATGAAAAAATATACTAAAAATTTTCCTAAAGCATTCAATGCAATTACCAATTATAATACAACAGGATACCCTATTTGGCTGAATCCACTTCAAATCAGGTGAACCGCGTATGCCTATATCACCGATCATCTTGGAATTAAAGTATTCATGTTCTTCTCCAAAAATTATTTGACCCGTATATTTTTATATTTTTGTTGCATCAAAATTTCATGCGTTCAGCAATGCCGAAAAATTCCGAGAAAATCCTTACCTGGAAAAAAAATTTTTCAATGTAATTTTCAAACAGCTACTGCTTCACCAGTTTTTTAAGCTTTTTAGTATATAACACATAATTTCAGTAAGGTTTAAACCCTCTTTTACGTTTCTTATATTATTTAAAAAAAAAAATAAAAAATAAAAAATGCTCGAGTTATGCACTTTTTACTGAAAAATGCAGTTTTTAGAAAAATGCATTTTTCTCGAAAAAGCTTTTTTTTTCTCAATTTTCTTTCGTCGTGATACAGGACGTAAATACCTATATAGACATATTTGTAAGATTCGGGGTATTTGCCCTGGGATAGCGATCACTAATGAGATAACACACAAACAAATTTTTCACGCTCAACGCTTATTTATGTATAGTCAATGATATAACAATCAATATAAAGGTATTTATCTCTGTGCGTAAGTAATATACAGGTATACACATATGTATGTATTTTATTTTTTATTTTTGTCTTTTGGATTTTTTATTTTTATAACTACCTTTGTTTTTCTTCTTCATTCTTCTTACTTCAGTAAGGGGACGATCAGCTGTCTTTGCTGTTAAACAATGTACTTCACTATTACACGTTTCTTTAATCCATAAATGAGTTTTTTGGATTCCAGAATACTTAGAAGTAGGAAGCCAATCAACATTTTTTACTTTTCTAAACTCTTCTACGTCAACGTCTTGTAAATATATTATTTTAATTGCATCTGTATATTTTTGAACGTGCTCTACAAAATCATTAGCATTTTGAATGGATTTTTTATGGGGCTCTCGAAGATTGTGCAAAGTAGCATAATGCTTGATAAGTCCACCCACACCATCTACAGCTCCTTTACCGTGCCCGGTAGCAGAGAACAACCATTTTATATCAAATGGTGCTAGTTTCAATTCATATAATTGAAAGTGATTTTTAAAGTGGCTAGCGGCACCGTCTGATACAATGGTAATTTTTTTATTGAATCACAACAATTGGCTTTCAATTAGGTTATAATTGTTTTTACTGCTAGCACAGCATACACTGAATCATATTTTCGGTCATCACTTATGACTGCGAAATTTTGTGTCGAATGCCCTTGATAAGAGACTGCTGTGAAAATAGAAATTTGATCATTAACCCAATGATTTCCTTGAACAGCTTTATTATGAATCACAGCCCAGTTTTCAGCGAAGTCTATTTGAAAAACTAAATGATATGGGTCTTTTTTAGCATTTTCTCTTTCTGCTTTTATAGCTTTGCATTGTATATTTTTTACATACATGTGAGTACTAACCTTCATGGTCCAAACCGAAAGTTCATCTTTAAAAGCAGAAATTGAGACTGTTTTTTTTAATGAAGTTTCCATTATCCCACAAAGCTATGTAATTTCTTCTGTGCCTTCTGTATCTTGCAGTTTTAAAACATGAAACGTAATTCCCTTAATTCCGGGACAAATTTTACATTATTGTGAATAACATAAATCAGATGGCTCGGAACACATTGTTGCGTTTATTGTTTCTAACCGAATTTCATCCAACTCTGTAACGTTACTCCCTCTGAAATTAACTAAGCTCGTATGAAGTAAATCATAATTTGCGTAATCGATAAAGAGACAAATTTCTTTGATGAGGCTAAGTAAGAAATAATTTGGTCGCAAACTATAAAACTTCGATTTACCTATTCTGAATTCAGGGTAATCATTTTTAAATGCTTCATACATTGCTTTCAGACTTCGAGTCAGAAAACGGTTCACTTTCTTCTCTTTTTTATTATTTATTTTAACGGTAATAACGTCACTCTTATTAGGACTCTGTCTTGAACAATTAAAATCGTTATTTATATAACATTCCATAACAATTTTTCGGTCCTTTCGTCAATTGGATGGCCTGTGTACGCTTCTGGTTCCGAATAAACTCCCTTTTCTTGTGCAAGACTTTTCGCTCTTTCTATTATGTACATTGTTATGTTACGTCTGTGACGTATTCTTAAAATTAAATCTACAATCATATTTTCTCATCAGTAATATTCTGAAACACACGACGTGTATACAAATTTCAACAACGTTGCATTCCAATGCAAACGGCATCACGATGGGGCAAGACAAATTATAAACTGATATGTCTGTGACGTTATTAAATCCCAATATTCATTGACCCACAAAACGATGCGAGTGCGAATTTTTACAGTACAGCAATTTCGGCTACGCAACAGCCAGCGTGACGTAGTGAGCCACTGACCTTGTGAAACCAAACGCCCATCGCAACTTTGTTTAGAATCAGCACCTTCTAAGTATAAAATCGAAATGATGATATTTAAATGTTTACTAACTTTTTTTAAAAAGATGATTTTGGCTCAGCGTCAAAATCATCTTTAACCCAAATTAAAAGCTTAATAAATAACGAGAAACGCATCACACAAATTAGTATCGTGGACAGATCGCGAGCTCCGTACAACTCCAGCCGACAATAGGTGCAGCTAATAATTATATACAGGACAATACGAGCCTATAGCGTTTTACGGGGTAATACATTGATCGATTAAATTCCAATTTCATTATCTACAATTTTTGATTCGCTAACCCAACGCGGTTTTATCAAAGTCTACAGAATAGATTAACTCAATTATTTGTACTTGAGATTTTGTATCAGTTCATTGTAAAAGATTATTATTTAAATTCATAATTAATTATAAGTAAAGTTGTTGGAACAGCAGTGTATTTATTTCAAAGACCTTCACCAGGGAAAAAGGTAATATAACCATATCAAATAAATAATTAACTAAACATATAAGAATAAATTTCCTCGAATCTCAAGACTTAACAGTTATGTATGGATATAAGGATGAAATATCATTTTTCGTTAAGCATTAGGGTAGCAAAGTCAAAATTTTTACTTTTTCTGATACCGTAGAACACTTTTACAAAGCTAAACCAACATTTTGTACCCATTCTGTACAATGACATGCAGTTGATTCGTTTGCTTTTATAGAAACGTCATAAACATTGTTCAACTCTACGTCGAGGGCATTAGACAATTGAAAGTAAATTTTTTTTTCTTTTTTTTCACGTAACTTTCCATTAGTTTTTCACGTATAACATTTTTTCTTTTAAGAAGTGATACAGAACCTAAGAAAGATGTACTTATTTCATTATTAAATTCTTCGATGCGTTCTGGAGTACTTGGTAAAAAATCTTCATCTTTATCGACTACGTTGCCGGTAACTTCATTATCCGTTGTAAATTCATTGCCAGTGCTACTCACCACTTCTAAAGCATGATTATAACAATCTTTACACAGATATGTAGAGGGTGTTAAAGGTAAATCAGGATAGAGGTGCTTCAATGGATGAGCAAGATCCTCAAGTTGTTTGAAACGTACGGAATTAGATATGAAACAGATTTTTCTGTGCTTATGTAAAAAATCTACACATTTGATTCTCTTCGTTGAGTAATTTTGAGACATCGTAGTTAAGTTAATAAGGTGTAAATATGCAATAATTTTCAAAAAGGTGATAATTTTAAAAAAGACTAGATGTGTGATATATAGCAGAAACCGAACTTATCTTGGTAAATGTTAAGTCAAACGATAGCCATATAGCGGAAAATGTATTAGTACATAAACTCATACAAGTAGCCGCACGTATATTACTTATACGCACAAAGATAATCATCTTTATATTGACTGTTATATCATTGTTATATCCCTATATATAAGCGTTAAGCGTGAAAAATTTGTTTGTGTGTTATCTCATTAGTGATTGCTACCCCAGGGTAAATTCCCCGAATCTCACAAATACGTTTAGATCGGTATTTACGTCCTCTATCAAGACAAAAGAAAATTGAGAAAAAAATAGGCTTTTTCGAGAAAAATGCATTTCTCTAAAAATTGCATTTTTCAGTAAAAAGTGCATAACTCGTGCATTTTGTATTTTTTTTTTAAATAACATAAGAACGTGAAAGGGGACTCAAGCCTTAGTGAAATTATGTGTTACACGCTAAAAAGCTTAAAAAACTGGTGGAGCAGTAGCTGTTTGAAAATTACATTGAAAAAATTTTTTTCTAAGTAAAGATTTTCTCGGAATTTTTCGGCATTGCTGAACGCATGAAATTTTGATGCAACAAAAAAATAAAAATATACGGGTGAAATAATTTTTGGAGAAAAACATGAATACTTTATTTCCAAAATGATCGGTGACATAGACATACGCGGTCAACCTGATTTGAGATGGATTCGGCAATTTACCAATGAAGGAACGATAGAAAAGAGATTGTTTTTAATGAAAGTTCTAAAAGATACGCTGATAATAGATTTGTTGTACTGTATAATCCACGTTTAAATATAATTATCATGGTAATGTAGAAATATGGTCAACAGTAGAGTGTGTAAAATATTTGTTTAAATATTCTTACAAAGGACATGATGGTGCTCTAATTAAAATGACTGATATTGATTATTCAGTAAACAATGATGGTAAAAATGACATGTAAGTCCTCCGGAAGCAATGTATCGTTTGTTCAAGTGTCTACTGCATGATATATCACATGATGCAAGCTCAAACGTTACGATGATTTAAGGAGAAATAGTCAGTTGGTATAAATAAATATAAAACAATAATATAATTTTAAATAAAATAATGAAATAAGAAAAATTAGCGAGAGGCACATAAACAAAGAACAAGTAAATGCAAAAAAAAATAACTATATCGCGGATTGCTGAACTCCCGTGAGTCCGACGCGAGGTTCTCGGTGGAGAGGTTTTTTTGGCAGGCCTTCACCCCAGTGACGCCGAGGAGCCTCGGCCAGATCACTCCCTATCTGCCGTGAGTGGCGCGACCGGCCACACTCAGGCGAGGGTAAAGGGAACTCCGTTTGCCACTAGCGACAACCGTCGCCGTCGGCGGGCGTTAACAGGTCTGCTCTCCTCGAGAGCCTTGTGTCTATTGATGCGGCGAGGGAGTAGGTCCTTCGTCAAAGCCGAGCGGCGAGAGACTAACTCCGTAATTTTTTCGGAGCGCAAAAAAGGCGCTCGTCTGCGAGGCGGGGCGAGTCTCCGTCTCTCTCATTGATCCGCCGTAGGCACGTGGTCGAAAGAGAGGGAGACCGGCTTTTTATGGAGCCGAGAGAATGCTAATAGCATCGGTGGGCCTAAGGTCGGCGAAGCTTCTCGCGGCGCGGCAGTGTTCAAAACTCCGGGACAAGGTCGAGCTTGAACAATTCCCCGGAGTGCGACTGTAACGTCGCGGATGTCACACATGTTATTTATAGATTAACAGACATCTAGAAAATGTACAATACGTATATTTTACAAGATGTTCTGAATCAAAATTATTTAATAAAAGTTTAAATACTACGGGAATGGCATGGTTTCAACTGAATCAAGCTGATATGGAAGCTAAACAGTATTTATACCCCGAGATTTCTAATTTTTATGTTTTTAATGAAAAAACCAAAACATGGACCGTGAGAAAAAAATAGGAAACCAGTATTTAGTCGGATGTATCTTGTAAATCCAAAAGATCGAGCACGATTTCGCCTAAGATTACTGCTATTACATGTACAAGGAGCTCGTTCGTTTGATAATTTAGAGACTTTAGAATATATCACATATCCGACTTTCTTTGAAGCTGTTTATGCTAGGCAATTAATTACTACTGACAAAAATGGGACAAATATATAGAAGAGGCTATTCTAGTTCAATTTCCAAATGCTTTATACAATCTATTTGCCTATAAATGACAGAGAACTATTTGATAAATATAAAATTTATTTCTATAATCCCTTACCGCGTAAAAAAATACGTTTGGGTAAAGTTTATCAGAAGTTCTCGTTTGGCACAACTTGCCCGCAGTTTGCCAACGAGACTTTCCCAAACTTTCAAATTTGTGTCAAATTGTATGGCCAAAGTTCATAGAAACGTTTTCCAATCTTCAGCTGAAGTTTAAATTAGGGTCGTCCGATGTACGAGAAAAATGAATAACTTTATATAAAGCTATCCCAAAGTTCAAAGAAAGTTACAGTTAGATTTGCCATAAAAAAAACAAATTTAAGGCAAACTTTGTAGGAATTTTATCTATAAACTTATTAAGAACTTTATTTAAACTGTGGAGGAACGCCGGGAGCCCGGTCTTGGTGCGGTGCGGCGCCTGCCACCGTCCCTCAGCCGACCCCCAGAAGTCAGCGCGAGATGCCAACAGTCGTTGTAGCCGACAGTCCGCAGCAGTCCCCGCCAGACGACCCGGGACCATCGAGAGTGAGAGAGAGAGCGAGTGAGAAAGCTGAGAGAAAAAGATCTGTGGTGTAGGAGCGGTCATCGCCGTAGACCCGAGCAGAGCGACGGCAGATTCGCGGCATCGGCAACTGCAACCGGCAGGACACCGGCCAGCGACAGCACCGCGTAGCTATGTAGCAGGGACGACCGCATCGACAACCGAAGCAACAGCGGAGTTTTGAGCATTTCGGCGTTCGCGGAGTTCGCCTGCGATTCGTCTCGGCCGTGGTGCTCTATACATCGGGAAATCCAGTGATTTTAGTATCTGAAAAAGGATAATGAAAAAATCACAAAGTATTTGTTTGCACGATACGATGTTCGAGATATGTTTGGAGTACATGATTTTTATCGGCTAAAAATAATGCAAGTAAAAGGTATAAAAGTAGAACGGTGAAGAGGTTAAAATGTATGTGGGTTTCTGTAGCAAGAAAAAACTACACGAATTAAAAGCTTTGACATTTTTTATGAAGCAGATTTTCACTAATTCGCTGATGTTTTTATATGTTACACGTATTCAAAAATAGAAACGAGAAAGCTTTCTGTTTATAAACATCAAGATTCTATGTGTAGAGAAAAACTATCAACCAATAGTCGTTGTTATGGTAACAAACTTGTACTGCTGAGCAGTTTCAAGTGACAGAAATATGTGCTTAACTGAACTTTTAATTGACTTCTATTTTTTATGGAATTTACGTTACGTTATTATCATAGCAACTACTATCAACAACTGGTGTAGTACAAAAAAAGGATTTACGAACTCGCAGATACCCGTTTCAAATAAGTTGTTTTCCTTGCTACAAAAACCCACATACATTTTCACCTCTCCGTCGTTCTACTTTTATACCTTTTATTGGATTATTTTTAGCCGATAAAAATCATGTACTCCAAACATCTCTCGAACATCATATCATGCGAACAAATTCTTTGGGTTTTTTTCAGTTTCCTTTTTCAGATACTAAAATCACTGGATTTCCCGATGTGTAGAGCACCACGGCCGAGATGAATCGCAGGCGAACTCCGTGAACGCCGAAATGCTCGAAACTCCGCTGTTGCTCCGGTCGCTGATCCGGTCGTCCCTGCTACATCGTTACGCGGTGCTGTCGCTAGCCAATGTCCTGCCTGTTGCAATTGCCGAAGCCGCGAATTTGCCGTCACTCTGCTCGCGTCTACGGCGATAATCGCTGCTGCACCACAGGTCTCTCTCTCTCTCACTCTCTCTCACTCTCGATGGACGCGGGTCGTCTGGCGGATAGCGGGGATTGCTGCGGACTGTCGGCTACAGCGGCTGTTGGCGTCTCGCGCTGACTCCTGGGGGTCTGCTGAGGGACGCTGGCAAGCGATAGAGAAAGTTCCTCCAAAGTTTGCCTTAAGTTTGTTAGTTTATGGCAAAGCCAACTGTAACTTTCTTTGAACTTTGGGATAGCTTTATATAAAGTTATTCATTTTTCTCGTACATCGGACGACCCTAATCTAAACTTCCGCTGAAGATTGGAAAACGTTTCTATGAACTTTCTATGAACTTTGGCCATACAATTTGATACAAATTTGATAGTTTGGGAAAGTCTGGTTGGCAAACAGTGGGGAAAGTTGTGCGAAACGAGAACTTCAGATAATCTTTACCCAAACGTATTTTTTTTTACGGGGATTAATACCTACCTGCAGGTATTGGAAAACACATAGCATTAAAAAAAACCGCTGCCAATTCGCTGGCCCGTAGCTTCCTCGAACTTAATTTGCTGATTCCTTTAATTAATTTTTAATAATAAAATTTATAATTTTTGCAACAATTTATTACATGATTGTAATTAAATTAATTTATGAAGATTAAGAAGTACTGATTTTTAAATTATGTATAAAATATGAACAAACTAATGTGTATTATTTTTTTTTAATTATATGTGCAAAATAAATAAAATAATTGATTGTAATATTATCTTCAAAACCTCTTAAAATTCCTAAATAACCTTTACTTCAAATTATATTTCCTTTGTAAAATTTCACACATAAGGTACTTTTCCCTAGTAGAGTGCCTGTCCGTATTTGTCTGCTCTTTTTGGAATTTCCGATGTAAGAAAAAGGTTCTAACCTTAAAAATAATAAATGGCTATTACAAGAAACAGTAAAAAGACAATTTATCCCATAAATTACTTAGATAGAGGAATACTTTACTTTATATAGAGAATAGAATCTAATTACTTACAAGGAAAGTACCCCAGGTGTCCCCCCCGATTTCAATAATACTGAGATATGTTATAGTACATCAAAAAATAAAAGACACGTATTTTTTTTATCAGCGGATATGCACTCTAAGGGGGTGAAAACCACCCCCGAAAGTCACCCTCAAATTCACCTTTTCTTCAATATCTTCAGTTCTCTTCAACATTTTTCAATAAGACAAAATGGAAAAGAATTGTCACAGGAAACGCAATAAAAGTATATAGGCTTCGATAGTAAGGGTTGCAACCCTTAAATTTAATAGGGGAAAAACTACATTTTCTGAGCATTTTTTTCGTCTAGAATTTTACAGAACTGTTACAAAAATATAAAGAAATGTTTTTCTAATACACAGTGATAAAAGAAAGTTGACGTGTTTCGGTATTTCCGCATAATCTTTTATTGTGGGAGTGAACTACCCCTAAATCGTACTATAAAGCAATACAGACAGATAATACATTGAATGAACCCCTGATTTTGATAAAATTGTGATGTTATAAAGCATTGAATAGTAGGAGATAAGTATTTTTTTTACCGGCGGATATGCACTTTAAGGGGGTGAAAACCACCCCGAAAGTCACCCTCAAATTCAACGTTTTTTTCAATATCTTCAGTTTGGAAAAGAATTGTCACAGGAAACGCAACAAAAGTATATAGGCTTCGATAGTAAGGGTTGCAACCCTTAAATTTAATAGGGGAAAAATTACATTTTCTGAGCATTTTTTTCGTCTAGAATTTGACAGAACTGTTACAAAAATATAAAGAAATGTTTTTCTAATACACAATGACAAAAGAAAGTTGACGTGTTTCGGTATTTTCGCATAATCTTCTATTATGGGGGTGAAATCGTACTATAAAGCAATACAGACAAATAATATATTGAATGAACCCCCGATTTTGATAAAATTGTGATGTTATAGAGCATTGAATAGTAGGAGATAAGTATTCTTTATGGACTAATATTCACTTCTAGGGAACGGAAACCACCCCTGAAAGTCTCCCACAAACCCCAATCTCATAAATCACAAATCCATAAACCCCAAACCCACAAACCCACAAACCCAGAAACCGCAAACCCACAAACTCCAAACTCACAAGCCTTAGACCCAGAAATCCCAAACCCACAAATCCTCAAACCATAAACCCTGAAACCCAAATCCACAAACCCATAAATCCCGAACGTACAGATCAAGAAATATCAATCTCACAATATCACGAACCCCAAACCAATAAATCCACATACCCACAAATCTGAAATCCATAAATCTCAATACTACCAGCCGAAGAACCCCAAACTCATAAACCATCATGCACATATCCCATACCTACAAACCACGATTGCATAAAAGTCCAATTTCAGAAATGCAAAACTGATTTAGGAATGGATTCAATGTTTGTGGATTTATAGTCTTGGGATTTGTCTTATTGTTGGTTTGAGATCTATATTTGGGGTTTATAGATTTGGGTTTTATGGATTCGATTAATTCTTATAATACTAATGGAAAATTTGGTGTTGTTAGTGCTATATCAACTAATAAATAAGCTGATAAATGTTTATTATAATGATGTAGAACGTTATATTTTAAATACTAGTATTTTAAAAATTTTCAATAACTTTTATGAAGTTTTACAATTAGTTTTATTCATTCGTTATATAATGAACAATAATGGTAGTTTTCAAAAAAGTGTTTAAAGCTTAAAGATTTTTTACACCAAGCACAGCGAACTATTGCAATATTATTGCAGTTTTGAATCTCGCAATGCGTTTTACAAGAATCACCAAGGCTGAAGTCGACAGGGTTCTCAAATTTTCCAGGATTTACGTCAAGGTAGCCACTTTTGTACCAAGAATATTGAATAAGATTTTTATACCTTGGGGATGAAAATTGGTTGTGGACTAGAGATTGCAGTTTAATAATATTATTACGTTTATGCAATTCTATATCATAATCCATTAAAATTACTTTGTCTGAAAAATGTCTAACACAATTTTTCCAAATGCGAAAGCCAAATACGTCTAAAGGTTGAATTATTCCGGTAGTTCCTGTAGGAATTTTTTTTATATTTACTTCTTTATTAATAGGTGTAACTTCTTCGACTATTTTAGGGCAATGCCCACTCCAAGAATCTAATAATAATATACTTTTAGAACCAACTTTTGGAAAATATATTTTTTGTAACCAAATTTTAAAATGATCTGAAAAGAATTATATTTTTTAATCTTGTTGTATATTGTGCGGGTGTCATCGTAAGAAGTTTACTTTCGATGAATAAAAATTGATAAATACTTGAAAACAGTTTTCCAGATTTTGATGCTTCAACATGTACATTTGTAGGTCGAAATAAATTAGATTCAACAATTGGTCCAAACTGGCCACTTTTTTCTTTTAAAACTAAAAAAAGTGGTGAAAATAATTCTCCATCACCTGATATTAAAGGTTGTATAGTATAGCTATGTGTTGTGGACGAAACTGATTGTACAACACACTGCAGCTGTTTTTCTCCTTCAGTAGCTAATGTTCTACCAGAATGCATTTCTAATTGAATCCACTTTGATCAGAGTTGTATACATTTTCCATTCCTATCTCTGACTGTATATAAGACAACGGCGGTTGGTTTTCATTTGCAGTTTATAACATTGACGGTGGTAGTGGAAGTCGTTTTTCCTTCCACTTCCGAATATCATTATGCTATATAATTAATAATTAAATTTACTGCCTGATGAGGCCAGCGAACCTTGCTGGCGAAACGTTGCTGAATGTAATTTATATGGATTTTTTTATTTTACTCCATATTCCACGGATTGGCCATCAAATATCGAATTTTCACGATTTTTTGAATAATGGAGGGTGTTCAAATAAACAAACTTTATATTTTATTATAAGACAAAATCAGATGTAAACATTTGGTTAAATAAACTAGCATAAGTTTACTCTAAACCTTTTACTGTAAACTTTTATTTATTCTATTCTTGAAAAACAATAGTATATTACGATACGTGGGCCGGAAATTGGATTTCCGGGCCGTGCGTGGTATGACGCCCGAGGCGAAGCCGAGGGCGTCATAACGCACGGCCAGGGCATCCAATTTCCGGTCCAAGTATTGTATACTATTTTTCTTACTCCCCGGCCGAAAGTACGTTCTGTAATTGTTAAATAATTGATAAAATTGCGTTGTCGTCTGGTAGCTGTGTTTGAGTGTTAGTTTTTCTTTCGGCCCGCTCGATAGTAGTACCTCTGTCGGCCGCTTTGGGTAGCTCGGTCGATATTACCAACTGTTTTTTCTTTCGGCTCGGCGTAGAGAGCTGGTTTTTTGGGCGTCTGCTACTTTCGCTATTGTACAGATGGTCTGATGCCCGCCCGACATTTGCAAGACCGAGGCGAAGCCGAGGTTTTGCTGGTCGGGGCGGGCATCAGAAACACATTCATTAAAAAAAGACAACACCACTTTTTATTTCAATTAACTCTTTTTTCTGGTCACACGTGCACTTTCCTCTGTCTATTTCGTACGTGTCTAACCTTCACACCGCACAAACATATTTTTCTCGGACGCTCCCGTCCATACGTTTAAAAAACAATAACCACGATTAAACAAAACCACTTTTTATTTCAACTAACTTTTTTCTCGTCACCCGTGCACTTTGCTCTGTTTATTTCGTACGTGTCTAACCTTCACACCGCACAAACATCTTTCCTCGGGCATGCGCGCGGGCGCTGAAGCGCCGCGGGTCAGGAAATTTCGGCAGCCAATCAGAGCGCGCGGTTGGTCTAAAATAGGATGCGAAAGTTTCTCTTTCGGCCCGGAGATGCGGGCCGAAAGTACGTACTTTCGGGTGGGCGAGTAAGAAAATAACTTTTTTCAGTCCATAATTTTCCAATAAAAAGTAACTTGATAGGATAGGTTTAGGAATTGGAATTTATGGCTTTGTGAATTTGAGGTTGGGCTTTCCGGTTTGGGATTCGTTGGTTAAGGGTTTATGAGTATGTGCCTTCGGGGTTTAAGGTTAGGAATTTGTGGGATTAAGGTTCGAGCGTATGTAGTTTTCGGATTTAGAGTTTGGGGTTTGGGGATTGTGTATTTAAGATTAGGGGTTTGGGATTCGTGAGTGTGGGAATTGTGGATAGGTAGGTTTGGGATTTGCAGACTTGGGGATTGTGGGCGTGGGATTTATGGACTTGGCGTTTGTGGATAAAAATATGCTTGGAAAATTTAGTTTTACCACTATAAAATATAAGGTAATCAACCCTCAAAATTTTAAACCTATACAGTTTTGTTGCTTACGATTTTTTTTTTTTATTTTGTCTTATTGAAAAATATCAAATAGAACCGAAGATATTGAAAGAAACGTGATTTTGAAGTTGACTTTCGAGGGTGGTTATCGTTCTCTAAAAGTGAATATTAGCCGATAAAAAAATACGTATCTCCTACTTTTCAATGCTCTGTAACATCACAATTTTATCGGGGGATCATCCAATGTATTATTTGTCTGTATTGCTTTATAGTAGGATTTAGGGGTAGTTCACCCCCATAATAAAAGATCATGCGAAAATACCGAAACACGTCAACTTTCTTTTGTCATTGTGTATTAGAAAAACATTTCTTTATATTTTTGTAACAGTTCTGTAAAATTCTAGACGAAAAAAATGCTCAGAAAATGCAGTTTTTCCGCTATTAAATGTAAGGGTTACAACCCTTACTATCGAAGCCTATATACTTGTATTGCGTTTCTTGTGGCAATTCTTTTCCATTTTGTTTTATTGAAAAATGTTGAAGAGAACTGAAGATATTGAAGAAAATGTGAATTTGAGGATGACTTTCGGAGGTGGTTTTCACCCCCTTAGAGTGCATATCCGACAATAAAAAAAAATTCGTGTCTTGTATTTTTGGATGTACTATAACATATCTTAGTATTATTGAAATCAGCGGGGGGGCACCTGGGGTACTTTCCTTGTTAGATAGAGGATAGAGGAATTGCGAGCAGCCTACGGGGTGACAGATGAGCAACTTCTGCAGGGACTGCCGGAACTTCTTCGAGGAGACACCCTACAATGGTACCGGAATGTGGCGGGTCAATGCCACACCTGGACTACCTTCGAAGAAGCCCTGCGAGGGTTCTACTTAGCCCCATTCTAACGACGTCTGCTCAGCCGGCAAGTAGCTGAACGTGTCCAGAAACCCAATGAATCCGTCCGCTCATACGTCACCGCCCTGCAGACGTTAATGAGAAGGCGCAGGGGTTATTCTCAAGATGAACAGATGGACAATTTATATTATGGAATGCGGCCCGAGTACCGATTGCACATACGCCGGCAGCAAGTGCAAGATGTGGCCAGCCTGGTGCAGCTGATCGAGGAACATGACGCCGTCCTGCAGGAGGTCCGTAAAGAGCAGAAAACCGGAGTCACCGTTAACCCCACCATTCCTGTCATGGCCGCCGGAGAACCAGTTCGATACGATCGTCGCGAACACTGTTGGCGATGCAAACAACGTGGGCACACCCGCCGAGAGTGTCGCAATGCACCACGTTTGTTCTGCTCCGTATGTGGGAAGGATGGAGTCTTCACCCGGAACTGTCATGGCCTGCCAGCGGGAAACGACATTCGGCTCTCGACCCACCAGCGGCCGGAGAACGAGCCCAGAACCAACCGACCCCCGCCGCTACCTCCCCGTCGATGTGAACGGACAAATCTTCAACGCTTTGGTCGTCAAACACAGGTGCAGTCAGTTCTTTCATACGCCCGTGCATTTCAGACTAGTGCGTCGCCTGTGGCTGGAAGAAGCGCTCAACGCAGATCTTGGCTATCGTGGCGGACAACACGGAAACCCAACTTGATCACAGCGTGACCGGCACTTGCATGATAGCCGAGAAAGAAATGACCTGCACCTTTCTGACGATGCAACGCCTCGGCCATGAAGTCGAGATGGGAATGCAATTGATCCTCGATGAACAAGTACTTACCCCCACTGTACCAGCCTCGGGGTGTACGTTGTGCACTGTCGACTCATCCGTAGGGATTGTCGAGCTCTCTGAAGAAGAACATACACATATCGAAGAATTAATCGCCAGCGAGAAGGTGAGGTTCGATGCCCTCACGAGGCCCACTCACCTCACCTCTTACCGAATCAAGCTGAAGGATACTATACCAATCAAGCAACGCTACCGCCCCCGTAACCCGGTAGTGCAGCGGATCATCGATGAGGAGATCAACCCGATGTTAGAGGAAGGCGTAATTGAACCGTCAGACAGCCCCTGGAGTTCACCAGTATTGTTGGCTAAGAAGAAGGAAGGGAAGTATTGGTTCTGCATAGACTTTGTGAAGTTGAATCAGGTAACCGAGAAGGATGCATATCCGCTGCCACAAGTCAATGCGATGCTAGACAAGTTGCACGGGGCCCGATATCTGTCCACCATCGATCTAAAAAATGGGTATTGGCAGATGCCCCTCACCGAGGACAGCAAACCACTTACTGCCTTCACCGTACCGAATCGCGGCTTGATACAATTTAAGATCATGCCATTCGGTTTGCACTCGACCCCTGCTGCATTTCAACGCCTTATCGACAGCATCATCACACCCGAATTGGAGCTCAACGTCTTCTGCTATCTCGATGACATCATCATCGCCACGTCGACCTTCGAAGAGCACGATCAATTGTTGCGGGAAGTCCTGCGAAGACTTCGAAAAGCAAAGTTGAGACCCAATTGGGATAAATGCCAATTCGGCCAAACACGGTTAAAATACTTAGGGCACATGATAGACCGCGAAGGGATACGTACAGATCCTGAAAAGACCACAGCCCTTAAGGCTCTGACAGAACCTAGAAATGTGCGGGAGATAAGACGGTTCACGGGGATAGTCTCCTGGTACAGACTTTTTATTTCCAATGCCTCCACTATAGCTTCTCCATAGAATAAGTTAACGCAGAAAAAGACCAAATGGCACTGGGGGGAAGAACTGCAGAAAGCCTTTGAAGATTTGAAGTATAAACTCGCGCATGCACCCGTCTTGGCCTGCCCGGATTTTTCTAAACCTTTTGTATTACAAACCGATGCGAGTGATGAAGGGTTAGGGGCAATGCTCACTCAGACTGTAGACGACAAGGAACGAGTGATAGCGTATGCCAGTCGTTCCTTGACTAGCCCAGAGCCAAAAATTACTCCGCAACGGAGAAGGAGTGTCTGGCAGTGAAATGGGGCATCTGGAGAATGAGAGAATATTTGGGGAGTTATTATTTTACCGTTTTTACTGACCACCAGTCCTTAAAATGGCTTCAGAAGATTGATAACCCCTCCGGATGTCTTGCCAGATGGACCATTGAATTAAGTCAGTGGGATTTTGTTGTACATCGTAGACGCGGCTCCGAGAATCATATCGCCAACGCACTGTCACGCCAAGCGCTCTCTTTGTATACTTTAAGATCGGACACCACGGGTCGTGGTATAAAAACACTCTTGTCGTGGCGCAAATCATGTGTCCGCAATTGCCACACCTGTCAAAAACACAAGGCCTCACAGCAACCGACTCCAGAAGCCATGCATGCGACCACCGTCACTCAACCCTGGGAAATGGTCTCCGTGGACTTAATGGGTCCCAAACCACGCTCCGATAGGGGTAATACCTGGCTGCTTGTCATGCATGATCGTTACACCAAATGGGTGGAGGTAAAAGCCCTCAGCAAGGCCACCAGTGCAGCCGTTGCTCGGGCCTTTAAAGTGTATATTGTCTTGCGTTTTGGTACCCCTCGAGCCGTCGTTAATGACAACGGCCGACAATTCATTGGGAAAGAATTCATCCACTTGCTGGAGGAGTACAAGATTGAACACCGAAGGACGCACCGTATACGCCCCGTGGAACGAACAAACAAGGTGCTAAAAACCGGCATAAGCCAGTACCTCGAGAAGTCCCAGAAAAAGTGGGATTTGCTTCTCCGAGAGCTGACCTTCGCATATAACACAGCCACTAGTGAAAGTACTGGATACTCTCCGGCCTACATGAATTTCGGCCGAGAATTGATACCCTTGGGAAGTCTCCACCAGGAAGAGGGGAAGAGATCCAACACTCCCCTAACCGACCGCCTTCGACGGATTCAGGAAGCTCTGGAACTCGCCGGAACGAAGATGGCGCAGAGTTTCCAGATGCAGCAAAAACATTATAATCTACGGCGCCGTGATTGGGCCCCTACCAAAGGCGACGAAGTTCTCAAGAAGCAGCATATGTTGTCAAACAAGGCTGCCAGCTTCGAAGCCAAGATGGCCCCGAAATACGAGGGACCCTTCTTCGTTCACCGAAAGAGGTCGCCAGTGATCTTCGATCTCAAAGCCTCTAGCGGAAAAATTCTCGGAAACACATTCATGTGCGAGACTTAAAGCCATACGGGAGAAATGACGAAGAAGGGGAAGACGATGATTCAGGAGAGGGGCAACCCAAGGATATAAACTACGTCGACACTTCGCGATTCGTCAGTATTCACCAAGATGCCGCCAACTCGCAATCCCTACGAGCTCCACATGCTCTCCAAACGACCCGCCGTTCTTGTCCTCGTCACCGTCCACGGTCAGAAGTTCGAGGCCATTCTCAACACGGCTCATCTCATCACCACGGTGTCATCCGAGGTGGGCGAAATCTTGCTCCAAAACGACCCCATTTACGTGTGTAAGGAGATGCTGGTTGCCGATCTCCACTTAAGACCCGGAGGGGTCAAATCGAAACCGCTCCACTCGCCGTACACCGTCTGGGCCGACTTCACCGCCAAAGGGGGCCGATTCCGTCAACCCTGGGTAGTCGTCTCCGACCAAGTACTGTCCATAGTCTTCGGGATGGACTTCCTGTCCCGAACCGGCTCTCGCCTACTCGTCAACGGCAATCCCGACCAACGAAGGGAAGCTAGAAGATGAAGGAAGCAACAGCAGAAGCGCCTATGCTGGCGCGTAGAAGACAACGGTCTGGGAAGAAGCAGTACCGAAAATGAGATAATCTATCTTACTCACACGTGAATTGGTGTCACGCGAGCGTTATCGTTGTAGATAAGCCTCGTGGCTATTTTATACTCAAAGGAATTGTAGACTAGGCTTAGAGCGAACACGGTTGAATCAAGTTGTCCTACATTATAGATGGACCCTTAAACGCGCCAAAGTTTGAATGCGCCGATTTCAAAGTATCGACCCTTCGTTAGAACTTCGTTCTCTCGAAGAAGGGAGGGATGTGCAAAGAAGACTCCGCTCCTTCGTTGCTAAATCACCGCGACACGGTAGGATCGATTTGCTCGGCGAAAAGTCGCCGAGTCATAGGTGTCGTTTAGGTTAGTAATTAACTCGCGCGCGGGAGCACATGGCCTACTTCGCGCAGGCGCTCCACAACCTCAATGCGCGCAGCAACTCGCGCAGAAACGACCATACCGCCGCCACAGCCGCGCGCGCAACTTTGCGCGGGAAAATTAACGTATATAAACCCGGCACTCTCCAGTGTGAGGCAGACCTTTACCGACCGTTCTCCAGTCTCCATCCTCACTAATCAACCCTTTAGCACTGTGCACACTCATTATTTCCTTGCCGCCGCGTTTCCAAGTGCGACGATCGATCCGTCTCCGACGTCAACCGCCGCCTTAGAACGTCCGGAGCACACGTCTATCCTCTCCGCCACGAACTATCCGGTACCTAGACGAGCTTACCCGACTTGTCCACGAATCATACAACGAACCTAGACTGACCGACTCTCTCCGGAATCGCCGCTGACTCTAACGTCGTGCACACACGTCGCTAGGGTCAGAGTGACTCCTGACATACGAACACCAGCTACAACGTGCACACACGTGTACCTGGGGGTTCCTAGACTATGCGGAACAGGAACGTTGAAGGACTGGGACTCATTCCTTCCCTACTATCGTGCACACACTGAGTAGGTCAAGATAGTCCCGGAACGATGCAGTTTCACTGGTGATCGTGCACACACGGCACCAGGGGAACGCGAACCTATCCAGACCGGTAATCTCCAGGAACACCGGTGTCCCAACCGCCGTGTATACACGGGGTAGGAAAATAGGAGTTCCCCGGGGCTAAACTCACCCACGGTTCGTGCACACACGTCCCTAGGAGAGTGACACCGTTCTTAGACAGCGGAACGCCGGAACCAGCCGCGTTCCTGCCATCGTGCACACGGGGCAGGAAGGAACTGGCTCCTGGGTGAATCCTCGCCTTGGCCTCGTGCACACACGTGTCTAGGCGAGTAACTGACCCATTCCTAGACGGCGAAATGCGGAATACCCTTGCTACTGACGTACTGACGCTACAAAAACCGTTCTCCCCGACTACCTCCTGATCGCATCTTGCAACCACCCTGCGTTCGATAGGAAAACCGCCCGCCGCGAGAGGGCGTTAGCGTGCGAACTGTAATAACGATCCGTAGTAAGTGCGTTTTCTGGTCTTGTGTGTTTCAGATGGCTTAATCTACGGCGTGGCAGACGACCTAACCATCTTTGTTATTATTGCCAATTATTGTTTACACAGTTTATATTCTCTTACTTCGTAAATAAACTTATATTTTTGTTATTTCTTTTGGTAAAATAGTATCTTGTAATTTCATTCAAGCCACCTGAACCTCCTTATCCCCCCCACCAGTGAACTCTGGAAAACTATTCAGCGTCCGGCAGGGGGCGGAGTCATACCGTTACAATGGCAAAGCCAACTGTAACCTTCTTTGAACTTTGGAAAAGTATATAGTAGTTATATAAGCTTTATATAAAGTAACTTATAGTAGTTATATAAGCTTTATATAAAGTTATTCATTTTCTCGTACATCGGATGACCCTAATCTAAACTTCAGCTGAAGATTGGAAAACGTTTCTATGAACTTTCTATGAACTTTGGCCATACAATTTGACACAAATTTGATAGTTTGGGAAAGTCTGGTTGGCAAACAGTGAGGAAAGTTGTGCCAAACGAGGACTTCAGATAAACTTTACCCAAACGTATTTTTTTTTTACGGGGGTTAATACCGACCTGCAGGTATTGGAGAACACATAGCATTAAAAAAAACCGCTGCCAATTCATTGGCTCGTAGCTTCCTCAAACTTAATTTGCTGATTCCTTTAATTGATTTTTAATAACAGAATTTATAATTTTTGCAACAATTTATTACATAATTGTAATTAAATTAATTTATGAAGATTAAAAAGTACTGATTTTTAAATTATATATAAAATATGAACAAACTAATATGTATTATTTTTTTTAAATTATGTGTGCAAAATAAATAAAATAATTGATTGTAATATTATCTTCAAAACCTCTTAAAATTCCTAAAAAACCTTTACTTCAAATTATATTTCCTTTGTGAAATTTCACACATAAGGTACTTGTCCCTAGTAGTGAGCCTGTCCGTATTTGTGTGCTCTTCTTGGAATTTCCGATGTAAGGAAAAAGTTCTAAGCTTAAAAATAATAAATGGCTATTACAAGAAACAGTAAAAAGACAATTTATCCCATAAATTACTCGGTTGGATATATTATTTGTTCATAATCGTTAGTTAAAAGGTGTCACTAATACGGACTGTGGTCTGCATTAAGAGCACGCTAATACGGTCACTTATCCTATATTGCCTATACCACCCACAAAATTGTCTATAAATTTCATGTTTATACATAAAGCCTTTCCTGAAAAATTATGATTTGAAAAGAGGACTAAAACAGATTTAACCTCAAATATCTCTGAAATTCATAAACGAATTATTTTACCATATGAACTTTCTACAAGACACGTATCTTTTCAGTATTATAATTCTCTTTCGAATACTATAATTCCCTTCCGAATCTATAATTTAAAATTTATAATATTCAACTTTATAATATTGAACACTATTTGTAAGAAGACTAAGGGGTACTTTAGGATAGGAGTGTGAAAGGTAAGTGAAAATAAGTTTGATACATTTACATCTTTTTATTCATTAAAAATATAATATTTTCTAAATGTAATGTTACAAGCTCATATACAATATTAAGGTGTGTATGTATATATATAACTTAGTACACCGCTACCTTCCAGGAAACCTACAGGTTTTCTGCAATAGAAGTAGGTATAAAACGTTAAACAGTATATAAGTGACTAAAGAAATTATATCCCTCAGGGTGTTGACTAACACCACGACGCCTGCGGCGCCCCCTTTCAGTTCCACAGTATTTTACGTTGATTTCGGAAAAATTTTACGGAAAAAACGTTGTGAAAGAAACCCTAAATTTCCTGAATAATACAAAAATGTCCTGAAAGGTAGCGGTAAACATATTCCTAATTCATAATAAACCAATGAAAAGTCCTGAAACATAGCGGTGAACAGAAATATGTATATATAAATAAATATATATATATATATATATATATATATATATATATATATATATATATATATATATATATATATATATTCAATTCCGGAGAGTGTCTGCATTACTAGCGTTTCATATATTTATATATATATATATATATATATATATATATAAAATATATATACTTTCCGAAATTGAAATA
Source organism: Torymus aiolomorphi (assembly GCA_036365515.1). NCBI lineage: Eukaryota > Metazoa > Arthropoda > Insecta > Hymenoptera > Torymidae > Torymus > Torymus aiolomorphi. The sequence goes on from CM070873.1 coordinate 117,801,700, forward strand.
GACTTATGCAGACAGAGACCGACTTATGCAGACGTCAGCATAAATAGAGAGATTATTTCTTTAGTCACGCAAGACTTGTGCAGACACTTGTATAAACGGTATTACACTTGTGCAGACGCGTCACGTGGTCTTATACATTGCTGTCAGTATAAGTCCATGTTCATATGATTATATATATATATATATATACACATAATTTCGGTTTTTCGAATGCGCGACGCCATTTTAGCAGGAAACTATAACAAAATCCCATGATAAGACGAAGACAGACGATCACATGACTAAAGAAATAATATCACTATATATATTGCCTTTTTGAATGCCGCATTCAAAACGTCAGTTGATTGCATTTTTAACATGGGAACATATAGAATCTATAGGAAGTTGCGCATTCAAAACACCAGATTTTGATATTTATATATATATATATACACACAAATATGTATTTCTTTATTATTTCATGTATTTATATAATCATATGAACTTCGACTTATACTGACGGCAATGTATAAGACCACGTGACCCGTCTGCACAAGTGTAATACCGTTTATACAAGTGTCTGCACAAGTCTTGCATAATTAAAGAAATAATCTCTCTAGTTATGCTGACGTGTGCATAAGTCGGTCTCTGTCTGCATAAGTGTATTTCAATTCCGGAAAGTGTCTGCATTACTAGCGTTTCATATATTTATAACATTGTATAAGATCGGGCTTGCGGCACCGCTTTTTCTCAACCCGCGCCTTGTCCTGACGGTGTGGCAGGGTGATGACTCTTCCTGTGGTAGTTGAATAATGTACCATCGAAGGTAGTAGCGCTTGCAATGGTGAACCTGGAAAAATTTCTTTATTGATTAGTAGCGGGGGCCCCCTTTCCCTAGGTCAGAATTTCTAAACTGACGCGAGGATGATTATGATCGCGACAATTGACCCGCCTGAATAAGAGTCTGCTTGTTTTAGGGCTATAAACTCGCTATCCACGGCGTCCCGTTGTTCTAGTTTTCACGCGCGGTTGCTTATGTTCTTCAGTTCGTTTCCCAATTCTAGGAAAGCGGGCTGCGCAAGCTTGCTTTGTGGCATGCTATCGGATTCTCTCATTATGTGTCGCATCATCGGTGCTCCGTCGGCGGTGACATTGGAGACGATGTTGGTGATATTAAGTATATCGCCACCGTATGATACAGTTTCAAATTTCGTGGTTACTTCGTGATTAGTGAGGAGCCGTATAGTGTCTGAGCGACCCGAACATCCGGCCGCTAGCTCAAGCAGTCCTGTACCTTGAACTCCGATTACTTTTTCGGCTATCCTTGGACATGTGACCGTTAATTTGTCCTTTTTGTTAGTCGAGAATATCCAGGAGTTAGTGGAACTCGTTCTAGCCCAAAACGTGGTGTTGAGTTTGACGACTCTTACGTCGCAGGTTGCGAGGTCAGGGATTCTTAGCCCCGTAGCGATTGCTAGCTTGCATGTTACTTGCTCGGTTACTGTTGGCTCTAGTTCAGTATTTTGACAGATGTATAACCCCTGTGCCTGTTTACATCTGGACAGTGCCTCGGGTCGAATATTGATACACGCGTCATCGTCGACTAAGTGCGAAGAAGGGAGAGTTGGGCCGTATGTACGCGTAGACGATCGATCCGTTTACCGTCGTTTGCGGCGTCGGCCACGGTGATGTCTTGTACAGATCGTACTGACTGTACCCGATAAGGGGTATCGTGATATGATAGATCAATCGAGCGTCGTAAAGCATTATTGACATATCGGCGATCTTTACTAAGTCAACCAAGGTACCGTTTTCGTATGAGATTGGGAACCTGGCGTCCGGCACTGATTTTGCTACTAGCTCCGCGGTCTCCTGTACTTGCGCCGCGTTGGTGTACGGCGTCCGTCAGTGTCTGTATATCTATTTCATATTGCAGCACCTGTTCTTCTAGGATGTGCATGGCTTCCGTGAAGGCGGCTGCCCTTTCTGCTCCTCTCTGTTTATATTCTAGCATTAACAGGCTTCTCTCGAGAGCATCGGTTCTATCGTGCAGTAATCTGAATTCCTTGTATACGATTTCCGTCTGATTGACCAATAGCTCCGATAGCTTTGCTAACTTCGCGTCGTTTCGTGCAATCAGGTCCTTTATCTCCTTTTCGGTGTCTTCATCTAGGGTCCCAAAGAGGAACTTTCTGGCCTTGCCGACCCCGGAGAACCTTGCGCTACGTTCCCGTCTATGGGCTACTCGCACGGATTCCTCCATCAATCCTAGTGTCCTTACCATATTCCGAATGCAATTATCAATTTGCTTAAAAGCTTTCTCTAGCAGGTGTTTGTGTGAAGCTCCCTGCGGGGACTGGTTCAATTCCTTCCAGTTGTACAGCAATTCTGCTTCCTGCTGCGCCAATGGTCTTAGGTCGATTTGTTGAATTATCCGTCATGAGGTACTGGATACGGCCAGTGGGTTGAGTCTCTCCACTAGTATTCCGGTATTCTCCTTAACGGTTCTTATCGTGGTTTCCGTATTGTTGAGGCCGGCAATGGACCTGCAATGAGACTCGTCATTCCTTGTTATCACATTTTCGTCGGATATATCTTGTCTCTGTCCCTGAATCCGTACTAGTGGAGTATCGCTTAAGTGTAACGACCCTTGGCCCCTTCCCCGCTGCTAGCAATCGGTCGCCCTGGCGTGCTGAAGGGTCCGTTTGTTTTGCCGTCTCGTCCGAACGGATGCGACGCCGGTTTTTGCTGTTGAGTTAACTAAGCGCGCATTGCCGGTAATCGGATCGGGCGCTATTCGTAGCTCGGGATGTTTCCTTTTTCCGGTATGCTCGTTCCCGAAACCGCTATCGTCGTAGTCCTGACGGCCTCTCCTACTCATCTGCGTCTGCTGCGTCAGTTCTTCTGCCCGGACGATGAAGCTCTCGCGGCTCATTCGCGAGATCACGAGCAGTGTTGGTCTGCTTGTCTTGACAGCATACTGTGTTTAACCAAAATTAATAACCATGGAATTTGTGTCGACATGTGTGTACGTGATAGGGTTATTGGCTGCTGCTGGCATGGCTTTGCAGCGCTGGCACAGGGCGCCTTCCCGTGTGCCGCGGCGCCTTCAGCCCGGAGGCGCGCGCTTCGTCGATGAGCGCGTCGCCAGGCGGCGGAGCCTGGTCCTTTCGAATGGCACCATTCTAGGTCGGTCCTGCCGCGTTCGTTCGGTCCCGTCTACGTTTTGGCCACTGCCCGTCGTGACCAGGACTGGCGTGTGGATCGCCTCCCGGGCTATCATACCCGGGGGCGCAGGCCGGCCGATCTGGTGATCGACATTCTTGTCACTCACGTCGGTTTCCAAGAGGCGGTGCTTCAAACGGCTGAGCCGTTCCAACAGCACCACAGCGGCCGACAAGCCTTGCGACTCTGCAATTAGTGGCTCCAGCCCGAGTTCCCGAGTCTGGATCTGGAGGACCCGGCCGAGCCTGAGGGGGCCTACGCCATTTATCTCTATCTTACGTATGGCCCGCCTTAGGAGGACGAGGAACGGGGTCGTACCTACGGAGAGCGGCTCTATCTCGAAATGGGCAGGGCCCATGCAGGCAGCACGATTTATGGCTGGTGTGAGCTGTGCAATGTGCCTCTCCGCGTTTGGCGGAACTGCGAGTCCTGCTTTGCGTCGTTTTTCCCTGGCGTGGGGCTGGACGCGTCGCATGTTTTGGACTGCAGTTCTGCCGAGCATCAGCTGGATCTTCGCAGCTTTGTGTGTGTGGACCGTCAGTGGATGACCCGTTAAACTTTTGTCATTGAACGTTGTGTAACATTGTGTATTTTTCTTAATTTGTTATATTGTGTATTGTGTAATTCTAAAAATGTAAATACATTTTTTTTTTTTTTAATTTTCTTGTTTTGTTTATTTATTTATTCCCTTATTTCCTTCTGTCTTTATTTCTCCTTTCTTATAATTTTACTATAGTCCTCTTATCCTTACATCATCTGTGTAATTCGCATATGTGATGTATTGGGGAAGCGAATAAAGAAACTCATTCCATTTAATAAGCACAAATGATAATCTTTATTATTCCGCACCATGTGCATCGTACTAAGGTTACAGACCGAGAGAGCGTCCCGCCATTCTCCCTTCCACGCATCAACCTGTCGCGCCCTCTGTCATACATCCATACAACTATCCTATATTCCTCCCCGCCGGGATTGAAAATTATATATGAAAACGCTTACAAATTTAATCAAATAACAGGTTTAATAGTACGCTTCGGTCTTTGATTAACATTTCGTACGCAATTTTCTTTTACAATATTCGAAGAAGTCTTACTCTCTACAAAACTTTTATTACAAACAGACTTAATTTGACTAGGTACATTTTCTTTATAATCTTCAATCTTCGGATCTTCCTTACTACTTAACTTTTCTTCAAATGCAGGTACCGCCTTTTGATCACTAATCAACGATCTGGATCCACCTTCACCCTTTCCTTCAGTCTTGGATTCAGTCTCTGTACATATCACCGGAACGATCTGCTTAGCTTGAACAATCTGTTCTTTTGGGTTAATTTCTTCAACACTAATCTCTGGAGTTTCCAAATCTTCTTTGTATAACGAACCTGCTCTGATTATTTGATCTGTATGCCTTTTCCAACATAAGTTAATATCTGGTAGCATTGGCTTACATAGTTAGGTTCTTTCTCCTAACACCTTTTGTATCTTAGCCAGCTGCCAACCCGGTTTCGACGGATTTTTGAAATCTCTCACCATTACTCTTTCTCCTTCTGAGAAAGAAATATCTCTGTTGCCTTTGGAAAACTTGACTTGTCTATCCGCTGCATCTGACGACTTAGTGAGCTTAAGTAAGTCTAATCGACTACGTAGATTACGGCCAAATAAACGCTGCGCTGATGACTCCCCCGTCGAACAATGAGGGGAATTCCGATAAGCAAATAAATATTTGCTAATTAAAGTAGATATACTTTCAACGCCACTTTTATTTTCATACAACGATTTATTTATTCCTCTTTCGAATGATCCCACTGCATTTTCTGCAAGCCCATTTGTCACTGGATGATACGGTGCAGATGTTTTGTGTTAAACTCCATTATTCTTACAAAACGATTCGAATTCTTCCGATACGAACTGTCTCCCGTTGTCCGAAAAAATTTGGTTTGGCAAGCCATATCTTGCGAAAACTTCTCTTAATTTTTCTATAGTGTTCTTCGAGTCTATCCTCGACATTCTAATAACCTCTGGCCAACGCGAGAACGCGTCAATTACTATCAGATACGTTTCGTTGTAATATGGTCCTAAAAAATCGATGTGGACCCGCTCGAAAGGTCGTCTAGCTGCCTTAGACTTAATTAATTTCGCCTTTTCTGGTTGATTTGCCGTGGACTTACAAGCAGAACAATTTCGACCATAATTCTCTATCTGCTTATCGAGATTTGGCCACCAGAAATACTGACGTGCGATTGCCTTCATCTTTGCAATCCCAACATGCCCACTATGTATTTCTTCTAGCAGTAATACTCTTAATTTTTGTGGAATAATCGCTCTATAACTCCACATTAACACTCCATGGTCAATACTGATTTCCTCTGCTTTACTGCCAAACGTTTTAAGCTCCTGCTCATAGTCCTTAGACCTTCCATCCTGAGTATATATATATACCTTACTGAGCAATAGATCTGTCCTAGTGTAGCGTATGATATCAGCCGCTTTAACCGGTACCTTATCTGCTACTAAAAAATTAAAATAATCTTCTGTATCCTTTCCGTTATCGATGCTTTGACTAGGCAGTCTTGATAGTCCATCTGCAGCTCCGTTATTTTCAGCTTTGACATACTGTAGGCTGTAATCAAACGTGCTCAAAAACAGCGCCCATCGCTGTAAACGACGGGCTGCCATCTGAGGAATACCTTTACACTCCCCAAACAAGGCTAATAACGGCTTGTGATCCGTGCATAAAATAAATTTATTACTTGCCAAATACTGGTAGAATTTTTGCACCGCCCAAAAAATGGCGAGAGTTTCCTTATGAATTACTGAATAATTTTTCTCTGCCTTGCGAAGCACCCTTGACGCAAAAGAAATTGGTTTTTCTTGTCCATCCGGAAAAACGCAATAATACCGCTCCTATGCTGTCCTTGGAAGCATCACATACCAATTTAATTTGTTATTCTGGGTTGAAATGCACCAATTTCCTTTCTGACGCCATCTCTTGCATGATCCTTTGAAAGGCCAACTCTTGAATCTTCAACCATCTAAAATTATGACCATTTGCCAAATCGTATAGTGGTTTCATCAAGTCACATCATTTCGGAACGAATTTACCGTAATAATTTACCATCCCGACAAATGCCTTCACCTCTGTGACATTTTCTGGACGTTTTGCATTCAAATGGCAGCCACCTTTCCCGGATCCTTATGTAAACCAAATTGATCGATAATGTGACCTAGATAGTGTACCTTAGGCTTCAAAAACGACATTTTTGTAAATTTAACATAAAACCAGCATTATCTAACCTTTTAAGCGCTTCTTCCAAATTACACAAATGCTCCTCATCTGTGCTTCCAGTAATGACAATATCATCAATGAATGTCCCCACTCCTGGAACACCTTGCAAGGTCTTTTCAATTATTTTTTGGAATATCGCACAACCTGGCTTAGGACCAAATGGCAACCGCTTAACTCTATATATGCCCTTGTGTGTGCTCCATGCCAGTAACCTTGCCGTTTCCTCTGTAACTGGAAGTTGGTTATATGCTGAGGACAAATCCAACTTAGAAAACCTCTTTCCTCCTGATAACGCAGCAAAAAGTTCATCTATCCTTGGAGTTGGATGTTTCACATCTTCAATAACCTTATTTATTGTCACCTTATAAACAGCACATATACGTAGTCCCCCTTCCGGCTTTAGGATTGGCACTAATGGCGTTCTCCAGGAGTTGTCATCCACTGGAACTATGATGCCTCGTTTTTCAAATTCTTCCCATTGACGTGTAACTTCCTTTTTAAAAGCTAGCGGGTCAGGCCGTGGTCTGCAAAAAATAGCTTGAACATTATCTTTAACTTTTAAATCTATTTCACCATATTTGTAACAGCCAATTGTGCCATCAAATAAATGTTTATATTTCTCTAAAATTCTTTGAAGGTCTCTGTCTGATTCAATCACATTTATCTGTGTGATCTGGTAGCCTAATTTTTCCATCAGATCTCTACCAATCAATAATCTGCAACCTCTTCTAACAACTATAAATGTAGCTTCTACTCTCCTGTGGCCTTGAGAAACGTTTAAAGTAATCTGGCCTATTGGACTTATCCTTGTACCATCATACATCTTCAGAGTTGTGTCTATAGGAACGAGTTTCAATTTAGGTAATACTTTCCTATATAACTCTTCCGGTATAACTGACTTGCCTGCACCTGAATTTGTGTACCTTTACCACTCTTCCTGGTTTGGTTTCATCTTTTTTTTTCTATTTTCTGTTTATTCGTGGCAGACACTTTGTGATCTTGTGTTTCACTTCTACTAAATAGCATCGATGCTTCTTTTTTTCGAGCCACATCTAACAGATCCGCCAAACGCTTTGCATGAGCTTCCTCACACACTCGGTCTAAAATTGCACCTTTTCTTTACCCTGTCAAAAACTTGTCCTTTATCATAGTTTCTAGCTGCGCACCAAATTCACACGCGCTCGCTTTTTTTTTATTTTTACATACCACTGGTTCACTGATTCATCTTCTGATTGTCTTAGTTCATAAAATTCTGTGCGTTCTCTAAACACTGACACTTTCTTTGAAAATTGACTTTTAAGAATCGTACATAATACTTCATAAGTCTTTGCTGAAGGTAGCAGTGGATTGCATAAATCCTTCAAAATCTTGTAAGCGTTTTTTCCTATTAAAGTTACTAATACTGCTACTTTTCTATCCGCTTGCGTCACACTATTTGCAATAAAATACTGGTTAAGGAGCTCTTCATAAATATTCCAATCGTCACCCATTTTATATTCCGCCATTGAACCAATTGTAGCGAAAAAGTTTACGTTGGGCTGAGCTGGGTTTGCCACTATTTCGCCGTTACCGTCAGTATTATTATTCCCTCGCTGCTGTAGGGCTTGCAGTTGCTGTTCTAATCCGTTAACTCGATTTCGATGACCATCTCGTTCTGTCCTTAATCTATCAATTGTAGATTGCATCTCCGTGAACCTCTTCTGGAACTCTTCTAGCTTCGCCTCCATCTTGAATTCTCCAAGTCCACGCTGTTCGCAACTGCTTTTCATGCTCTTCTAATTTTTTCTTTTGGTTGCACCTCGATTTCACTTTTTTTCCTAGTCGCCAATAATATGATGTATTGGAGAAGCGAATAAAGGAACTCATTCCATTTAATAAGCACAAATGATAATCTTTATTATTCCGCACCATGTGCATCGTACCAAGGTTACAGACCGAGAGAGCGTCCCGCCTCCCTTCCACGCATCAACCTGTCGCGCCCTCTGTCATACATCCATACAACTATCCTACAGCATAATTTTTCAAAAATTATCAGAAAGTGATCTAAAAATTATCCAAAATGATCTAGCAATTATCCAAAAATTATCTAAAAATTATCCAAAAATATTCACCAAAACGTCTGGTAACCTTGATTTTCAATAGTTAAAAATTTAATTTTATTAAATATTTTAAGTAAAAATTTACACACTAATTTTTTTTTTTTTTATGATTTTAAGTTTAGACATAATATTTTATTAACAAATTTAGTATTTCAATTTAATTAGAGTACATAAATTACTCTATTGAATATAGTAAGTTTACATTTTGTATTTAATTAAGAGTTCGATAAGCGGGGGTACCGGGACAATTGCAAAATTCGTAGGATTCGTTTTCTAGGTCACTGTTGCATGTTGATCTAAATTAAAAAAATAAATACTTTTAACTCTTCATAAATGAATTTAATTGTGTAATTATGTCCTAAATTGTTGCAAAAGTTATAATTTTTGCTATAAAAATTAATTAGAGGGGATCAGCAATTTAAGTTTGAAGAAATTAATCCATAATTTCGAATCATCAAGATCCTCGATTCGAAAATTTCCGCTGTTACAAGGTTTTTCTTCGAGGAAGCAACCTTAACAATATTGAATTTATTAATAAAAAATCTAAGGAGCAATTATCTTGATACCCCGCACTGTACTTTGGCTATAGTGTATGGGTATATACTGTACGCCTTGTTTCGTGCTTAGGTAACGACTATTTTGATAGAGCAAGCTTATTTTATGATACTTTATGACTATTTGTTTTGGAACGTAAGAAAGAAATCTTATTTTCTAATACATTATTTGTAGTTCAACAGAAATTTTCCATTTAAAATATAATAGATCCATTAAATATTAATAGTTTAGACGTTGTTTAATATACTTCCAAATATTTTTATTTTAAATAGGCTTATTTCCATATACTGATAAAAGTATGAGATGAATTACTACAGGTATGTATAATAATATATTGATTATTTAAATTTATATTCGATTGATAAAATTTCCCGGGTTCGTGACAGTTCAATATAATCCTTTGAGACAATTCTAAATAGTTAGCCCGCGTACCGAGATATATTCTATTTTGCAGGAATCATATGATATTACGAGTGCCTTTCAAAAAACCGCTGCCAATTCTTTGGCACTTAGCTTCCTCAAAATAATTTATCGATTCTTTTTATTAAATTGAAATTATAATAATAAATTTTTCACAAAAAAAAATAAAAAGTTTTTTAAATTAAATTATCTCAAATTTATGACTTTTAATACATTTTCATATTTATATAATATTTTTTTTTAAGATTGTATTAATATAATTTTTTTATTTTATCTTATTGAAGAAGAAACTATTTTGTTATTAATAATTGATGATTTTAATATTTTTGTATGAAAAAGACGATTATATGAAAAAAAAATTTTTAACCTCAAATATCTTTAGTCGTAATGGACCGATTGTTTTTGGCAACTAACTCGTTTCGAAGATATAAAATCGTAGCCGTACTGATTAGCGCCTTCTCACATCTCTGATGGACTCGACACAAATGACCCGTGCCGTGTCGTGCCGTGTCGTGCCGTGCCATGCCGTGCCGTGCCGTGCCGTGCGCTTTTGAAAAATGAGTGTGCCGTCTACCAACATTATTGCGTCCGTGCTCCATGCAACAATGATCAAAGCGTGGATGATCTTAGATCAAAGCACTGACGCAATATAGTTGGTAGACGGTACACGCGTTTTTCAAAAGCGGACGGTACGGCACGGCACGGCACGGCATGACACGGTACGGCACTGTTCATTTGTGGCGTGTCCCTGAGGAACAGATATAAAGAACAAGAATAACATGGGTTATTATATCTATATATACGATGAACAGACTCTTGTTCCTCGTGTATCTCGCTGTTCATTGTATATATAGATTTACTAACCCATGTTATTCTTGTTCTTTATACCTGTTCCTTAGAGCTGTGCGAATGTCCTTAGGACACCAATGTTCCCGAGGTTTTCTCACTGTGTATCATACTACCATCTGTTATTGCTGTTATTGCATCTGAAGGTTTGATGAAAGGGCAATATCCAAAAGACTCAAATATGAATACCTGTAAGAAAAAGGACGACTCATAAAAACCATTGCAGATATAAGAAACATAACCATACATTCACAAGAAAGTTTCTGTAGTTGCTAAGATGATTGAAATTTATTTATATTGGGCTCGTCAAAGAAAAAACGATTTTGCTTTGTACAAGAGGCACATGATAAAGATACAGATAACCTGTATCTTTATCTGTAAAACCTGTCTATGTGCCAAATTTCAAGACGATTGTTTGACTTTTACTATTTTTATCGTGTCCGAAAGAAAATTCACTTGTATTCAAAAATATTTTTTTTCTATGAAAAAAATTAAGATAATCACTCTAAATTTTAACCAAATATAGTCTTCAATGAGTGTTATAAGTGGTTAAAATTTTAGGTCGATAAATCAACAATTCTCTGAAAAAACGCAATTCGAAAATTAAAAAGAAAAATTTTTAACCTCAAATATCTTTAATCGTAATTGACTGATTTTTTTGGGCAACTAGGTTCGAAGATATAAAAAAGCTGTCTCTGTGCTAAATTTCAAAACGATTGGTTGACTTTTACTCCTGTTATCGCGTCCGAAAGAAAATTCCCTTGTTTTCAAAAATATTTTTTTTCTCTGAAAAAAATGAAGATAATCACTTGAAATTTTAACCAAATATAATCTTCAATGAGTGTTATAAGTGGTTAAAATTTTAGGTCGATAAATCAACAATTCTCTGAAAAAACGCGATTCGATAATTAAAAAAAAAAAATTTTTAACCTCAAATATCTTTAGTCGCAATTGACCGATTTTTTTGGACAACGAACTCGGTTCGAAGATATAAAAAAGCTATCTCTGTGCCAAAATTCAAGACGATTGGTTAACTTTTACTCCTGTTATCGCGTCCGAAAAAAATGCAATTTTTTTCAAAAATATTTTTTTTCTAGAAAACAAATGAAGATAATCACTTGAAATTTTAACCAAATATAGTCTTCAATGATTGTTATAAGTGGTTAAAATTTCAAGTCGATAAATAAAATATTTTTATGAAATATAAAAATGTTTTCCTTAATAACAAATGACAGAGTAAAGATAATTCAACTTTAAAAAAAAGAAATTGTAGGTAATTTTAAGACCTTTCAAAAACAGTTTACTATATTATGTAATAATGGCTGTATGATATGAAAAAATCAAAAAAACTAAATATTCAAAATCGTTTTTTGGTTATAAAACAAAAGAAAAACGATAAAATGAAAAAATAGGTTAAGCTATCTCTATTCTATGTCCAAACGAAGAGAATAAGCCCTCATCGATGAAAATCGGTCAATTGGTTCAAAAGTTATAGCCGGTACATACACACACACACACACACACACACACACATACACACACACACACACATACATACAGACACGAAAATTTTTTTTCTCGAAAACATCGGATATTGGTGCCAAAAGTCTTAAAAAATGTTTTTAAACATTTTTTGTTCCAAAAATTTTTTTCACCATTACAAAGCTTCCTCTTTGAGGAAGCAAAAAGATTTTCCCATCTCTATTTTATATATAATTTGTATTTCCATATATGGGAGCGTCCAGCAGAAACGGGCCACCGAGCGCGCCCGGTGCCTTTTTTCGCGTAAAAGGCGCTCTGTTTAACTCGTTCATAATCGTATGCCGCGTCTTCGAAAAAGAAACCAAGGACCTATATCGATAGATTTTTCCCTGCTCTTTCCAATGGTGCCATTGTTTTTATTGCAAAACGCTTTCTTCCGGATGAAAACTCGAGTTGAATATTGAAAGCCATTTTTCTCAAAGTATATCATGTTTTTTTTCAAAATAAACTACACCATTGGAAAGTACAACTCTTAAGCTTCAATACCCTATCTTGGAGAAGTTGGAGAAATAAAGAGTTTAAAAGTAACAAAATGAAAAAGACAGCGCCGAGGTTCCGCGCGAGCCCCTCGCGCCCGTGCGTACGGCACGTTTAAGTACACGCTCTATTCAATTCGCTAATAATCGTGTACCAAGTCTCTGAAAAAAGAACTAAGGACATATATCGATAGATTTTTTCCTGCTCTTTCCAATGGTGCTATTATTTTTATTCCAAAATGCTTCCTTCTAGTTGAAAATTCCATTTGAATGTTTAAACTCTATTTTTTCAATAAAATATCAGTCTTTTCTTCAAAATGAATTATATTCTTCAAAAGTACAAGTCTTAAACTATAAAATATTATATTTTTAAGTTGAAACATGAAAAGTTAAAAAATAGTAAGATCAAAAAGACAGCGGCTGCCCGAACTTTTTACGCTATGCTCAAGGGCGGATTAATACACGCGATGTGCTATTTCGCCCTTTCTTTTTTGTAAATATAAAATGTTTTGTAACTTACAATGCCAATGCGTGGACATAATTTTGTGGATCTAGTTGTAACAGTTAGTATAATATTACAATGAACTTTGTTCATTTATATAACAAAATTTGAAAAACATAATATATTAAACATAAAAATATCCATGAACGCACTGAAAGCAGTGAAATTCGGAATAAAAATAATAGCACCATTGGAAAGAGCAGGAAAAAATCTCTCGATATATGTCCTTAGTTCTTTTTTCAGAGACTTGGTACACGATTATTAGCGAATTGAATAGAGCGTGCACTTAAACGTGCCGTACGCACGGGCGCGAAGGGCTCGCGCGGACCCTCGGCGCTGTCTTTTTCATGTTGTTACTTTTAAACCCTTTGTTTCTACAACTTCTCCAAGATAGGGTTTTGAAGCTTAAGAGTTGTACTTTCCAATGGTGTAGTTTATTTTGAAAAAAAAACATGATATACTTTGAGAAAAATGGCTTTCAATATTCAACTCGAGTTTTCGTCCGGAAGAACGCGTTTCGCAATAAAAATAATGGCACAATTGGAAAGAGCAGAAAAAAATCTATCGATGTAGGTCCTTGGTTTTTTTTTCAAAGACGCAGCATACGATTGTGAGCGAGTTAAACAGAGCGCCTTTTACGGGAAAAAAGGCACCGCGCGCGCTCGGTCGCCCGTTTCTGCTGGACGCTCCCATATTTACATTATTAAGTCTATTATTTTACCTTATTATATCCAGAATTTATATATGCTATCGCATAAAGGGCCATCTTGCCCGTTTAACTGATACATAAAATTGTACTTAAACACCTTATATAATTTATTATTATTTCTATTACAACCTGTTGGCGTTAATGGTTATCGGGCGCTTCATTGGCCCTACTATTGTTAGTTCACTATATTAATATCTATTGCTTTCAAGTTAAAGATGAACTAATCGATTTTATATTTAAAATCTTTGTTTACCCAATGACTTCAATTTTTTTTTTTTTTTTTTTTTTTTTTATAAACTGCATGTTATGCGCTTTATTTAATTTTCCGTCATTGATATTAAGTAACCTGACCAACCCTTCATTGCTCTATACTATGCATTCCCTTTCTAGTGGCTTCTAGAATCCATATGCGTTTTTCCTACAAGCTAAAGTAGACCGGAAGTATAAAAGTTACGCGAACATTCAAAATGAGATTGGGCTACCCGATAGGGCTCCCTAAGGAATTCTAAATACAATAAGGTTGAGAGTATGTATATTCGGCTTGCATTGTAAAAATAACGAGTGATTTTATTAACCGTTTTATAACAATGTGATAAAATACAATTAGGTGTGGCGCGGTATTATATTTCGGCGCCTCAGCTCGCTTTCCTTCGGCTACAGCGTATGGTTTCATGAATTGCGACGCTGCTCTCTTTTATATGTAGTTACCGTAGCGCTTGTGCATGTATATGTGCTCGGAGCTATTCCCACTGTATTTGGCTGCATATGTAGTTAGCGTAGCGCCGAGCTGCGAGTTTTCAAAGTGCCTTCTTCGCTTAGTCGTCCGTTGAACTATTAGAGTGCGGTTACTCTTTTCTGAAGCGTGTTGGTTTTTCTCCAAAATATGACAACTATTTGTGGTGGGATTCAGTATGATTTTGTGCACCACCACGAGGGTCAGGATTTGGCGAAGGCCCGTGCCTTCATGCATCAACCCGATGGCCGTCATGTTTATTGTACGGTTTATGTAGTAAGTATACTTTAGATAATCATAAACATTATTGACTTAAATGTATATTTTTTTGTAAAAAATGTACGAAAAGACATGTAGAAAAACTTACAAGTCAAATACTAGTTACATACTTAGTTGATCTTTACAAAAAGTGAAATGGGACCACCGGAAGATAATCTCATTTCAATCGGTCGAGTAGTTTCTAATAACTAAGAATTAAGAATTAAATTAACTTAACTAATAATTAAAAATATTTATAATAGGATTATAAATAGTTATTTATATTGTATAATAAGTACAATTAATTAATAAGTTTAATTAATTAGTGTAATTAATGAATATGTACATATACATATACCTATAAATAATTTTATTAATATTTTTATTAATTATTATGATTTTGTTTAAAAATATTTAAGAATCGGGAAAAATAAAATCCTCTTAAATAATATAATATAACATTTACTAATATAATTAAATACTTAAAACATATTTCATATGTACGTATTGGTCATGCTCCACTCTAAGTATACGGTGCATTAACTCGGCATATAGTAACCGGACGATTCGCTAGTTAATCATCATGAATAATAATAATATCATATTTTACCCCAGGGGATTATTTAACTTATGCCCCTTATTATAAATTATCATGACAAAAGGTTATCATTATCAAAGGTTATTTAAATAATTAATTAAGTCCTAATTAACATTTTAACAATAATTTAATACAATGAATTAACTTACCATCGGAGGAATTTAAATGACGGTTCAAACGACGGCTCCCCGTTTGCATTATTAGCGAAAAAATGATTATTAATT
The DNA here is from genome assembly GCA_036365515.1 of Torymus aiolomorphi. Classification (NCBI taxonomy): domain Eukaryota; kingdom Metazoa; phylum Arthropoda; class Insecta; order Hymenoptera; family Torymidae; genus Torymus; species Torymus aiolomorphi. Next base: position 117,817,151 of record CM070873.1, read on the forward strand.
ATTATTAATTATTTTGCCAGTTAACTATGGTTAACATATTATCCATAATGTAAATATAATAATTCAACCTCTGTAAAGACTGTAAGATGGATCTGTAAGCTGGATCATTGACACTATTAGCGCTAAGATACTATTACCTCCAAGAATTATTTAAACAATTAATAATTGATTAACAACCATTTAAAAAAATTTTAAAATAGATTTTGTTTTTGTTTTTTACATATTAATTAAAATTTCCTTTTATGTTTTGTTTAGTTACCTGATGTTGTGCCGCCCATCGCCGATAAAGATGCCCGTCCCCTCGTGCGATCCTTATTCGGGTATAAGACGGCCCTCGAGACTCGTCGGTTATGATGTACGAGTTCGGCTGGGTTGTTTATCAGTGAGAGAGAGCGCTGTTCGATCCGTGTTCCGTCAGGCGATGTATGGTCGCAACTACAGGTTTGTACATGTCGCATAGGGTTTTTTTCTCTGAGGTCTTCCTTTTTCCCTCTTTAAGACCTTTTCCTTTTGTTATCTTTTACATGGTGCTTCAACGGATCGCCGATCGGTGATGGACCTACCTTCGGAGGAGAGGTACATCACTTCTTCTCTCGGCGAAATTGCGGCCCAGAAGGTTACGCCTCTGTATGTAGCGAACTTCGGCGCGGATTGTCAAGCTCTCCCGTCTGCATTGAAGGATATAGCATATAACCTTTGCATATAGCTCCGGAGAGGAATTCCACCCTTAACGAGAGCTTCGGAATCAATGTGCCCTCCTATTATTTATCGGGCACGCTTTCCTATTTCGAAAGTCATACAAAGACGGGTCACTTGATTCATGTAATTTGGCCCACTGCGGTGAGCCCGGCGCCGAGAAGCTTTGGCTTTTCGTCCATCGGGACTCCCTGGCCCTCTTCAACCCTGCCATATACCTGTCAGTTTGCCAGATGCGTGAAAATGGAGAGGACGTTTCCCCGTGGGAGGAGGGTTGCTGTTATCCTCATCACCACAAGAATATCGTGGTGACGCCGGAGTTCTAGGTAGTACCTTCTAGGTAGTGCATCAGCGTCCCGGGACCCTAATTTACGTGTCCGGTGGAATACCGCACCAAGTCCTCAACACTGACATTGTTCTTGCCGAGGTTGTTAACGTGGGAGGTCCTAAATGGAACTGTAACATTCTTCAGCCCATATGACAGTGTCCGAAGGCCGCCATCAGTTCCATTTGCCGGAATAGGTTTTCGTAGGAGTATATCAGTTCGAAGCCCCTTTTCCTCCATGAGTGCTCGGTCGATGGATGTGGGGCAGCGTTTCCAATAGTCGTTCATGCACGTCAGCACGCCCTTGGTTCTGGGTCGGCTTCGTTCGCGTGCCGTTTGTGTCCACGAGTTTACTTACAGAAGGGTGCCTTGAAGACACATCTCACTGCGGCTCACCAAGCAGAGCAAGTCGGTCTGCTGGGGCCCCAAAGGACTTGTCCCTCCTGTGCTGGATCCTATGGTGCTTCGTACAGGCGTCACGTGAGAATATGCAAAGGCAAACCCATTACCTGTACGTGGTGCCAAGTAGATTTTTCGGCCGGCCGATATGATCGCCATCGTCTGACATGCCACTTGCGGCTGTCTATGCCGTAATCGAGCAATATCTTTGCTTCTTTGCAGCGTTCCGCTGACGCAGCGCTGCCACCGTGGTTTAGGTGTCGAAGAGCGCGGCGCCTGTGTACTGCGCTGTGATGATGATCATTTATGCTTAAAAGCAACCGACCGCGCAAATCGTACAATTGTATATAGCCTATTGTAAAAAGTTTCAATAAAACCTGCGTTTTTCAGTCTCCTTTTTTTCATTCCATTTACCTTCCCGAAAAATATGTATTTATTTATTTATTTATTTCCAGAAACTTCAAAAACGATGTATTTTTCTGTTATTTATTAAAACTATGAATTACTGATAGTTTATAAATTACAAAATACATTATTCTATTATCTCCTGTTCCAATATAGAGGTACAATCTTGAATGGAAGTTATCGGTCTATTACGACAGGAGTTAAAAGCATTATAAATTTTTGTTAACTTAATAATATATTAAACGATGAAAATTCTTATGCAAACTTTATAAAAACATTAGATTAATCATTTTAACTAATAATTCAATTATATTACTAAATGAATTTATTGAGTTAACCCATTCTCTTAAATCTTCTATTGTTTATTTAAAATATTTGAAATTAAAAGTTTTGAATAGCCGTGTATCAGAATACTGTAAGATCTACTAGGGGTGCCCATTATTACTTGCACAATAGTCTGGTTACATTACAACCTAGAACTGAAACCTAATATTTAGAGCGACGAATTACTCATTCGACTAACATGAACATTTTCGTGAGCTTCCTATATTCGGCCAAAAACTTAATATTAAAACATGAAGTCATATGTAGAGTTGCGGTCACTTTTACTATCCGAAGAGCTTACACCTTGTTTAGCGTATAGATTCTTTATAATAATCCCTAGACTTTTCTTTTCCCCTTTTTTCTTTAATAATCGGATAGAGATGTACAGCACATTGTTAGATATGTAGCCTAGAAATTCAGCCGCAGCGCGGGTTTGAGTCATCAGCGGCTGTGTACGTGCTGCGTTGAAGTATCACTTGTTGACCGTGTTGGCCGTGTACATTCGCCTGGCCGATGACTGTCTTAAGCCAAGGTGATGCTACTGCCGCCCATTTTTTCTTCGCGTGGGGGTACCTGCTAACTGCAGCCCGATTCCCTGCCTATAAAGGTAGTCCGAGACGGGCCTCGGAGTTATTAGTAATCATGGAAATTTCTGGAAGTTTTGCTAGATTTTCTATCCTCGTTGCTGTCCGGCCGTTCGTGAGATGGGCGAATGTACAGGTTAGTACTCGTTTTTTTTGCCATTTCCTTTTCTTTCGACCTTCATTTTGGTTTTGCTCGTTCTTAATTCTATTCCATGTTTCCTTATTCGCGATTTTATTATATGTTCTAGCGTCGGGCTCAGACACTGGGTCTTCGCGGTCTTGGTGCGCGGGACGGCTACTGGGGTCCACCACAATCCACGGACCTTGTGTGGGACCCCGGGACCTGACGAGCCCGCTTCTCTGCCTGACTGGAAGGCGCACTCCAGTGTTTTGGATTCTTATCTGCCCGATCGGCGGATGCCTTCATGCACCACTTGGTCGGAGTGGCCAATGGGGCCCGATGGTCCGGTCCGTCCGCCCGGTGCGCCGACGCCCCCGTGCGCCATGCATTTCGAGTGGGCGACGGGGATCAACGGCTCGGTTCGTCCGCCCGCTGCCCGAACACCTCCATGCATCATGCAATCTGAGTGGCCGTCGGGAACCGATAGCTCGGTTCGTCCACCTGGTCGGCGGATGCTTTCGTTCGAGCCCGCTGGCTCCATAGAGGAAGCCCTGCGCCGGGAGCAGGCCATCTTTCGCCGGGTGCTGACGGCCAAGCACCAAAGAAATGCACAGCCTCCTACTTATGAGGAGGTGGTCAATTACATGTGGTCTCCTTCGTCCTCCCGGCCAGGCGAGCGGCCTGCTGAGAGTCAGTCCTGGCGTGCTCCAACGCGAATTTCCAGTCCAGAGCCCGATCAGTGCACTGATGACCAGTCGCAGGGAAGCTGCTTATTTACACGATCCTCTGTTGCGTCATCGAACGCCAGTGGCAGGGGGCGTTCTCCCACTCCTCCAGTAGTGACTGACACTGAGCTAGTCAATAGGGTACCAGTCGCGCGTCCAGGTGCCGAACTTGGTCGTCTTTTTGCACGCTTACTGCGATAAGATTCACAGTTACTCTGTACATGTCGTTGTATACCCAGTCCTCTCTCTTTTACAATACAATACAATTTTACCTACTCGATGTTTGTTTTTATTTCTGTGCATCTCCTAAAAATAATTCCTCTAACCTTCGTATCTATTTACCTGTTTCTTGTCACATAATGGAAGAATCCTTTCCGGCGCATATGGTTCTTTTATGCATAATGGAGGGTATCGGTATTCTTTTATCACGGTGAAGGTCGGGTATCTCGCACATTTTTTTTTCGCGATGTAGCCATTTCAGGGTTCAGAATTCGCGCGGCCAGTTGGGTTCTATATTCTCCCTTTTTTATTTCGAATTTTGTTCTTTAGTTGTACGGCGGTGAGTGTGAATGTGCGCTTTACATTCGTGCTGACGTTCGATTTAATTTAATACGCGGCCATCTGCAGTTTAGTTTATGTTTATATAATATGTGCTTCGCTTAGTCTCTGATTAGAACTCATTCGTCACGAGCCCGACATACTTGATTGTTATCTCTGAAATCTGTCGGGTATACCTGCTTACAAATTTCTAATGATTTGGTGATAGTTTAAGCAAATCATTCCAACGATAGAAGTTGAAAAAAAAAATTATTAATATAGATGAAAACTGGAGTATTTAAATTATAACAATAATAATCCTTAAAATTTTACGAATTAATAAATATATTTAATACTAGATTCGTAATAATAATAATAATAATAATAATAATAATAATAATAATAATTATATATGAATACATATCGTATACCCCCAGCGCGGGCCTATCATTTCCTTGTATGACAAGTTAGTACCTTAATTTTAGATATTCTTAAAAAAATTCTCATGCGTTTACGGATCGATAAAAGCAGTTTTTTTTTTAATGTAAATGAGTAGGTGTGCGGTTCACTTCATAACCCCGCCTTTCGCAGCATGCACAGTAGTGTTCCTCATTAGCCATGTACGCGTCGTAGGATAGATACTACCAGTCAGCTGGCGTATTCCCCTTCACGTCACGCAGGCGTGATGTTCGAGGCAGCACTGCCGTCGGGAGGTGACTTGCGTCGTTGCATTGTTATTGATGCAGTGGATTGAGGTCCGCGACTCACATATGCGACTCCCATTCGCCGCGTACCTGCCGCGACTTCACTTCGTAAGCGTACTTCCTCCCTTTATGAGTACTCGAGTCGCTAGTTCGATACAATACAAGGGAGCTGACCTTCAAAAGGTCAGGGAGATGGCGCGTGCGAAAGCTGACGACCGGGCCATCGCTCTGTGTCGTGGTGAGATACAGTATTTATTTATGCTCCGACGTAGGTTTCAGCGAATTCAGTCCGACTACTCATTCTTAATGCGTGACTCATACATCTGTTTATATTTACGATTAAGAGGTAAATTGCTTTTCTCGCCCGCTATCATGGAATTTGATGAGTTTACTTCGCTTTCCTTTCTTGCTTTCACAATCGGGAATCATATTTCCGCGCCATAACCAAAATTTAGTCTCTTGTCTCCGCGTGTGTAACAACCAGATTGGTCATGACGCAAACGTATCCTACTTTTTCCAATGCGTTTTTTTTCTAACTAATTTCGATGTTTACAATTATTATTCTATTCTAGCGACACTCACTGCTGAAACTAAAGACCTTTATTGTTACTTATTTAAAGAACTGTATGTTCGGCGTATCTTTGCTCGTATGGTGTGCTTCTTATTTATCGACCTGGGCGCGCGAATTCCTCACGACTTGACCTGTTGTTGTTTTTTTCTTTAGGAGAATGTACGAGATATCGACTTTTATACGCGCGGCGTCTGAAGGGCCGCGGGAAAAAATGTTCGTTCCTGCTTTTAGTAGTGTACGTAATATTCGCGCCTATCGTCTGAGGGGCCGTGATAATTTTGCGTGATTGCCCATCTCTCCTGAAGCTTTATTTACTCGCTTATCGAAAGCTCGCGATTCTCCGTCCCTTTGGGTAGTTCGTAACTTCTTTTTAGGAGATTGAGGTGTACTATCCGCGTTTGTTCCCCTTTTTGTATTTTGGCGTTATGTGTGTTGTAATTGATTTCGATGATTTCGCTCGGTCCCACGTACGTTTGAGTTTTTTCATGAGGTATACCATTTCTCCCTCGCGGAAGTGTTGGGTGTTTTGTTTTTGCTCATAATACAATTTAAATTTATATTTTGCTTGGGCTAAGTTCATGGCTGCCAATGTTCTTAGCTGTGCTAGCGATTGTGTATCATCAGCTAGGTATTCGCTATAAGTTAATAGTTCCTCCCTGGAAGGGAAGCTGGAGGAGGTTCGGGCTTGGTCTCCGAATACTACTTCGTGCGGGTTGTAATCTAGTCCTTCATATACTGTCGCATTGTACGAGTGCTGTGCAAGTGGCAATAACTCGTCCCAGTTCTCGCATTCGCTCAGGTACATTTTCAAGTACTCATTGAGTGTGTGGTGCATTCTCTCAATTCCCCCATTTGACTGCGGGTGGTAAGCTGTAGTGCAGAATTTATTTATCTTAAAGGCTTTTGCAAACTTGGTCGGATATAATAACTGCTGGGGGCCTGAAATAGCTGATTAGTTTCTCCGTCAACGTGCGAGTCATTTCTTCCGCCGTAGCTGGCTTGGTTGGCGCCAGTATGCAATACTTACTGAAATTGTCCTGTATTATCAGAATGTATTGGTTGTTCAATCTAGTCACCTCCTTGCGGCCCACAAAATCTATTGAAATTTTGCTGAATGGTTTTGAGGGTGTGTCACTTATTATCATGGGAAGTTGTGTTTTCCTGCCTGCACAAACTGTCGCACATCAGACTGCATGTTCCTCCAGTAATATTCGTGAGCCAGTCTATAATAGGTTTTAGTTATTCCCTTATGACCCCCTATAGCTGATTCGTGATATTCCTTAATGATCCGATAACGATCCTCTACCTTTGGTATTGGAAGGTTGATCTTAAAAAAGACTATCGTCTACATTGCTCGATAACAAAGCCACATTCGGCAAGGGTGAGGACGGCCACATCCCTGATGATACCTATGGATCTTATCTAGAATTTTATAATCAATTGTTTTAACGTGCGAATGCATTGCCTTATGTCGGGTCGCAAAGTCTTACTATCTATGTGAGTTTTGACAAACACCCCCATCATGCGACCTCTGCTTGTCTCTGTAGTGTGTATTTCCCCAATGACATGCGGCGACCCTCTCCAGCATCTTCCGAGATGTATCGTCGCTTCGGAAGAGCTTGTAGTACCTCGGTTTCGAGGTATATGTACGTTGGTAGTAAGTATACTAAATTTTCTTTGTACGCGAACGGTTGTTCATCCAGTCGCTGTACGTGTGTAAATATCCCATTGTTGACGCCGCCTATTAGCCATGGAGGCTGCATGTGTGATGGTCTTGCTTCGGCTACTAGGTATCGGGTGATTAATCCCGTCTGATGCGCGGGAGTCTAAGATGGCTCCTCTGTTTGGGCCTCGTCTATGGCTCCCTCGGATGCTATATTGCGTTCAGGCTGATTGGGGGTGTCTTTCGTTGTGGGGATGTACGGAGTGTAGGGGACATGTGTTAGGTTTATGTGTACGAATTCGGGGTTTTTGTTAGCCCTATAGTGAAGAAATCTCCTCTACTCGTTTATGTGAAAATGTACGCATACGTTCTGCTTGTATTCCTGTGAGAATATGTAAATGCAGTCTCCATCGGTATACTCGTTGATGTCTGATAGAATACGACAGGCTTCTAGAGGGTTCCCACAGGATGCCAGAGCCGGGCTCTCTAATAATTTTGCTCGTATTTTGCCCGGGGATGTATCTACTCGCAGTGCTTTAATCATGGAAAAGAAGAGGTAGTTCCCATGCGGAGAACTCGGGATGTCCTTATCTTGAGCAAGGGCTAGGTTCGGTTGTGCGCATTGCGACTCCTCCCTATATGCATAAAACCCTTGTGCTAACGTCGACGGGAGGTTTTCAGTGCTGACTTCCATAAGGCTGGTGACTGTTCGGCTCGAGTTTCCTTCCTCTTCGCGGTGGTTCGATCGCGGGTCGCCATCCCAAGAGTCGTTTCCCAGCTCTCTCTCGTTGGTAACTTTCGCAGGGCTTGACCTGCCTGACGACTGGGCCTCCTCATTTATTCCATCGTTATGGCTAGCTGATTCAGTGGTGAATTATTTTCCTTGGGATAAGGGGTCTCTGGCTCGCTACCAGTAAAAAGTCTGGTTTCCGATACCTCGGCTGGTTTTGTAGTTTCGGGGGTGTTGCCCCTTCGGTCAATGCATCCAGCCCGTGTGCCGGGGTCCGTTTTATTCGATTCCGGAGCCGCGTCGACGTTATTCATGCGTTTCATGCTAATATCTCTATGGCTTATCGAGGCAATGTGGTAATACCCTCGGCGCGAGCCATACTCTGCGTATGCTTGGTCCTCTTCTATATCCTCGGCGTAGGACGGCATCTCTGTATCGGGAGCTAAGTCCTCCTCGCCTTCCGATCGGTTTTCCTGTCTTTCTCTCGCGGGACTAGCGTTTTTGATTAGCGAGATCGCTGCTGAGCTTCCATTTCGCCTTAGGCATGAATGCTGAGCTGGCGGCCCTTTGTTAGGCGTAGAAGTACCCTGGGGTCGAGCGTCCTTTTCCGGATGAGCAGGTATTTCTCATACATCTATACGGAACCCCGATTAGCTATTTTTCTCTCTTTCCTCCATTTCTACCGTCAACTTTACTCTTCTCCCTTCTTTAGCGGGGCTGTTTAGCAACTGGTGCAGCCTATCCTTCACGGATTCACTCGCGGGGCCTATATTTTGTGAATCCAACGTGTCTTCGAGAGGGACTTCGTTACCCTCGCTACTTTTGTGAACGAAGGTTGTTCTGGATTGCCCCATATTCGACTCCCGCCTTCCGGTCAGACGAGCCCTTTGGGTGATGGGGTCTCCTCCTCTGAGCATAAATTTCTTGCCATTTCATTATTATTCGGAGGCCGTAGCTCCAATTCGAGGGATTCCTTCAATATTTCATCTATACGTTCCCACTCCGATTTTGACAGGTGATATCTGTAGTTCGATATTTTCGTCAGACGGACATTAGTCAGTATGCTTTCAATTCCTATGTTGTTGTGATAAGACAGTGTGTACACCTGTTTATTGTCGTGTGACTCCGTCAGCCAGTGCACTCGCACCTGGCCTTTTGATTTGAGTATGTCGCGGGTTAACTGGCAGAACCAAAAGCCGTTATCAACATTACGTAGGGCGAGAAACTCTCCTTTTTTGTACAGGGTCTGAAATTCCATTTTTCCCAGGTTTTTCTTTTCCTTTTGTTTTAATGTTTCGGGGTTTACACTTGAAAGTGGAACGATGGGCCTGTCCTGCGGGCCGTCTGATTGATCTTGTAATGAAACTTCGTTAAGGTTTGTTTCACTCGTTGGTGTCTTGGTATGAGTTTCTCCGAATTGTGGTCGTTTCCCGTATATAGGTGGTTGCGCACTTATGGCGCCTGAGACCTGCCCGACCGCTGAGGTTAATGGCGTACTGGCTGCGTGGATCCCGCCCCGCATGTTGCGCCCTTTCCTCAGGTATGCTAGTCCTTTATCTTTCTCCGTCTGAGCCACTACTGAATCTCCGTTTAGTCCTACCCCTTGCTGGATCTTCTTGCAGACGAGCAGCCTTCGCTCTGTCCTTCCTTCTGGTTGTTTCCGGTACCTCCTTGGCCCTAGAGTCCGAGTCCCCATGTTCCAGTCCGTTGACGAGTCCTCCTATCCGTCCGAGTCTGTTGAGGAGTCCAAGTTGGATATCTTTTCCTCCCGCAGGTCGCCGGAGCCTTCCCCGCTGCCCGACATTTGGGCACCGTTTTGGCCTCGGTCCCTCTGAGCATACCTTCCCGCGCCGGGTTCGTCAGTACCTGACCATTGTTCATTATTTGGATTGCGACTTTTTGTGGTGGACCTTGTTGCGTAAAGTATCCTGGACGGAGGATCATATTCGTTACAGTTATCCTCTTTCTCTTGTTTTTCTACTAATTCGTAGAGTTTTTCCCGGGGTTAGCCCGGATTTTCTTCCCCATCCCGCAAGATTGGGTTTCGGGATAGTACATCTGTGTTGTAGTTACGCGGCCCCGGTCGGTATATAATCTCAAAGTCGTAGCCGCACAATTCTGCCTTCAGCCTGTTCAACCGTAAGTCAGGTTTTTTTGTATTATGGAAATACTTCAGTGGTTCGTGATCCGTAATAACCGTGGATTTGCGACCATATAAGAAGGGCCTAAACTGTTCCTGATAGCAAGGAGCTCCCGATCGTATGTTGAATAACGTAGCTCTGGTCCCCTTAGTCAACGAGAGACATACTGGCAGGCGTGGTCTTTTCCTATTTCGCCCTGCCCTATTATGGCTCCTAGGGCAAAGTCGCTTGCATCTGTTGTTATGATGAATTCCTTTGATAGATCGGGCGCCATCAAGATGGGCTTGCTGCAGAGCGCGTCCTTTATTTTTTCGAACGCCAGTTGTTGAGCTTCCTCCCATACAAACGGCTGCTGCCCGTATGATCGCGCTCTCTCAACAGAGTTGATAGTGGCCAGGCTATTTTTGCGAATTCATTTACGAATCGGCGGTAATATCTTGCCAATCCTAGGAACTGCTTGATTTTCTTTTTACTTGTTGGGACGGGAAAATTCCGTACTACCACAATTTTCTTCGGATCTGGTCGTATTTTCCCAATTGCCGGCAATGTGACCCAGAAAGCTAGCCTCCCGTTGCAGGAATTGGCATTTACTTGGCTCTATAGTAAGGTTGGCGTCGTCTAGTCTTTTCATGAGTCGCCTAAATTTCTTTCCATGCTCTTCTAAGCCCGCCGCGAAGACTATGATATCGTCTAGATAGACGTATAATTCTACCCCCTGTAGTCCAATTAGCACGAGGTCCATTAGGCCCTGAAAGGACGCGGGCGCGTTGCGCAGGCCCATACCCATTCGCGTGTACTTATAGTGCCCGTACGGTCCGGCGAAAGCAGTCTTGTGCGCGTCTTCCAGGTCCATAGGAATTTGGTAAAATCCCGTTTTCAAGTCAATCGCTGTAATATATTGGGCCGTCGCTACGGATTCTATAATATCCGTTGTAAGTGGGAGCGAATAACTATTGCCTACGGTTATTTCGTTTAATTGGCGAAAATCTGTTACCATTCGTCATCTTTTTTCTCCATTCTTGCCACTCTTCTTGGGGACTACCCACATCATCGATGAGTAAGGGCTGTCAGAGGGTGTAATAACTCCTTCCTCTAAGCATTTTGATATTTGCCGTTGCATCTCCTCCTTTATAGCTGGCGGATGGCGGGGCCTCTTTGCTCGTACCGGCTCGTCTATTGCAGTCACTATTTTATGCGTAATTAAATGCGTCGCTTTTGGTTTTTCTCCTGGTAATCCGAAAATATGTGGCTGTTCCCTTATTAATTCTTTAATATGCACTATTTCCTCTTCATTTAAGTCTTTTAGGGTGTCAGGGTCTAGTGCTTCGAATACTTTTGTTGGCCGATCCTCTTCATCGTCCGAGAGTAAGCGAGGCACGTTTGCGTGCTCAAGTTCACTGTAATCATCTATGTTTGGTCCGCTGAATACTTTATCCTTCTCGCGCATTACTTCGCAGGGTTCTAACGTGACAATTGGAGCCTTAATTCTTACGGACTCTTCGCTGATATTGTAACAGAGAGCGTGTACTGTGCCGTCTCTATTTTCGGCTACGAAATTCCTAAATAATAACTTGGGCCTTAATTTTTGTAGGGGGACTAGCCCTACTTTCTCTTCATTATTTTGGACTCGCGAGTAAATCACCTGCCTTCTACGGGGCCGTATTATGAATTCCTCTATCCTCTTAAAGGGTATTACTAATTGCCCTGCCTCTAGGCATTTATTAGCGGCATTAACTTTGATGCCATATTTAGCTAACATGTCCCATCTTAACAGTCTGTCTGTATCTATGGGAAAATCGTTAGGGATTACGTGCGCTTCGCAGGGGAGTCCACTTAATTCTATACTTATACCTCCTATGGTAACGCATTTGCCAGGCGTGATGCCACTTATAGTAACTAACTTTTCTGTATTTATTACTCCGGTCCTGACGCACTCTTGTTTAATCAGTGACACATCTGCTCTTGTATCAACACAAAATCTATCCTTGTTTCCCCTGAGGTGTGCGCTCCTCACATTAACTGTGGGGGATCGACGTCCTTCTTGAGCGAATCTTATAGCGTATTCGGGTCTACTCGCGCTTGCCTCCTTCTTTACTTGCTCTGTCCCGCAGGACTCTGGCGCCGAGCATCCTGGAAGTTTAAATGACCGCTCGTGCTTCCTCTATACAGCTCGTCGTTGTTGGCGTTACTTTCTGCCCTATTCCGTCCCTCATCATAACGTCGATCATTGTTCCGATCGTTGTATCTCCGACTCCGTGTTCGTGTCGTTCCAAGCCGAGACTCAAAACGATGTAATGAAATACAATAAGAATGAAAGTATAACTTGTATTATTTATTAAAACACTTATACGCGAGAGAGAGATAATTTCACACGCGTTCGCGATGCGACCGATCGACGCCTACCGTGTCTACTCGAACTCTTCGCCTCTTGCGTCCGTCTACGTCCCTGATCCTTTCTCTCTTCTTCGACCTGACCCTCTCTCTTTCTGTCTGCCCTGTGGATGCGTTTCCTTCCGCCTTTATGTCTTCGCCTTCGGGTTCGTAAGTGGGGGACCATTGCTCATCGGCCGTTCGTTCCTTCCCCCTAATTCGACGTTCGATCCTCGTGTCTACGCTATTCGCTACTCTGCTGACTCGCAATAGTTGATGTCATGCGCCTTTGACTCGGCGCATTGCTGACCCGGAGTTTATGTTGAACTACGTGCCTTCCTTCTTCGGATCTGTGCGTCAATCAGCATCGTATGCTTTTTGGGTTCATGGCCGTACGCACTTGCTCACCGGGGGCTACCATTCGTAACACTAGAAAGTTCTGGTTTTTTTAATACTTAACTTTCTTTAATAGGCGAAATTAATTTGCCAGCGAGATTTTTATTGTGTTTTTCAATAATAGAAAATTGTGAAGAGAAGCATCGAGCAATTGAATACTCGCCAAGATTTGTAATGAGCGTTCAATCGATCCCAGTTTCTAGCCTAGTAAAGGCTGGTAGTGATCAAACCCTGAAGGGAATTAAACTCGTGACCAGGGATCGAACTGAGGGGTAGATTTGAACCTGTGGGGAACTGGCTAGAGTTGATTTTTTTTAGTTAAAATGAAAATTCGAAAATATCTGCAAGACAGCAACAAGCCAGTAATTGGTACTAAAACTGCATCTAAACACCATTTACTGGCAATTTAAAAAGAAAAACTAGCCAGTTCGTTTTGAAATCGAGCGATTGGTATCAAACACCCTCTGCAACTCGAACTGCGAATATATGAGTAGAATAACCAAACATCCTCTGGCATATTAAAGTTCTTTCCTTCATGACGTCACAAATGTTAATGACGCGCACATCTTTTTCCTACATAAGACACACAAACACATATATATATATATATATATATATATATATATATATATATAAGATGTTAGTTACTTTGCGTTTAAAAGGCTAAGCAAAGGGTTAATAAGGGGTTAAAAAAAGTTTAAAAAGTGATTAAAGAGTGGTTAAAGAGAGTTTAGAAAAGGGCGAAAAAATGTTAAAAGGGTATAAAATGGTTTAAAAAGGGTTCAAAAGGGTTATATATCAAACATAAAAATTAGCACGTTTTCAAATGAAATTTCAATATTGATAAATATCATTACATCATTTGTTAAACGTTTTTAATTTAAACTATCATATACGTGAATCACATAGTTTTTGTAATAAATACAAGTCCGATGTCCAAGTTTTCTGTCACCCGCGAATAAAATTTGAATATATTCTGTATCAACAACAATTGGGCGTATATTATAAGGTTTTTGTATTAATAAAGTTGATTGCATTGCAAATGATGTCTTTAATTCCAGTATTTTATTAAATTTAAATATATGCGTATCTAAAAACATACTTTCATTTCCAAAATAATTGTCTTTTGCTATAATAATAAATCTTTCCTCTTCACTTAACATTTTTGCTTAAAAAATTTTGATTTTTATCAACAGTATTTATCTATTACAATCTAAAAAAATTGCACATAAAATATTTATACAATAGGGTAAAATTTCGCATTAAGGTACTATGAGGGGAGAACGTAGAATTAAGCATGAAATACGTAACGATATAATTTTGATTTTCTTAACTCCAGGTAGTTTCAAATAATTGAATATTTTGTCTTACTATTGATACTTCTATTTATTGGAATATAACTATATTCCATATAAATATACGAGGGTCATTTGATAAGTACCTAGCCTACAAATGAAAACACCAAAATTATACAAAAAATAAAATTTATTTTTCAATGTAGTCTCCTTTTAGTTGAATACACTTGGTCCAGCGGTGTTCCAATTTTTTTAACCCCGTTGAAAAAAATGTTTTCTCTTGGTTTGCAAAATAGGCCTCCGTGGCGGCGATTATTTCGTTATTGGAGTGGAATCTCTTCCCGGCGAGTGAATTTTTTAGGTTCGGAAACAAAAAAAAGTCGCACGGAGCCAAATCTGGAGAATACGGTGGATGGGGCAGCAGTTCGTAGCGTAATTCGACCAATTTAGCCGTGGCGAGTGCAGAAGTGTGAGCCGGTGCATTATCGTGGTGGAAAAGCACTTTCTTTTTAGACAAATGGGGCCGTTTTTCTTCTAACACGGCGTCAAATCGGCTCAATAGTTCGACGTAGTACTGTCCTGTGACCGTTTTGCCCTTCTCCAGATAGCCAATAAAAATCACACCTTGAGAATTCCAGAAAACAGTGGCCATCACCTTTCCGGCCGACGGGACCGTCTTCGCCTTCTTCGGAGCAGGTTCACCGGGTAAGGTCCACTGTTTTGACTGCTCCTTGGTCTCTGGAGTGTAGTAGTGAATCCATGTTTCGTCGACGGTCACGTAACGACGCAAAAACTCTTTTGGATTGCGATTAAACAGCTCCAAACACTGCTCTGAACTGGTCACACGGATGCGCTTGTTGTCTGCAGTCAGCAAACGCGGCACCCACCTTGCTGACAGCTTCCTCATGCCTAAAATCTCATGTAGGATATGCCACACGCGTTCTTCTGAGATGCCTACTATCGCAGCTATCTCGTGCACCTTTAATCGGCGGTCTGACAAAACGATATCGTGTATTTTGTCACGTTCTCCTCCGTAGTGGCTGTTTTCGGAGCACCTGGGCGTGGATCATCAAAAACCGACGTACGACCATGTTGAAACTCGTTATACCAAAATTTAACGGTCGCCATCGAAGGAGAAGCATCCCCATACACTGCATCTAAGCGTTCTTTAATTTCACTGCGCGATTTCCCTTCCAAAAACAAGAATCGAATCACCGACCGATATTGTTCTTTCTCCATTTTTTCAAAAATCAACGGACACATTTGCTTTCACACGCTCTCAAAAATAAACTACAACTCCGATCCGGCTGAAATTTCGTATGTAACCGTTTACAGGAAGATACTGCACTGTAGTGTATTTCTGGTGCGATAGTGGCACCATCTGGCGGTGAGGCTAGGTACTTGTCAAATGACCCTCGTAGATACAATATAAAAGAACGATCGCGTACGTATTAGTGTATCCTGGCACATACCAGTGCTGTATTTGCGTGCCCCCTATTTGTGTGCCTATTCCTATGTATTAATCTCAAAGTGACGTTATGACTCGTTTGAAATATTGATTAGATTAAAGTTGTTTACAGTAACTAGAGTACCTGGCATTATCTCTTAATAAAATGATAATTTAAGCAATAACCACCATGTAAAAACATGGTAATTCTCGTGAATACAAGGACACACACATGGATAAGCCTTAAACGTCAACCCTATTAGTATAATAAAAACCGCTGCCAATTCATTGGCATTTAACTTCCTCGAACTTATCATATTGTTCCATTTACATTTTGTCACTACTTAACGTACGTAAAATACGCAAAAGAGGAGAGTTTCACACATTCCAACAATTCATATCGTTTTTTAACGATTTCTATTTGTTTTCTATCGATTTTTCGGTTTTTGAAAATTTTTTTTCGATTTTTTCGTACTTTAAAGTTAATATCTCTTATATATTCTGATTTCTTCGGAAACGTGATAAAATTTTCTATGTTTTGAAAAAAAAAACTTTTAGCTAGCTATATTATTTGTGAAGTTATTGACGAAAAAGTGATTTTTTAAAAAAATATTTTTTTAACAATAAAAAAATTGAAATATATACTTGAAAATTTTGTACAATACATTACTATACCTAAATTATAACTGAAAAAATTTTGGTGCCGAAATCTAACTTAATATAAAAAATATGGCGATTCGAAAAAAAAAAATTTTTATTTTTTACCTCAAATATTTCAAAAATTTACGGAATAATCGATCCAGCCAACGAACTCGACCAACGTATACATAAAATCTATATCTCCTTAAAATTTCAAAACAATTAAGGCAATTTTATTCCAGTTATCGTTCGACAAAGAAAACGACGTTTTCTTATAAATTATTTTTTTTCTCGGAGAATAATCTCAATCTAGACTTGAAAATTTAGTAAAACATAGGTTTTTATATAACATATATGGGATGTTTCAGGTAAAGTGATAGGGTCAAAATTTTAAAATCGCTGGAAACTCATTTACTTTTAGTTTTTTATGAAAAAAAATGTCCCTCAAATTTTAGGTCCATATTTGCATAAATAAAAAAGTATACAACATTGAAAATTCACCGGTTAAAATCCAAGTTTATTCATTTCTTTACTCAAAATCTTGAAACTTTTTATGTAGAACATTGATAAAAAGAGCGACGTTGGCTCAGTGGTTAGCATGCTAGTCACGGAAACAACGTCGTTCCAGTGGTCGTGAGTTCGATTTTGCAACTTTTGGTTAAAATCCAAGTTTATTCATTTTTTTACTCAAAATCTTGAAACTTTTTATGTAGAACATTGATAAAAAGAGCGACGCTGGCTTAGTGGTTAGCATGTTAGTCACGGAAACAACGTCGTTCCAGTGGTCGTGAGTTCGATTCCCAGCGAAATCACTCGGATTTTTTTCGAGCTGTTTTTCAGCGGGAAAAGTACCAAGGCACCGGCTGCTTTAAGGCAGGGTTTTCCCCGGGATTTCCCTTCAGTGAAATCCAGGGTTTTCCCTTGCTTTTCAGGCGCAAGCCTGGGTGAATGTGAAGTACTGTTAGGGAAATAGGAAGGTCGACAAGGTAGGTAGGTCGATCCGATGCACTAGGCAGGTAGCGCTAGCCTTACCGGCGCACAGTAGGCAGAACTGGAAAATTTTGTGTCAAAATCGTAGAACTTCGCGAAAAAAATTTTTAGCGACTTAAAAATTTAGCAACTTACAGATGAGCTTGTGTACAATTGAGGAAAATTATTAAATAAAGAAAAAAAATTGCTGAGATATTTGAATCGAATGTATAGCATTCGAAAGAGCATTAAAATACCTATATTTTCTAAAAAAAAAATTTCTCTAGCTATCACGGTTCTTTTGTTATTAACAAAAACGTGTTTTTTTTTCTTAAAAAGCTTACAATTCCTAAACTAAACGGTCAATTTTCTTGAAAAAAATTATGATAATGCAAAATATAAATAGCTATAATCTGTAAAAATTTGAATCCATTTTGTCGACTAGTTTTTGAGAAAAAAATTGAAATGTGAAAAAAATGAGTTTTGTATGTACAACGATTACGGGAGTAAAATTGACTTAATCGCTTCAAAATTTCTTGTAGACGTAGATTTTGGATAGTTCTCGGTCGAGTTCGTTGGGCAAAATGATTTGTCCATAAATTTCAGAGATATTTGAGGTTAAAATTTTTTTAACCTTTTTTTCAAATCGTAATTTCTCGAGAATGGCTCTATGTATCTGAGTCGAATGGGAAGCATTCGAATGAGAATTAAAATACCTATATTATCAAGAAAAATAATTTTTCTAGCTATCACGGTTCTTTTGTTATTAACAAAAACGTAAACATTGAAAAATGAAAAAAATGAGTTTTGTATGTCCAACGATTACTGGAGTAAACTTGACTTGATTGTTTCAAAATTCCTTGAAGAGGTAGATTTTGAATAGTTTTCGGCTGAGTTCTTTGAGCAAAATGATTCGTCCATAAATTTCAGAGATATTTGAGGTTACGATTTTAAAAAATTTTTTTCCAAATCGTAATTTCTCGAGAACGATTTGATGTATCAGCTACAGATTTATAGACAATTTTGTGTGTGATATAGATATTATGTATGTGAATCTTTATCAAGATCGTATGATTACTTTTTGAGATATTTGATATTCAAAATTTTCGTATTTTACAAAGTTATTTTCGTTGTTGCATGATAACTAGAGAAATTGTTATAATTTCTTTGAAATTTGGTGGTGATGTAGAATATGTATGTTATGTATTATATATGTTCTTAAGGTAAAAAAATTCGTTTAAGAATTTCAGAGATATTTGAGATCGAAACTATTTTAGCACTCTTTTCAAATCGCATTTTTTCAGCTTCAAATCGTGAACAGCTGTATATATACTAGAAAATGGAAATGACGCGTGCTCGCGTGCGTGTTGTTTACTTGCTTTTATTTTTTATTAAAGTTAATTTACAGCGCGCTTTTCTCACCATACAAAATAAAGTATTAAATTTTAAAATTGGAATTAAAAATTAATTAAAGGAATCAGTAAATTAAGTTTGAGGAAGCTACGTGCCAATGAATGGGCAGCGGTTTTTAAATTATGTGTGAAAAATAAATACAATAATTGATTGTAATATTATCGTCAAAACCTTTTAAAATTCCTAAATAACCTTTACTTCAAATTATATTTTCTTTGTGAAATTTCACACATAAGGTACGTGTATCTAGTAGTACGCTGTCCGTATTTGTGTGCTCTTTCTGCAATTTCCAATCTAAGAAAAAGGTTCTAACCTTAAAATTAATAAATGGCTATTACAAATCAAAAGCAGGTACATAACACACGTGCATAGCGCATAGCGCATGTCATTTCCATTTTCTAGTATACATAAATGCGTTCCCGAATAATTACGATTTTGAAAGAGGGCTAAAATAATTTTAACCTCAAATATATCTGAAATTCATAAACGAATTCTTTTACCCTAAGAACTCTTCTAATAAATAATATACAAACTCTACATCTCCATCAAATATCAAAGAAATTAAAATAATTTTAATGTAGTTTTATTGTGCGACAACAAAGAAAGTCATTTTCAAAAATACTAAAATTTTAAATATCAAACATCTCAAAAAATAACCATATAATCTGAATGAAATTTCACACAGGTATTGCCTGTATCGCATACAAAATAGTCCTTAAATTTCAAGCTGATACATGAAGTCGTCATTGAGAAATTACGATTTTGAAAAAAACTTAAAAGAATTTTAACCTTAAATATCTCTAAAAATCATGAGACAATTCTTTTACCTAAAGAACTTATACGATAATATATAGACTCTACATCTCCACAAAATTTCAACAGGATTAAACCAATTTTTGTTTTCTCTAGTTATCATGCGACAAAGAAAATAACTTTGTAAAATACGAAAATTTTGAAAATCAAATATTTCAAAAAGAAAATTCGCACACATATTGTATATATCACATGCAAAATTGTCTATAAATTTGGAGCTGATACATGGAGCCGTTCTTGAGAAATTACGATTTGAAAAAAAGGTTAAAAAATTTTAACCTCAAATATTTCTGAAATTTCTGGACTAATCATTTTGCCCAAAGAACTCGACCGAGAACTATCCAAAATCTACCTTTACAAGGAATTTCAAAGCGATTAAGTCAATTTTACTCCCGTAATCGTTGCACATACAAAACTCATTTTTTTCACATTTCAATTTTTATCTCAAACTAGTCGACAAAATGGATTCAAATTTTTACAGATTATAGCTATTTATATTTTGCATTATCATAATTTTTTTCAAGAAAATTCCGTTTAGTTTTAGAGTTGTAAGCTTTGTAAGAAAAAAAACACGTGTTTGTTAATAACAAAAGAACCGTGATTCTTTATCTAATAATTTTCCTCAACTGTACACAAGCTCATCTGTAAGTTGCTAAATTTTTAAGTCGCTAAAAATTTTTTTCGCGAAGTTCTACGATTTTGACACAAAATTTTCCAGTTCTGCCTACTGTGCGGTGGGGAGCCGGTCCTGAAATATGGACCTTTTTGGAGAGGCTTACCCTGGAAGACGGACCCGATGCCTCCTCCGGGGGCAGAGAGTGGTGGCTTAACTAACACGGTGCGAGACTGAAATATGTCCTCACCGGAAATGTCTTCCAGGAGGGTTCTAAAAATAGGTCGGATAATATGAGAGGAAAAATAGTGAGGTTATAGGATTGGACGGTACTTCCACACCCAGGTGATGGAAGGCCCCCGCCAGCTAGGCCAATAGGCTGCGGCGGTAATGAGGAAAAAAGAATGTAGAACATTGATTGGGAAAAAGTTTGCATTTTATTTATAGAATACACCAGTATTTTTTTATGACCCTATTTGAAAGTCTCTGATTGGTTGCTTCTTACAATAAAGATACCGCAACCCGAACTCTCGGATTTCAATAATTTTAGGATATGTTGTAGTACTTTAAAAAGCAAGTGACACGTATTTTTTTTATCTGCTAATTCGTTGATTTAAGGAGTGAAAATGACCCTTAAAGTTTACCCCCAAAACCAGTATTTTTTGTATATCTCCGAAACGAATTGGAATTTTTTGATGAATCAAACACCAGTTTATTTGTTATAAAAAGACGCTTATATGGACGTGAATTTTATGCTAAGGTGTTGCAACCCTTATTTTTTATAAGGGTGAATGTCATTTTTTTAACGTTTATTTTGGCATATATATTATTAAAGTTTCTGAAATTGATTAAAAGTTGTACTATTATCAAGTAAATTAATAAACTAAATTCACGTGTTATTGAATTTTTGAAGAAATTCATTGCAAGGGGTGACTTACCCCTAAAAACAGTTTTTTTTTGTATATCTCCGGAACGAATTGGAATTTTTTGATGAATCAAACACCAGTTTATTTGTGATAAAAAGACGCTTATATGGACGTGAATTTTATGCTAAGGGGTTGCACCCCTTATTTTTTATATGGGTGAATGTGATTTCTTAGCGTTTATTTTGGCATAGAAATTATTAGAGTTTCTGAAATTGATTAAAAGTTGTACTATTGTCAAGTAAATTGAAAACTAAATTCACGTGTTGTTGAATTTTTGAAGAAATTCATTGCAAGGGGTGACATCCCCAAAAAACGTTTTTTTTTATATCTTCGGAACGAATTGTAATTTCGGGATGAATCAAACGCCAGTTTATTTGTTATAAAACTACGCTTATATGGGCATGAACATTATGCTAAAGAGTTGCAACCCTTATTTTTTATAAGGGCGTATTTGATCTTTTTAAGGTTTATTTTATCATAGAAATTATTAAAGTTTCTGAAATTGATTAAAAGTTGTACTGTTATCAAGTAAATTAAAGACTAAATTCGAATTTGAATTTTTGAAGAAGTTCATTGCAAGTGGTGACTTACCCCCAAAAACCGTTTTTTCAATATCTCGGGAACGAATTGGAATGTTTTAATGAAACAAACGTCAGTTTATTTCTTATTAAAAGACGCTCACGTCGACGTGACTTTAATTCTAAGGGATTGAAATTCCTATTTTGGTAGGGGTTATTGTGACTTCATAAAAATTTTTTTAGCATACAGAAATTGCTAACAGAACCCAACCAGAACTCTCCGATTTCAATAATTTTTGAATATGCTGTCATACATTAAAAAATAAGTAAAACGTATTTTTTTATCTGCTAATAAGCACATTTATGGGGTGAAAAATTATTTTAAAAAATCTATTTTTTTAAACACATTTCTTTCACAAGAACTACAAAATAATCTTATGGAATGAGAAAAAATATTTCTGTGTATTAAATTCTGTGGCGGTTTTTACATGTGCAGTGTAACATAATATTTTTTGAATTATTCTTATACATGAAATTTATGCTGGTAATTATGAATTAAGAAAATAAAACTGACACGTGTTATTTCGAGAAAAATACTAAATTAACGATAACTACCCCCAAAGGTCAACCTCGGGAAGAGATTTTTTTTAATATATCTCGATTTCTAATTAATATTTTGGTGCGAGATAAATTGAAAGCTGGTTTTTATTGAAAAATGAGGCTATTTAATGTAGCTTTAGCAGTAGCACTGCAACCCCTACCTTTATTTAAAAAATCTACGTTTTGAAACATATTTATATCACAAGAATTGCTATAGTTTAAAAATATTAAGAAAGTTTTAATTCCTGTTGTTATTTTGTAACATTTTCTTATTTTCCTAAATTCGTATCAATCGTGAAAGAGGAAAATCATCTTAAAATATATGAAAGCATATTTTTGGTTAGATAAAAAAATGAAGTGATCAATACGTTTCATTGTCTGTATTTTCTTGTATGAAATTTCTACAGTAATGGTAATCTTCATAGAAGTGTTTAAAACATAAAGATTTCTTGCACAACCACAGCGACAACGGCAACATTTGTACATCCTTCTACTTCACAATGAATATTGCAGGAATCTCCAAAACTATAATCAACTGGATTTTCAAATATTTCTGTTTTTTCATCTATATAGCCACTCTTAAACCAGGAATATTTAAATATATTGGTGAAGAAAATTGGTTATGTACTAACGATTATAGTTTTATGATTTCATTTCTTTTATGTAAATTTAAATCATGATCTATTAGTATTACGTTATCTGAAAATTTACGAACAAAATTTTTCCACATACGAAATCCATACACATCTAGTGGTTGGATTTTACTCGTTGTTCCAATTTTATTTGGTGGCATTGTGTTGAAATAGTTCAAAGGGTTTGTTCAAATAAACCACTCTCTTAGTGTAAAACAATAACGAACTCTATTACAGCTTGTGAACAGCTCTCTCTCTTTTACTTCCGTCTCGGGCGGAGGACGACAGCCAAGTGACGCTCCCGCTTGCTTTCACTATACGCTTACCTATTCTTGTGTGGGGTGGTGCTGCGTACATACTTTCTATCTCTCTGATATAAATGTACCCTCTTATTCTGACACGCCTCCTTACATTTATATCTTTCACAATACAAGAATCTCTAAATTAAATTCAGTAGTTCTCGCAATTTTTTAAATCTCAATTTGCCAAGAGCCTTTGTTAATATATCTGCCAAAATTTTTTTCTGAATTTACTTTAACAACATTAATCAAACCTTTTACATAATTTTCATTCACAAAATGATAATGTACTACAATGTACTTTTATTTCTTAGTAAAATTTCCGTATTTCGCAATACTTACAGCGCCAGAATTATCCTCATATATATTTACAGGTTTCTTAATTTCTAAAGCAAAGCTACTTAACACATCTTTAACTAAAAGTATCTCACTTACAGCTCTGACAGTGCAACATATTCTGCAGCTGTCGATGAATTAGTAACACTACCTTGTTTCCTAGATTCCCAGTGTATTACATTTCCATACAATTTTACAACATACCCAGTTGTCGATTTCCTATCTACGCAATCTCCTGCCCAGTCTGCATCTACAAAACATTCAAGAATATCTACTTTATGATTTTTCTTATATCTCAATTTTAAATCATTAGTTAAGTATAAATATTTTAAAACTCTTAAGGCATACTTATGGTGCGTCTCATCATAACAGTTCTGAAATCTACTGAAGTAATTAACACTGTAACTCACATCTAATCTGGTTCCTGAATTTATATACAAAAGTGCTCCAATCAAATTTCTATATTTTATTTTCTCATTCATTTCTTGAGCAGGTTCTAACTTTAAATTCTGCTCCATTGGAGTCTCATACAATTTTGCTTGTTCAATCTGATATTTTCTAGCTAATGATGCAATATATCTTTCCTGATCTAAAGACATTTCATTTTTATTTTCGTCATATTCAATATTGATTCCTAAATACGTACTTACTTTACCTAAATCATTCATTTGAAAACTTTCTTTTAACATACCTTTTATGAAATTCAAATTTTGTCTATTCTTACAACAAATCAATAGATCATCCCCAAATATAATTAAATATATAATCTCATCTCTTTTGTCTCAGAGTATATAAATAGTAATCATGTTCGCTTCTTACAAAACCTAATGAAATTAAATAACTATTAAGATATTCATATCAAGCTCTCGGGTTTTCTCGCAAACCATACAATGCTTTAATTAAGGAGGTTGGGTAGCTCACAGCATGCGGGGTGTGGGAAGGGGGTCCCTTCGCACCGCGCGCCGCGCCCCGCTTACCGCGCACCCCCTCTCGCAGCCAACGAACTCGATCGTGTATTTACGTTTTGCCGCAGTACTCGGAATCGACATTGTCTATCGCATTCAGATTTAAACATTCTTCAGTATATTTGTTGAAATGCCAGTGTCTTTTTGGATCATTCTTATCATTTTTAAAGAATTGCATCCTAAGTGTTCTGTGTTTCATCAAGGTTCTTCCAAAATAACCCGTGTATAAGAGTTGAACTTTGAAGTTGAATAATTTCATAATCGAATTGATAAACGATCAGAAATTTCGCACACTTATAGGAAATCAATCAAAAAACAACATATTACATTTTTGGAATGATATTATCTTTTTTATTTTGGTAACCAAACTCCTTAACAAACATACTTTCTCAGTACCATCCTCATACCCTTCAGGCTGCTTTACAAATACTTTTGACATAACTTTGCCATTTAAAAACGCTGTCTCAACGTCCATTTTCTCAACTAACAATCAATTCTGACATCTATATGACAATAACACTTTCAAAGTCTGAGTTTTCGCAACAGGTGAATAAATATCATCCAACATCTCTTTCTGTTGATAACCTCTTACTACAATTCTAGCTTTATATACATTTTCGCTTTTCTTAGTATAAATCCATTTTAAGTCTAATACTTTTTCATTTTTTGGTTTCCCAACTAATTCCCAAGTTTTATTTTTCTTTAAACTATTTATTTCTTTATTCATTGCTTCTTGCCAAAAACTAGATTCATCACATTTAATAGACTCTTTAAAATTTACTGGACTATCAGCACTACAATAATTTACATATATACATCCACTATATATAAAGTTATCACCAAATCTACCAGGCCTTTTCATATTTCTTTGAGACCTTCTTAATTCAAGTACTTCTTCTACTTCGTGTTTATCATTTTCGTTTACATTTTTTAAACTTTCATTTTCTTTAACGCTTACATTTTCAATCCTTTCCTTTTCACTATTTACATTTAAATCCTTATTTTCAAAATCATTATCAGTTAAGCCAATGCACTTCACATCTTCCTCAACAACACCAACATGCCTTGCTACAATGACTGTATTGTTTATTAAAACTCTATACCCTGTCACATCATATCCTATCAAAATTCCTAAATCTGCTTTTCTATCCTATTTTGAATTTCTTTTACCTTCAGGTACTCTAACAAATACTTTACTTCCATACAATTTTAAATACTTCGTGTCTGGCTTTTCATTAAAAAATATCTCATAAGGAGATTTATTTCTTTCTAGCGTGTTTGCTATTGTCCTGTTCTTTAAATATGCTGCTGCGCAGACTACTTCTGGCCAGTACCTTTTCTCTACCTCGGACTCAGCTAGCAAGCACCTAGTACTATCCATGATTGTTCTATTGTATCTCTCTGCTGTACCGTTGAGCTCATACACATAAGGTGGACACGGCTCTAACTCAATCCCCTTTTTTTCTAAATAATCTATACATGTCTCTATTCAAATATTCAGTGCCATTATCACATCTCAGTTTCTTAATTTTCTTTCCAGTCATTCTCGAATAAATTTATATATTCATCAAACTTATCATATACTTCACTTTTTGACTGAATCGGATAAGCTTTGGCTACTTTACTGTAATCATCAATAAACGTAAGAAAGTATTTCTCCCCTTTATAACCTTCTGAATGCGGCCCATTTAAATCTGTGTGTACTATCTCTAAAATGTCTTTTGCTCTTTTTCTATTATTATCAAAAGGAATGTTGTGCATTTTATTTTCAATACACGTAACACATTTAAAATAATCTGACTCTACTTCATTTGGCAAACCTTCCAATATATGATTTTTACACATAGTATTTAAGTAACTAAAGTTAACGTGTCCTAACGTTCTCTGCCACTTCTCTTTTAAAGTCATTTTATCATTTTTAACTGTCAAATTTGATTCTCTACCTCTTTTAATAAAACTAGTCATTCTATAAATTCTATTTGTTTTCCAAGCTATTGCAATCAATTCATTATTATCATTATAAATTTTAGAACTATCTCCAATTGACACAATTTTGTATTTATCAGTTATTTTAGCAAAACTAATTAAGTTCCCGCCGGTTAGAACTCGATCCTCGCTATTGACTGGCTTCTCGTCCGCTAGCGCCTTCTCGCTGCTGCGACCGGCCTCTGCCGCCTCCTCGGTGCGGCGTTCCTCGATTCCACGAACTCTTATATGTTGGGCAATCGTACTGTATGTGTCCTTGACCACTACATACATAACGTGTCCTTTTCTTTTCTTCTTTCTTTTTTTCGAACACAAAAGCGTTCGACCTTGGATTTTCACTTGCACTTTGTTTTTTCTGAAACTCTAATGCTACTTTTGACTTTACATATTCCACTGTTTTTTCATTTTCCATTAAAGCATCTATTACATCAACTACATGTGACATACTTTCAGGCAATGCTAATAAAAAATAATTCAATTTATCTTCCCTTGTCACTTTTTCTCCTGCATTACATAATTCATTTACTAATTTTTCAAAGTTATTATAAAAGTCTGTCGGATTTTCATTTTCTTCCATTCTCAAATCGAGTAGTTTTCTTTTACATAATAATTTCACAGCACTACTTTTAACTAAACAATTTTCATCTAATTCCATAGAATTTCTTTGTCACTCATTATTAAATAGTTTTGGAAAGGTTCGATGTTAATGAGTACATTAAGTTACTATTTGTACAACGTTTCGATAACTGTTTTGTTATCCTTATCAAGCACTAGAATTTATTAAAATATGGAGATAAATACAAGTCAATAATTAAAATACATACAAATAAACAATTTGCTCGTCATTCTTACCTAAAATTACAATCATTATAATGTTAAGACATCGTCAAATTAATAAAATTGTGTTTTTGTTTATCTAAAAATATAGAAACAATAGTGAAAAATCA
Organism: Torymus aiolomorphi; assembly: GCA_036365515.1. NCBI lineage: Eukaryota > Metazoa > Arthropoda > Insecta > Hymenoptera > Torymidae > Torymus > Torymus aiolomorphi. The sequence continues at coordinate 117,844,240 of CM070873.1, forward strand.
GACGGAAACCTTGCACAAAGGTGAGAAGTCAAATTGATTACAACTGTTACCTTGCTTTCTTGGTAAAAACAAAATAAACATCGTCAATTGTATTAAAAGCTATGCACACTTTTTAACTCACATTAAGATAGGACAGTAACTGAATAAATTAACATATAATAAACCAAACAATAATAAATTAACACAAAGGAAATCAAAGGCAGTCAGACTACGTTAAGAATATGTAAACAGAACTAATAAATTTGAATATAGTCAAGTGATCAATACCAACGTCAATTAACTACGTATATGACATAGTAATTGACACAGTATATCAAAGACAACATTAAAATCTAATTAATTTATAATTCTTATCTAAACAGGTAGATAAGGCCAGTTTAGTTAAAACTTTATTGTTAGTGTCCTAAAAATCAGTTTGTCAAAAACAAAAAGTAAACCTTAAATTGTACCAATAAAAATACAGTTATATTCAATTTATTTGATTCTTTTCAATTTGTTCAATAATTGGGAATAATGGTTGCTTACTTTATTATTATAATAATAATTAGTTTGTGTCAATTCATTCTTATGGTATTTTTTGTTAAAGTAATTATTATCATTCCAACGATTCATTACTTTTTGAACAATTTTTTGTAGTTTGCTTAAAGGATTACATTTAACTTGCGTATAAGTACTTTTATCTAATAATAACGCCTCCATTTTTCGGTTATATTGTTCATTGTCAATGGCAACAGTTACATTACCTTTATCGGCCATTGTGAAAAAAACATCATTAGTCTTTAAAAAAGTCTTGGTTTTCTTCAACCTTTGTGCAAAAATTCTATCTTCATAAGTAATATGCTTTTTCTTATTCATATGCCCCTTAATACTATTAATAATGTTATTTCTGATGGTTTCACTATTCTCATTGTTAAAATCATGGGAGTCAAGCATATTTTCCATATTTTTAATCATATCAACAATTGATTTTTGGTTATTTATGTTAACAACATCATTGAATTTTTGACCTAATGATACTACTTCAACTATTTCTTTTGGTATATCAATGTCCGTTAAGTTACAAAACCATTTGTTTGTGTTCTTACTGTTTGTAGTGTTGTTTACAATATTATGATTATTTACTATTTCGCTATTGTTTCTAACGATTCTATCAGTATTTTTGATTATGTGATTAAATTTCTTTATGTATTTATCATTGGACCTATTATATTCTAATGTTGATTTTTTATTTTGAGTTTCTATGAATTTGCTTAAATTATGGTGTGGTAATGGTAACATATGATGTTTTTTTCACAATGGCCGATAAAGGTAATGTAACTGTTGCCATTGACAATGAACAATATAACCGAAAAATGGAGGCGTTATTATTAGATAAAAGTACTTATACGCAAGTTAAATGTAATCCTTTAAGCAAACTACAAAAAATTGTTCAAAAAGTACTGAATCGTTGAATGATAATAATTACTTTAACAAAAAATATCATAAGAATGAATTGACACAAACTAATACAATTCTATCTAAGATTTACGGACTCCCAAAAATACATAAAAAGGAGAGTCCCTTAAGGCCTATTGTGTCATGCATTGCAAGTCCCACCTATAAAATGTCAAAAACATTAGACTCTTTAATACGTAATAGTATTCCTAAACCGAATTCATACCTGAAAAATAGTTTTGATTTAATCGAAAAAACGAAAGATATTATCATTCCTAATGATCATACTATTATTTCTTTAGATGTGACATCACTTTTTACTAATGTACCCCAGGAATTGGTTATTAAAGGCCTAGAAAAACGATACAAGTACATGACACATCTTAATATACCATTGAACGAAATAATTGAGACTTCTAGATTCCTGATGAACAATACATTTTTTCAATTTAATGGAAATTATTATAGACAAATATTCGGGTCTCCAATGGGTAGTCCCATTAGCCCTACCTTTGCAGACATAGTGATGGTTGATTTAGAAGAAGAATGTTTAAAAGAACTTGATTTTGTTCCAATTTTTTATTATAGATATGTAGATGACATTATTGTTTGTTTACCCAAAGAGAAGATTTCACATATATTGGAAATCTTCAATAGTTACCATGAAAAATTGAAATTCACACACGAAATTGAACAGAACAACACAATCAGCTTCTTAGAAGTGAATCTCATAAAAGAAAACAACAAAATTATTACAGATTGGTATAAAAAACCTACCTCCTCAGGTAGATTTTTAAACTTCAAATCACACCATCCTATGTCTCAAAGAAGGGCAATGGTCTACAATTTAGTTGACAGAGCACTATTATTATCACATAAAAAATTTTGGGAAAAAAACATCTGTCTGGTAAAAGAATATCTACATAATAATAACTACCCTGCTAACTTTATTGAATATCATGTGAAAAATAGAGTCAATAAAATTAAATATGACAATTCTAATAACAATAATAATAATAGGGATCACACAAAAGTTATTCTAAGTTTATCTTACATACCAGACACCTTTGAAGAAGTCTCCAATAATTAAAGGAAATTTGGTATAAAAACTGTTCCAACAATAAATAATAATCTCAGCAAAGTCATAAAAAGAAAGAAAGATACACAGGAGAAAGACGAGAAAACGAATATTGTTTACAAAATCGAATGTAATGATTGTAATGCTAGTTACGTAGGAGAGAGTAAACGCATGTTAAATACTAGATTAAAAGAACACATTGCGAATACTAAAAAAGATGATGACAAAAAATTTGTAATTAATAGTCACATCAACAATTATAAACATAAGTTTAACTTTGATAATGCTAAGATACTTTATACCGAAAGTTGTTGGAAAAAAAGATTAATTTCTGAAATGATTAACATCAAATTACAAGACAATCCTATAAATATAAAAGAAGACACTCAGAAATTAAGCAACCATTATTCCCAATTATTGAACAAATTGAAAAGAATCAAATAAATTGAATATAACTGTTATTTTTATTGGTACAATTTAAGGTTTACTTTTTGTTTTTGACAAACTGATTTTTAGGACACTAACAATAAAGTTTTGACTAAACTGACCTTATCTACCTGTTTAGATAAGAATTATAAATTAATTAGATTTTAATGTTGTCATTGATATACTGTGTCAATTACTATGTCATATACGTAGTTAATTGACGTTGGTATTGATCACTTGACTATATTCAAATTTATTAGTTCTGTTTACATATTCTTAACGTAGTCTGACTGCCTTTGCTTTCCTTTGTGTTAATTTATTATTGTTTGGTTTATTATATGTTAATTTATTCAGTTACTGTCCTATCTTAATGTGAGTTAAAAAGTGTGCATAGCTTTTAATACAATTGACGATGTTTATTTTGTTTTTACCAAGAAAGCAAGGTAACAGTTGTAATCAATTTGGCTTCTCACCTTTGTGCAAGGTTTCCGTCTGATTTTTCACTATTGTTTCTATATTTTTAGATAAACAAAAACACAATTTTATTAATTTGACGATGTTTTAACATTATAATGATTGTAATTTTAGGTAAGAATGACGAGCAAATTGTTTATTTGTATGTATTTTAATTATTAACTTGTATTTATCTCCATATTTTAATAAATTCTAGTGCTTGATAAGGATAACAAAACAGTTATCGAAACGTTGCACAAATAGTAACTCAATGTACTCATTAACATCGAACCTTTCCAAAACAATTTTCATCTAATTTATCAATCATTTTTTTGGCACTTTCTTCTGAAATCATTAATTCTAGCTGTGTATTCGTAATACTGTTCACAATATAATTTTTGGCTCTTATCTCTTTCTTCTTCCAGTCGGCCTCTCCTATTGCCGTCGGTCTTTCATCATTCTCAATAACTTCACTACATTCTTTAAATTCTAAGAACAATTTTAACTTGTACTTCCACTTGTCGTAGTGCGTTCCATCAAATACTTGCAGCGTGAATCCTTTGTTCTCCGATGCCATCTTGTTTTCAACAGAAACTTTTTCTTCTTTTACTTCTCTATTTTCTGTATCAAAAAACTCTTCCTCACTTTTGCTTTTAGTTTCGACTAACTTTTTTCCGTTTTCACCCATGCGTTTTCCTTTGTTCTCGCGCTTACCACGCGCTTAACTTGAAAAACTTTTTAATTATCCCTACACAACTCGAGAGTCGATGTAGAGGATAAGGGAATTCCACGAACCAACCAGGCACTCTACTATCATGTTGAAATAGTTCAAAGGGTTTGTTCAAATAAATCACTCTCTTAGTGTAAAACAATAACGAACTTTATTACAGCTTGTGAACAGCTCTCTCTCTTTTACTTCCGTCTCGGGCGGAGGACGACAGCCATGTGACGCTCCCGCTCGCTCTCACTATACCCTTATCTCAACAACGACAAGCATAGGCTTGTGTAGGGTGGCGCTGCGCACATACTTTCTATCTCTCTAATATAAATGTACCCTCTTATTCTAACACATTGTTTCCTCTATAACTCTATCGCAGTGGACGCTCCAAGAATCAATTAACAATATTGTATTGGGACCTACATTTTTATAAAATATTTTATTTCAACCAAATTTTAAACAGATCGGAAATTATAATAATTTTATTTGTAAATTTATTTACTATAATATTAAATAAAATTAAAAATATATACTTACTTGTTAACTTTCTAGATTTAGACGCTTCTACGTGAACATTTTCTGGCCTGAATAAGCTGGCTTCTACAGTAGGTCCAAACTGACCACTGGTTTCCTTTAAATCAAGAAAAAGTGGTGACAGTGGTTGTCCTGTAGCTGATATAAGTGGCTGTATGGTATAACTGTGTGTGGTAGATGATATTGACTGCACTACACACTGCACTTGTTTTTCTCCTTCAACTGCTAGTGTTCTTCCAGAGTGCATTTCTATTTGGAATCCACATTGATCAGAATTATACATATTCTAAATTCCAATTGCTGATGCACACGATTTAACGTCGGTAACAACCGCATCTGTCTTCCGTTCTAGTTCTGAAATGCTTTCTATTATTTTTTTGGTAATAAACTTATTCACTTTTCTAGATACTATTCTAGGAGCAGCCTTGAACTTTGCTAGCCAGTGTTTCGAAGCTTTAAATCTAATACCTTCTAAACCTATTTCCTGCCGAGCTTGCAAAACCCATCGCCGTATATCGTGGTCATGAATAATAAAACCAGCTCCTAATGCAGCATGAAAATTATCCAATGTATATTGACAAATTCGTGCGATTTTTCTGTGTAGATACCACCTTTATTAATTGTATTATGCAGCTGACTGATCGATTTAACTTTTCTAAATCTATTCTGTACAGTTTTAAGATTTAAGTTGGTCTTTTTTTGCCACTTCTCCAAAATTCTACGGCTCTTTGCTTATATTCCAAACTCAATTCTTCATCATCCATTATACACTGATCGATGGATGCTTCTGGAAGATCAGGAATGTGATGTCTTACTTCATCCTCGATTATTTTTGCATCGTGATCTTTATACTCTTCTTAAAAATCCAATGATTCCCCATCAATAATTTCAATAGCATTAAAATCACTTGAAGAATCTATTAAAATAGACTTGATTCTCTCTGGTAATTGAATTTCTTTGTAATTTATAGTACTCTCTGGTATTTTTAATGTTTGGAAATATGCTAATAATAAGTTTATAACATTCAACGGATTGATTTTCACTTTTTAAATCTAAAATAAAAAATACTGAATTAATAGGGATTACGATTTTATATTGGATAATTAAAAAATAATAAATAAGTGATCAAAATAAATGTAAAACATTTTATTATGCAGTGGTTTCTCAAAATATCGGTTAATATGGTTCTTTTTGCAATATTTTAAAAATCGAAATATAGAATTTTTTTTTTTAATATTTACTTTCAATTTATAATTTGTTTCTATATAATACATCATAAATGAGTTTAATAGTTGCTTGAATATACTAGATATAATTTGTTAAACATCGTGAGTAGATATATCCTCGCCATGGCCCGTCATAACAAACTAGATACATATATAGTACGTGTGTTTACGGATGTGCAAATTATTTAAATTTGGATTTTATTGATAATCTGTCAATGGCGTTGGATTCTTCGTGTTAAAATACGTATAGATTTCGAAAATGGCAGGAATAAGTTGAAAATTAATGTGTAAAAAATTACCAATATTTATAACCTAAATCTGTAATTTTCGGAGTATTCGCGCGGAGTTTTCAAACTCTATGCATATTAGATGACGACAAATACAACTGAAATATTGGATTAACAAAAAAAGTAGAAATTCATGAATGATTTGTAACAGAAAAATTGTCTTAACTACGAACATGATAACGATGTAGCAGCTGAGGCCTTATATTTTCAGCCGAAAGAAATGACTCATTTAAAATTTTTCCATTTGGATTTTTTGTTCATCTGTTAATCAAAAGTTGAATTTGCCGTGTCAAAAACCGTATAGATTTCGAAAATCTTATAAATACGTTGAAGATCGTTGAAAATTAATGTTTAAAATATGTAACTCTTAATAATCTAAATCTTTAATTTTCAAGTTATTTGCACGATTTTCAGACTCTTCACATATTAAAATTAATAAGATTTAATGAAATTGAGAATTTTAAAATATTGATAAATAAATTTATGTGAGTAAAGATTAAACTCAAATGATATTAGCTGAAAAACAGTTGATAAAATACTTACGTAGTTAGAAAGAAAATACAAAATAGTCCAATTTTTCATGTACATGTTCTTCAACTTACACATTTCTTATTATTATTAGTTGCTGCTTCCAATGAGATATAAAGTTGATTCGCATCAATATAATAAAATTCTTTATAACTTTTTTTGCAAAGAACTTATTCGGACAGAAATGTTAACTTTACGTTATTAAAGTAGCTTAGGACGTATGTCTTCCTGTCGATACATATTATCAGGTGACAAGCAAAATACAAAATACTAATAAATATAAAATGTAAATAACTAGTCAAATATAAATATTTAGAAGTAATTATTTCTCGTGCAATTTACAATAATAAGGAAAGAGATGTTTCGCGGTCTGATGCTTAATGCTTTCTGCTCAGTCACATATTAGGTGGGTCTGTTCCGTAAGCTTACTCATTCATTAGCTTTTAGCTTTATTTTGTATTTACGTATTATTTTTAGACGAGCACCTGGTTTGCATAACAGGGATAGAATGATTATTTTTGTAACTTCATCCAATGAAAGTGATATGCATACAAACACATATGTGCATGTGTGTAAGTGTGTATATATGTATAAATTTATTTAGAATTTGCTTCTTTATTGTTTGATTAAAACGATATAAACTTATAAGTCGGCGCTTATTGTTATGGACGATATTGCACGATGAATAACGATTCGCACCCAGAAGTTTTCTTTGTGACTAGAGGAACACAATACGAATATATTTAACATGTGCAGCTATTACATATAATTTCTCATAATTATGTAACCAAGCAGCACTAAAATATGCAGACAAAGAGTGTGACGATAATAATAATTTACGTTATATGCATGTAGTTTTCAAATCTTTATCTCGTGCCATCTCACATTTCTCGAAATGCAATATAACCTATGATACTCAAAAATATCGAATTAAATAATATATAATAAATTATATATTATGTGTTTTAAGTAATTTGTTTAGATAGTTCAGAAGGTACGAAGGATTATTCATAAGGATAAGAAATATATCTTATAAAGACGTCAAACACATAGCTCTCCTCGCGGCTTGTCGTAGACGTGTAAGAAAAGTGGTTTCAACCCCCAATGTAAACCTTTAAAAATGGCTACGCTTTATTTAAACTACTTACAAATTATCCATATTTTTATATAAAAAATTCGACTTATTTCATTACAGAACATTGATAGAATATTAGAATACAAAATGTACTAAAAAGTCCGTTTCCAGGTCTGAATTTTAAGGGTAATTTTCACCAATTACATATTTTTCCCATAAAGATTTAATATTTTTTGTTTTTAATCTACTACTTATAAACACGATTAATTCCAATTTTTATGATATGAATATGGTTTCAATAAAAAACAGCTTTCAATTTATCTGGCAGCAAAATATTAATTAGAAATCGAGATATATTAAAAAAAATCTCTTCCCGAGGTTGACCTTTTGGGGTAGCTATCGTTAATTTAATATTTTTCTCGATATAACATGTGTCAGTTTACATTTTTTAATTCATAATTACCAGCATAAATTTCATGTATAAGAATAATTCAAAAAATATTTATATTACATTGCCCATGTAAAAACAGCCTAATGATTTAACAGAAATTTTATTCAATACACAGAAATATTTTTTTCTCATTCCATAAGATTATTTTGTAGTTCTTGTGAAAGAAATGAGTTTAAAAAAATAGATTTTTTGAAATAATTTTTCACCCCATAAATGTGCTTATTAGCAGATAAAAAAAACACGCATTACTTATTTTTTAATGTACTACAGCATATCCAAAAATTATTGAAATCGGAAAATTCTGGTTGGGTTCTGTTAGCAATTTTTGTATGATAAAAAATCTTTTATGAAGTCACAATAACCCCTACCAAAATAGGAATTGCAACCCCTTACAATTAAAGTCAGGTAGACGTGAGCATCTTTTAATAAGAAATTAACTGACGTTTGTTTCATTAACACATTCCAATTCGTTCCCGTGGTATTGAAAAAATGGATTTTGGGCGTAAGTCACCCCTTGCAATGAATTTCTTCAAAAATTCAATAACACGTGAATTTAGTTTATTAATTTACTTGATAATAGTACAACTTTTAATCAATTTCAGAAACTTTAATAATATATATGCCAAAATAAACGTTAAAAAAATCACATTCACCCAATTAAATATCATAACATTTATATTTACTTTCCTGAATTTTCAATGGAAGCCGCTTACACTGCTAATACACTCTATTCGCATTCTTCATTTCTACTCAAAATTAAATTTAATAAGTAATCTATAATTATTCTCTATACAAAAGCTAAAGGTAAATTACTATAAAGAAGTTCAAATCAAAATAGATGACAGAACATTTCGAAATTGTGTTTTCCAATACACAGACAAATACTTCTTTCTCTATCAATTTTAAATAAAATGTGATTTTTTTATTAAGACTTTGCTTCATAAATTTAGCCGTGGGACATTCTCATAAACTGGAATAGTCCTTTGCCAGGCACGGTGAAGGCCATCGCCTCTTTGGACTCCGAGTTAAATGGTATTTGGTGGTACGCACTGCTTAAATCCAACGTGAAAATGTATCGCGCTTTCGGCAGTTTGCGCAAGATACTTTCCATGTATGGCAATGGGTACGCGTCTGACCTTGGCGCTGCGTTCACTTTTCTGAAGTGTACATAGAAATGGAACTTCCTGTTGAACTTACGTACCATTACCACTGAGCTTGACCAGCCGCTTGTCGAGGGTTCTATTATACCCGCGACTAGCATTTTCACCTGCTTGTGCATCTCTTCCTCGAGTTTTTGAGATACAGGGTAGTACTTTTGTTTAATGGGTTTTGTAGATCCGACGTCTATTGCATGCTCGACCCACGAAGTACACCCTAGTGATGCCAGGCTATTTCCGATCAGCTGAGCTACTAAAGCTTCTGCTTCTTTGCGCTGATCCTCTGTTGGATCCGCCAATCCTATAGCTGAGACGGATACGGTGTTGTTTGCGTTTATGGCGGCTACTTCCAACTTTACGCTTGCATCATCATCCTTGAGATGCAGCGTATTGTCTGTGGGGTGTAAGACGGCGCTAAACTTCTCAATGAAGTTTACCCCTAAGTAACACTCCGTGTCTAGATCTGGCATTATTGCGACGCGCACGTCTTTGCACACGCCGGCCACGATCATGGGCAGATACACATAGCCAACCACTGCTATGCTCTGTCCGTTTGCTACCCGTGCCGTTAGGCTGCTGGCTGGGATTATTTCTTTTCCACAGGTCGTAGCGAGTTGTAAGCCGATGGAATTCACCCTAGTCCAGGAAGCTCTTGTGTCGAAGAGTGCCCGCAGCCAGTAGCCTGCTATCACTACTTGAAGCCACCATCGCGAGCAGGCTTCTTGGTTGACTTCGTTCGGTTGAGTCACGGGTACTTTTTCGCTCTTCCTTTCAGACGATTGGACCGAGTTACCCTCGGTCTCTGATATGAGAGCCGGGGGCGGGCATGTGGTCGTGTTTACCTACCCCCTTGGCCGTTTCCCTATTGGTTTCCGGCAGCATTTGGGCTAGAAGCGCCTCCCTGTTGCTCATAGCCGGATCCCCTTCGGTACTCTTTGTGGAGGTCCGTTATTTCTCGGACTTTGCGGCCTATCTTGGTGGAAAGGTCTGTTACTCTCACTAGGCTGGTTTGGAACTTTCCAGCCCTTCCGCTGCCTATAATCCCAGTTACGCTTCTTCTTGGGCTTTCTGGACGGCTGCGGGTTTGGCTTTTGCCCACTATTCTCGTCCATGCCTTGCTTTGTCAAGGTCGATAATCATTCGGCCATGACCCGATGGAACACAGCCTCGAGACTCTCTCGAGGCTCGTGCTGTTGTTGCCCCATCGCCACCACACCTGGATTCTGCTTTTCGCTGATCCGTGGGCAGCTCTGTCGGCACGTAGGCAAATTCTGGCAAGTATGTGCGCTCTGGTGATGGTGGCGAGTGATACATCTTATCTGCCGTGAGCGCTAATTTTGCATCCCGGGCAAGGTCCAGGAGCTCTCCATAACCGTAACTTGGTTACGCATTATTTTTACGCATCTTTTTTAGTTCTGGGCTCATGTTCCGGTGCAACATGTCTATCTGTTGGCTATGCTAGACACCGGAACTAATTTGAGGATCATGGCTTGGAGATTTACTACGTAATCACGCATAGGTTCGCCTCTGCCTTGAGTCCTCGCGTTTATTTCCGCTAGGACGCGTTGCTTATGTCCCCTGTCCCCGCTATATATGTGCGTTATGGCTTCTTTGAAATCTTGCCACTATCGCCATGTATGGTGGTTACCTCTGTACCAGGTAGCTGCTACCCCCGTTAGGAGCTCTGACAACGACGAAAGCACCTCGTTGTATGTCAGATTAGCTAAAGTTCTGCATTCCTCTACTCTCGTGAGTAATAACTCGACGCCCTACTCCTTTGAGGACCCTGAGAACTTGATGTGCCATTTTCGAACTATTTGGCCCACATCACGGTTTGTCTACTGAGGCAAATACGTATGCGATGGGACTTGTATCGCGCCATTCCTTGTTTGGCGCTGGGAAGAATTTCTGGCGTTATTCCCTCTCTATTGGGGACTGGAGACTCGGATTGCTGCTGTTGAATTATGCGTACCTGAGCACGTCTTGGCAGTTCACGTGAGGTGATCCTCGTCTACGACCCGTGCTTGGGGGTTGAACTCCCCCCAACTGCATACTTGAGATTGGATGTCGATCTCCTTGCAGTGTTTGTATACTCTCCTTCAGCTCTTCCACCTCCTCGATGAGTGTCTTGATCACCGCAAGCAGCTGCTCCGATAGTATGCTGTCTCCAACTGCTATTCCTGCGGTTCACGACTCGTGCTGTCGCAGCCAGATTTTGTGGCTGTGGCGGATTTCGCACTTGCTACCAGAACGCGTGCTGCCCATTTCGAGCCGGCAGCGACTCTTCTTCCTGGTTGCGCTGGTATTGTCGTTACCAGTGCTGCTCTTCTAGTAGCGCTTGTTGCAGCTGCGGCCACTGTCGTTGCTGCTCCATCTGCTGTTGTTGCAGTTGTTGCTGTTGGAACTGTCCCTCGGTTTCAGATCGCGATATCCCGGGAAATGCTACAGAGCTCAACAGCTCGTTTTCTTTAAATCAGATTACGGGAGCTTAAAGTTCAACTCTCTTTTTAATTCAAAAAAAGTAAGATTTTACGATTTTTTTTACCGATGCTACAAGACTGTAAAAAAACGGAAAATCACATTTTATGGGGGGTATGCTCGACAATATTAAATGAAGCTTCAAAGATTGACAAACTTTGAAAGCTTGTAGCACAGCGAAAGTTCATCGTATCCCCTTCAATTTTTTTTAAATTGAAGCCTAGAGTCTCAGCTTTATAAATCCAAAGTTCGCTTTTTATAAAAGTAAGTCTACGTTTTTTCTAAGCCATTTTACAAGACTTTAAAAAAATGGAAAATTAAGTTCAAGAGGTTAATTGTTGAATAGGCGTATCATTTTGGCCCTGATAAGGGCCGATTGTCCATATATTTATGAGTGTGTGTACGTGTGCGTGTTTGAGTGTGCGCGTGCGTGTACGTGTGTGTGCTGCGTGTATGCATGTGTGTGTGCTCGTCTGTGCGTGTACGCCTGTGTGCGTGTATGTCTGTGTGCGTGTATCTGTGTGAGCGTGTGTGTACGTGTGTGTTCGTGTGCGTGTGCGTGTGTGTGCTCGTGTGGGTGTGTGCGTGAGCGTGTGAGTGCGTGAGTGTGTGTGCGATGCGTGTGTGTGTGCGTGTCAGTACGTCTATGTGTGTGTCTGTGTGTGTGTGCGTGTGCGTGTACTTGTGTGTGCTCGTGCATGCGTGTGTAAGTGTGTATTTGTCGTGTGCGCGTGTGTGCATATGATTGTGTGTGCGAGTGCGTGTTTGTGTTTGTGTGCGTGTGTGTGCATATGAGTGTGCGTGAGTGCGTGTTTGTGTGCGTGTCCATGTGCGGGTATGTGTCCGCTCGTGTGTGTGTGCGTGTATGGGTGTGTGCATGTGCGTGTTCTGCTCGTGTGTGTGCATGTGCGTGTTCTGCTCGTGTGTGTACGTGTGCGTGTGTGTATGTGTGTGCGTGTGTGTACGTGTGTGCGCGTGTGCGTGTCTGTGTGTATGTGTGGGGGGTGTGGATTTGTGTATGGGTGTGTGCATTCGTGTGCGTGCGGATGTGTGTACGGATAATGCGAACGAGCTATGGGATAGCCTTATTAATTATAAAATTCATGTTTCGAAAAGCACTTAAATAAGGTCATCCAAGTATACCCGCCGATCGAAAATTTTCGATCATACGTGCAAAATTTATGTATTCACTTTACAGGGCCCTGTAAAATAAAAAACGTAGTTCATCGAAAGGTAACTTACCGTATACTTCGTTTCGCAAGCCTATAGATTAATTTTAACTTTCTCTTATAAAAGACAAAAAGATAAAAAGGACTGTATTTTTGCAAACATACATAAGGCAGACCTCGATTTCTCATATGTTGTAAAACCAAAGCATACAAATAATCTCTAATTTGGTCTAAGAAATTCATGTCTTGAAAAGTACTTAAATAAGGTAATTTGGATATTTATCAACGATTCATTACGAATAATATCAATAGTCTGCGTTATGCAGGCCCAATTTTTTCGGAGAATAATCATATATCTATTACAAAGTCAACGCCAAAGATTTTATCTCTAAAGATGTTTCTGAAATATAAATAATTAAATAAAGCCCGTCCTAAACTCAAGGTTCGGTTTCAATGAAATATAATATTTATATGAATTTGCGTAACGGATATTTGATTTTTTAGTATTTAGCCACAAAATACCGACGGACAATATCGATAGCTGAGCGGAAGAAGAACGTATCTCGGCGCGGGGATGAAGAACCATGTATCTCGGCGCGAAGATAAAGAACGACGTATCTCGGCGCGCGGATGAAGAACCACGTATTTCGGCGCTCTTACAGCCAGTACACGGCCAGTATACGTCGAAATACGTCGTTCTTTAACCTTGCGCCGAAATAAGTCGTTCTTCATCCTCGTTCCATCAATTTGTTTCTTAACTTGCTTTAAATGTCAGTCCGCATGTCTTGCAAATTTTAAAGCAATGATTTACATATGTATTAAATAATAGCAATTAGCCGTCAAACTAACAGCAATACTTGCACTTTATAAAAATTATACATGCAGCATGAGTTGCCATAATTTTGATGTCACATTTACCACATTAAAAAGAGTTCGAATTGCTTCAAATTTGCTATTGCAAAATTTCATCGTTTTGTTGAAAATTTATCGAAATGAATGCGTATTTGCTATATTCTCACCTGAATATTTATCTGATTTTTTGACGTGATCAATCATATGATTTTTTTATTTTTATTGATTTTTCAGGAAATTGTAAAAAACAAAGATAGCGTAAGAAAATGGCAAAAATATATCGTCATTTTAAGCGATTAAATGGATTTTATTTTTAACCATTTTCTTATATGTTTGATTGCTTATACTTTCTGGAAAAATCAATATTTTTTAACGAATCACAGCTTAAATTTTAGCTTTTGCACCCTACTTTTATATTTTTTTTCAGTCAATGTCATATCTCAAGAAAAGTAGTCCATTTGACGAGAATGTAAGCACTGGAATTCTTTTTTAGATACAAGAAATCGACTCTCTAAAGCCCGCGACAATCTGTTTTCCGAAGCGTGCGCATTCTCCTTGTAATTTAAGTATTCTTGCGTCATAGTAGTCGAAACTTCATCTTTTATTAATTTTAGTTATGAAAATGATCGCTCAACAATTTTAGGAGCACATAGCCTGGATACGCAAGGTCCACGTAAAAGTAGGGAATTACGCAGACGTGCGACTGTGAGCGAGATAATTATTTAAAAAAATCTTAAATCCATATAGACGAGAAACCAACGTCCACGTACAAGAGAAACGCACGCAGGCGTGTGCGAGTAAGCGAGCCGATTGTTTAAAATGTTCTTAAAACCCAATAGCCGGGGGATGCATGGTCCACGTAAAAGAGGAGAAAACGAAGACGCGCAAAAGTAAGGGAGTCGGTTATTTACAATATTCGTAAACCCAAATAGCCGGGGGACGCAAAGACGTCGTATAAGAGGAAGGCATACAAAAGTGCGACAGTAAGCAAATTGATTATCTAAAATATTGTTAAAACCCAATAGCCCGGGGATGCAAGGTCCACATAAAAGAGGAGAGAACGACGACGCGCAAAAGTAAGGGAGTCGATTATTTAAAATATTCGTAAACCCAAATAGCCGGGGGCGCAAAGTCGTCGTATAAGAGGAAAGCATAGTCCCTGTAAAAGAATGGGTTTACGCAGACGTGCGACAGTGAGCGAGATGATTATTTAAAGAATTCTTAAATCCATATAGCCACACTAAGAAAAACGATCCTCCTATCTTGAAATAAAATTCCTCTCAAGAAAATCTTCGTGCGGCAAAAAAGGATACTTCCTGCGCGAAAAATCATCGTCCCGCTACAACAAGCTTGACTTCTTCTTGTAAGATAATTCCTCCTTCCATAGGAAGATATCCTCTTGGCCCTATTTTTCGCGGAAATCCTTTTCCGACAGGCAGATTCTCGTTGATACAGAAAGATCGTATTCTGAGTGCAAGGGAACCGGTATCGACGTAGAAGAGAAACGCATGCCGGCATGTAACAGTAAGCGAGTAGATTCTTTAAAATATTGTTAAAACCCAATAGCCGGGGCATTCTAGATCGACATAAAAGAGGAAAGCACGGAGACGCGCAAAAATAAGTTAGTCGATATATTAAAATATTCGTAAACTCAAATAGCCCGGACATGCAAGGTCCGTATAAAAGAGGAAAGCACGTATAAGTACGATAGTAAGCGAGTCAATTATTTAA
This sequence comes from Torymus aiolomorphi, assembly GCA_036365515.1. Taxonomy (NCBI): domain Eukaryota; kingdom Metazoa; phylum Arthropoda; class Insecta; order Hymenoptera; family Torymidae; genus Torymus; species Torymus aiolomorphi. Next base: position 117,859,837 of record CM070873.1, read on the forward strand.
AATATTCGTAAACCTAAATACACGCGGGACGCGAAAACGTCTTAGAAGAGGAAGGCACACAGCCGTGCGACAGTAACCCAGTCGATATTTTAAGTTATTCGTAAATCAAAGTAGCCGGGAGATGTGAGGTCCACGTAAAAGAAAGGAGATACGCAGACGTGCGACAGTGAGCGAGTTGATTCTTCAAAAAATTCTTAAATTCATATAGCCAAGGCAACAGATATCCACGTAGAAGAGAAACCCGGCATGTAACAGTAAACGAGTTGATTCTAGCCGGGGGATGCAAGGTCCACATAAAAGATGGAAGTATGTATACGCGCAAAAGTAAGCTAAACGGTTATTTAAAATATCCGTAAACTCAAATAGCCCGGAGATGCAAGGTCCCTATAAAATAGGAAAGTGCGCATACGTGCGATAGTAAGCGAGTTGATGAGTTAAAATATTCGTAAACCCAAATAACCGGGGGACGCGAAGGTGTCTTAGAAGAGGAAGGCACACAGTCGTGGGCAGTAACCCAGTCGATATTTTATGATATTCGTAAACCAAAATAGCTGGGGGACGTCAGGTCCACGTAAAAGAATGGAGTTACGTAGACGTGCGATAGTGAGCGAGTTGTTTCTTTAAAAAATTCTTAAATTCATATAGCCAAGGGAACCGTTATCCACGTAGAAGAGAAACGCATGCTGGCATGTAACAGTAAACGAGTTGATTCTAGTCGGGGGATGCGAGGTCCAGATAAAAGAGGAAAGCATGGAGACGCGCAAAAGTAAGCTGGACGATTATTGAAAATATTCATAAACCCAAATAGCCCGGGGACACATAGACGTTGTAGGAGAGTAAGGCGTACAAACGTGCGACAGTAACAGAGTCGATATTTTAAGATATTCGTAATCCCAAATTACCGGGGCATGTGAGATCCGCATATAGTGAAAGCTCGCTTACGTGCGACAGTAACCGAGTTGATTATTTAAAATAGTCTCAAAACCCAATAGCCGAGCGATGCAAAGTCCTCTTAAAAGAGGCGTAAAAGCACGAAGGCGCGTAAAAGTAAGGGAGTCGATTATTTAAAATATTCGGAAACCGAAATAGCCAGTGAACGCGAGATCCCCGTAAGAGAATTGAGGTACCCAGATGTACAACAGTGATCGAGTTAATTCTTTAAAATGTTCTTAAAATCTAATAGCCGGGGATGCAAGATCCACATAAAAGAGGAAAGCACGGAGACGCGCAAAAGTAAGCTATTCGATTATTAGAAATATTCGTATACCCAAATAGCCGGGAGACGCAACGGCCACGAAAAGGAAGGGAGTTTCGCAGACCTGTAACAGTAAGCTAGTCGATTATCTAAAAATGTCTTAGACCCAAATAGAAACAGGACGGGAGGTTCACAGAAAAAGGGAGTTACGCAGATGTGCACTGAAAAAGTCAGAAACCCGATTAGCCGGGAGAGGCAACATCTACGTAGAAGGGTAAGGCATGATGATTTGCGGCAGTCAGCGAGTCGATTATTTAAAATATTTTAACATATTCTTAAACCCAAATAACCGGGGCACTCGTGATACACGAAAATGAATGAAATTACCAGATGTCAGACAGTAACCTAGTCGGTTACTTAAAATATTCTTATAGCCAAATAGCCGGATACTGATGTCCACGTAGAAGCGGAAGGCACGCAGACGTACCACCGTAAGCGAGTGATTATTTGAAATGTGCTGAATTCAAATCAGCATGGGGAAAAAATGTCCACGAAAAAGAAGAAAGTTTCGCAGACGTGCAACAGTAAGCGAGTCGATTGTTTTAAAGTCATTTGAACCCAAATAACCGGAGATTGCCGGCAAATACCGGAGTATCACCTTCACTAGGGCACCTCCATTCTCTTACTGGGATCTCGCGTCCCCCGGCTATTTGAATTTACGAATATTTTAAATAATCGACTCCCTTACCTTGCATCGCTCGGCTATTGGGTTTTGAGACAATTATAAATAATCAACTCGGTTACTGTCGCACAAAAGCGAGCTCTCCACTATATGCGGAACTCACATCCCCCGGCAATTTGGGTTTACGAATATCTTAAAATATCGACTCTGTTACTGTCGCACGTTTGTACGCCTTCCTCTTCTACGACGTCTACGCCCCGGATATTTGGGTTTATGAATATTTTCAATAATCGTCTAGCTTACTTTTACGCGTCTCCATGCTTTCCTCCTTTATGTGGCCCTTGCATCCTCCGGCTAGAATCAACTCGCTTACTGTCACATGACAGCATGCGTTTCTCTTCTACGTAGATAACGGTTCCCGAGGCTATATGAATTTAAGAATTCTTTAAAGAAAGAACTCGCTCACTGTCGCATGACTGCGTAAATCTATTCTTTTACCTCACATCCTCCGGCTATTTGGGTTTACGAATATCTTAAAATATCGACTGGGTTACTGCCGCATGGCTGTGTGCCTTCCTCTTCTAAGGCGTCTTCGCGTCCCCCGGTTATTTGGGTTTACGAGTATTCCAAATAATCGACTAGTTTACTTCTTCGTGCTTTCCTCTTTTATGTGGACCTTGCATCTCTCGGCTACTAGGTTTTAAGAATATTTTAAAGAATCAACTCGATCACTGTCGTACAACTGGGTACCTCCATTCTCTTACGGGGATCTCGCGACTCCCAGCTATTTCGGTTTACGAATATTTTAAATCATCGACTCCCTTACTTTTACGCGCCTTTGTGCTTTTACGCCTCTTTTACGTGGACTTTGCATCGCTCGGCTATTGGGTTTTGATACTATTTTAAGTAATCAATTCGGTTACTGTCGCACGTAAGCGAACTTTCCACTATATGCGGATCTCACATCCCCCGGCAATTTGGGATTACGAATATCTTAAAATATCGACTCTGTTACTGTCGTACGAGTGTACGCCTTCCCCTTCTACGACGTCTTTGCGCCTCCCGGCTATTTGTGTTTGCGAATATTTTAAATAATTGACTAGCTTACTGTCGCAAGTGTGCTTTCCTCTATATGCGGACCTTGCATCCCCGGACTATTGGGTTTTAAGAATATTTTAAATAATCAACTTGATTACTGTCGCAAGTGTGCTTTCCTCTATATGCGGACCTTGCATCCCTGGACTATTGGGTTTTAAGAATATTTTAAATAATCAACTTGATTACTGTCGCACGTATGCGTGCGTTTCTCTTCTACATGGATATCGGTTCCCTTGGCTACATGGATTTAAGAATTTTTTAAATTATCAACTCGCTTACTATCGCACGTTGGCGTAACTCCATTCTTTTACGGAGATCTTGCGTCCCCCGGCATTTTGGTTTATGAATATTTTAAATAATCGTCTAGATTACTTTTGCGCGTCTATATCCTTTCCTCTTTTATGTGGATCTTGCATCCCCTGCCAACATGCGTTTCTCTTCTACGTGAATATCGGTTCCCTTGGCTATATGGAATTAAGAATTTTTTAAAGAAACAACTCGCTCACTGTCGCACGTCTGCGTAACTCCATTCTTTTAGGTGGACCTCACATACTCCGGCTATTTTGGTTTACGAATATCTTAAAATATCGACGGCGTTAGTGGCGCACGGCTGTGTGCCTTCCTCTTCTAAGACGTCTTCGCGTCCTCCGGTTATTTGGGTTTACGAATATTTTAAATAATCAACTCGCTTACTATCACACGTATGTGCGCTTTCCTATTTTATACGGACCTTGCATCTCCGGGCTATTTGAGTTTACGATTATTTTAAATATCGACTAACTTACTTTTGCACGTCTTCGTTCTCTCCTCTTTCATGTGGACCTTGCATGACCCGGCTAGAATCAACTCGCTTACTGTTACATGCCGGTATGCGTTTCTCTTCTACGTGGATATCGGTTGCCTTGGCTATATGAATTTAAGAATTTTTTAAAGAATCAACTCGCTCACTGTCGCACGTCTGCGTATCTCCTTTCTTTTACGTGGACCTCACATCTCCCGGCTACTTTGATTTACGAATAACTTAAAATATCGACTGGGTTACTGTCGCACGGCTGTGTGCCTTCCTCTTCTAAGACATTTTCGCGTCCCGCGGTTATTTAGGTTTACGAATCTTTTAAGTAATTGACTCGCTTACTATCGTACTTATACGTACTTTCCTCTTTTATACGGACCTTGCATGTCCGGGCTATTTGAGTTTACGAATATTTTAATATATCGACTAACTTATTTTTGCGCGTCTCCGTGCTTTCCTCTTTTATGTCGATCTAGAATGCCCCGGCTATTGGGTTTTAACAATATTTTAAAGAATCTACTCGCTTTATGTTTACAGTTACATGCCGGCATGCGTTTCTCTTCTACGTCGATACCGGTTCCCTTGCACTCAGAAAACGATATTCCTGTATCAACTAGAATCTGCCTGTCGGAAGAGGATTTCCGCTAAAAATAGGCCCAAGAGGATATCTTCCTATGGAAGGAGGAATTATCTTACAACAAGAAGTCAAGCTTCCTGTAGCGGGATGATGATTTTTCGTGCAGGAGGAAATTTTTTCGCGCAGGTGGTATCCTTTTTTGCCGCACGAAGATTTTCTTGAGAGGAATTTAATTTCAAGACATGAGGATCGTTTTTCTGAGTGTGGCTATATGGATTTAAGAATTCTTTAAATAATCATCTCGCTTGTCGTACGTCTGCGCAAATCCATTCTTTTACAGGGACCTTGCGTCTCCCGGCTATTTGAGTTTACGAATATTTTAAATAATCGACTCCCTTACTTTTGCGCGTCTTCGTTCTCTCCTCTTTTATGTGGACCTTGCATCCCGGGCTACTGGGTTTTAACAATATTTTAAATAATCAACTTGCTTACTGTCGCACATTTGTATGCCTTCCTCTTATAGGACGTCTTCGCGTCCCCAGCTATTTGGGTTTACGAATATTTTAAATAATCGACTCCCTTACTTTTGCACGTCATCGTTCTCTCCTCTTTTATGTGGACCTTGCATCCACCGGGTATTGGGTTTTAAGAACATTTTAAACAATCGACTTGCTTACTCGCGCACGCCTGCGTGCGTTTCTCTTGTACGTGGACGTTGGTTTCTCGGTTATACGGACTTAAGATTTTTTTAAATAATTAACTCGCCTACAGTCGCACGTCTGCGTAGCTTCCTACTTTTACGTGGATCTTGCGTATCCAGGCTATGTGCTCCTAAAATTGTTGAGCGATCATTTTCATAACTAAGATTAATAAAAGACAGAGTATCGACTACTATGACGCAAGAATACTTAAATTACAAGTAGAGAGTCGATTTCTTGTATCTAAAAAAGAATTCCAGTGCTTACATTCTCGTCAAATGGACTACTTTTCTTGAGATATGGACAACCGCATCTCAAATATCCTCCATTTCGCTGAATGATGTCTCTTCCATTGACTGACACATTGCAAGCATTTAAGATACGAAAATGAGGAAAAAAAATATAAAAGTTGGGTGTAAAAGCTAAAATTTAAGCTGTGATTCGTTAAAAAATATTGATTTTTCCGGAAAGTATAAGCAATCAAACATATAAGAAAATGGTTAAAAATAAAATCCATTTAATCGCTTAAAATGACGATATATTTTTGCCATTTTCTTACGCTATCTTTGTTTTTTACAATTTCCTGAAAAATCAATAAAAATAAAAAAATCATATGATTGATCACGTCAAAAAATCAGATAAATATTCAGGTGAGAATATAGCAAATACGCATTCATTTCGATAAATTTTCAACAAAACGATGAAATTTTGCAATAGCAAATTTGAAGCAATTCGAACTCTTTTTAATGTGGTAAATGTGACATCAAAATTATGGCAACTCATGCTGCATGTATAATTTTTATAAAGTGCAAGTATTGCTGTTAGTTTGACGGCTAATTGCTATTATTTAATACATATGTAAATCATTGCTTTAAAATTTGCAAGACATGCGGACTGACATTTAAAGCAAGTTAAGAAACAAATTGATGGAACGAGGATGAAGAACGACTTATTTCGGCGCAAGGTTAAAGAACGACGTATTTCGACGTATACTGGCCGTGTACTGGCTGTAAGAGCGCCGAAATACGTGGTTCTTCATCCGCGCGCCGAGATACGTCGTTCTTTATCTTCGCGCCGAGATACATGGTTCTTCATCCCCGCGCCGAGATACGTTCTTCTTCCGCTCAGCTATCGATATTGTCCGTCGGTATTTTGTGGCTAAATACTAAAAAATCAAATATCCGTTACGCAAATTCATATAAATATTATATTTCATTGAAACCTAACCTTGAGTTTAGGACGGGCTTTATTTAATTATTTTAAATTTCAGAAACATCTTTAGAAATAAAATCTTTGGCGTTGACTTTGTAATAGATATATGATTATTTTCCGAAAAAATTGGGCCTGCATAACGCAAACTATTGATATTATTCGTAATGAATCGTTGATAAATATCGAAATTACCTCTATTAAACTACTTTCCGAAACTTGGATTTTTTATAGAAGAAATTGGAGATTATTTTTATGCTTTGGTTTTATAACATATGAAAAATCCAGGTCTGTCTAATGCATGTTTGCAACCATATAGTCATTTTTAACTTTTTAACCTTGATAAGGACAGTTAAAATTAACCCTAACGGCTTGTGAAATGAAGTAGACTTTAAATTAACTTTCTATGAACTACGTTTTCTATTTTACAGAGCCCTGTAAAGTTAATACATAAATTTTGCATTTTTGATACGAAATCTTCGATCAGCAGGTATTCGGGGGACCTTACTAAAGTGCTTCCTGAAACATGAATTTGCGTGACAGCAATTGTATATTGTGCGTCGGTATTTTGTGGATAAATGCTTAAAAATCAGATATCCGTCAAGCAGATTCATAAAAATATTACATTTAATCCAAAGCTAACCTTAGGTTTAGGACGAGTCTTATATAATTATTTTAAATTTCAGAAACATCTTTAGAGATAAAATCTTTGGCTATGACTTTGTAATAGATATATGATTATTCTCCGAAAAAAATTGGGCCTGTATAATGCAATCTATTGATATTATTCGTAATGAATCGTCGATGAAAATCCAAATTACCTTATTTAAGTACTTTTCAAAACATGAATTTCTTATAACAAATTAGAGATTATTTGTATGTTTTGGTTTTACAACATATGAAAAATCGAGGTCTGCCTTATGTATGTTTGCAAAAATATAGTCCTTTTTATCTTTTTGTCTTTTATAAGAGAAAGTTAAAATTAATCTATAGGCTTGCGAAACGAAGTATACGGTAATTTACCTTTTGATGAACTACGTTTTTTATTTTACAGAGCCCTGTAAAGTGAATACACAAATTTTGCAGGTATGATCGAAAATTTCGATCGGCGGGTATACTTTGATGACCTTATTTAAGTGCTTTTCGAAACATGAATTTTATAATTAATAAGGCTATCCCATAGCTCATTCGCATTATCTCTTAATAGTTAAAAGTTAATAGTATAGTTATATGTTAAGTTAAGATAGAATAAAAAGTTTATGCATGTTCTAAATATTAAAAAATGAGATTTCAAGAAACTTAGTAAGAAATATATTATTATGGTTATCAATTTTTTTCATCAAATTTCGATAAGAATTTCATCGATTCGACATTGCAATTTTTGTTGTCGTTGTTAGAACAGTTTTAACCTACATTTCAATGTAAACAAACGCACGTGCTTTGATTTGACGGCGTTTGGTTGCGTTTTGCGCGCCGCGTGCCATCGCGCGTTCCGAAACCAACTGAAAATCGCGAAAAAGAGGGGAGGGTGCCAGATCCGCCATGTTGGCAGGATTTGAGTCACAGCGCTGGTGTGTGTTCTCGCGTATATGCCTGTGCATGTGTGTATGTGTGTATGTGTGTGCGTGTGTGCGTATGCGTGTGATCATGTGTCTGCATGTGCATGTGTGTGCGTGTATCTGCACGCGTGTGCGTATGTGTGTCTGCGTGTGGCTGCGTGTGTGTGTGCGTGTGTGTGCGTGTGCGAGTGTGCGTTTATGTGCGTGTGTGTGAGTGTGTGTGCGTATGTGCGCGTACGTGAGTGTGTGTTTGCGTGCGCTGCGTGAGTGCGTTCGTGTGTGTGTGTGCGTTTGCATGTTCTGCTTGTTTGTGTGCGTATGCATGTGTGCATGTGTGTGTGCGCGTCTGTGTGTGTGTGCGTGTACTTGTGTCTGCTCCCGTGTGCGTGTGTCAGTGTGTGTTTGTTCGTGTGCGCGTGTGAGTGCGTGTGTGTCTGTGCGTGTGCGTGTGAGGCTACGTACGAGTGCGAGTTTGTGTGCGTGTACGGGCATGTGTGCTGTTGTGTGTATGTGTGCGTGTGGGTGTACGTGCGTGGGTGAGCGTGTGTGTGCGTGTCAGTGCGTGTGTGCGTCTGTGTGAGTGTGTGTGCGTGTGCGTGAGAGTGTGCGTGCGTGTGTATGCGTTTACGCGTTTGTGTGTGTGCGTGTGCGTGTGCATGTACATGCTGCGTGCATGTTTGTGCGCGTGTGAGTGTGCGTGTGTGTGTCCGTGTGTGTGCGTGTTCCTGTGCATGTGTGGGCTTGTGTGTGCGCGCGTGTTTGTGGGTGCGTGTGCGTGTGCGTGTGCATGTGCGTGTATGTTATCGTGTGTGCGTGTACGTGCGGGTCTGTGTGCGTGTGTCTATGTGTGCGTGAGCGTATGCATTGCGTGTGTGTGCGCGTGTGGGTGTGTGTATGCTCGTGTGTACTCATTGTGTGTATGCCTGCCTGCGTGTCTGTGCTTGTGAGTGCGTGTGTGTATGCGTGTGCGTGTTCGTATGTGTATGCGTGTGCATGTGCGTGTGTGTTCTCTTGTGTGTGCGTGCTCATGTGTATGTGTGTGCGTGTGTGCGTATGTGTGCGTGTGTGTGATCGTATGTGTGCGTGTACGTGTGCGTGTGTGCCTGTGCGTGTGTCTGCATGTGTGTGTGCGTGTGTGTGTGCGTGTGGCTGCGTGTATGCGCATGTGTGTGTGCTTGCGTGTGCGCCTGTGTATGCATGTGTGTGTGTGCGTGTGCGTGTGTATGCGTCTGTGTCCGTATGTATGCTTGTGCGTGTGTGTATGTCTGTTCGTGTGCGTGCGTGCGTGTGTGTGTGCGTGTGTATGTTTGTGTGTGTGCGCGTGTGGCGTGTATGGTCGTGTGTTTGAGTGCTTGTTTGTGTACGCTGCGTATGTGCGTGTGTGAGCTCGTGTGTGCGTGTGCGTGGTCTGCTCGTATGTGTGCGTGTGCGTGTGTGCATGTGTGTGCGTCTGTGTGTGTTTGCGTTTACTTGTGTGTGCTCGTGTGTGCGTGTGTCAGTGTGTGTGTGTTCGTGTGCGTGTGTGTGCGTGTGTGTATGCGTGTGTGTGTGTTCATGTGCGTGTGAGTGTGCGTGTGCGTTTTTGTGCTCGCGTGTGTGCGTGCTCGTTTGTGTGTGTATGTGCGTGTGCGTGTGCGTGCGCATGTGTGTGGGTGTACCTGTGTGTGTGTGCGTGTGGGTGTAAAAGCAAAATCCAGAAAGGTGCAAAAACATTTCAGGCGCTCGGAACATAAACATAATATAAAACAGAATTTAAGACAGGTTTGGTTCTGTTTCCTGTCCTTACAGTGTCCCGCCTCAGCAAATCTGGAAGTACTTGGATGAACTTCACCAGTCGTCAATGTGTATTTCATCAACTGCGTCTTTACAAGACCATTGTTGTACTCAGATTCTGCATTGACAACAGCCGTCTCTATCCTTCTCCTGCTCTATGACAAATACTACTACTTGACATAGTATTGTTTCCTTCATGAACTTGCTGATGAGTAGTTCTAAATTCAATGTTCTTGAGGGCACTGGCTCCCTTACATTGTGCTTTCAATTATAATTGAAACGCATTCTTGGACAAGCAGTTCATGTTCATGATAACATAAAGTCGCTCTAGGGCAGCAAAACCTAAACGAATAGACATCGCCAAAAATTCACTTTATTTTTCAAAAAATCGCTGCCAATTCACTGGCCCGTAGTTTCCTCTACCCTAATTTGTTGATTCCTTTAATTAATTTTTAATAAAAAAATTTATTGCATAATTATAATTAAATTCATTTATGAATATTAAAAATTGTTATATCTATATTTTATAATAAAGCAAATAGTTATCACGGTTATTTTGTTATTAACAAAAACGTGTTTTTTTTTATATTTCGTAATTCATATTTTTTAAGAAAAAAAAATTTATAGCTATCATTGTTCTTTTGTTATTAACAAAAACGTGTTTTTTTAAAAAGTTCATAACTCACAAATAAATTATAATAATGCAGAATATAATGCATTCGTAATGATGATAACATCATTGGAGTTATGAGTTTAAAAAAAAAAACACGTTTTTGTTTTTGATGATAACTAAAGAATCGTGATAGATAGAAAATTAATTTTTTTTTTAAATATAAGTATTTTAATTCTCTTTCGAACGCTATCCATCAGATTCGAATAACTCAATCCTATCATTAAAAAAAATAAAAAAACAGTTTTGAGAAAATCGAAAATTTGAAAAAAAAGACAAAAACGCATCGCCCCAATCAAAAAACGGATTTTTGACCCGCCATCACGCAAAAAAAAACAAAAAAAATGAGACCTGTCCGGTCAAAATCGACCGAGTAGAAGCTGAGATCCAGGCGTATACAGACACACACACACACACACACACACACACACACACATACATCCATACAGACATTTTTCAAAAACCATGTATTTTGATTCCTAACACCTCGGAACACAATTATAATATGTTTTTACAACTCAAAAATTTACTATCACAAAGCTTCCTCTAGGAGGAAGCAAAAGTATGTTTCGTTTGGAGATCATCCGAAACTCCCGGTCATGTCATGCTCTATCTCTTTTCATAGCTTTATGGACCGAATTGATTACTATTAATAATATACGTCCGTGTCTCGGGACTAAAAAAGGAATATGCCTCTTGAAAGCTAATTTGCTTATGTCGAGGCGGACTGAACAAAAGGAAAAATGTAGTATACGTATCCGGCATATTTAGAACGTTTTGCGTCTCTAATTTATCCATAAGTGTTCATTAAAATAATAATTATTTTCGAAAGCTGGTTTGCTTATAAAAAAGAAAAATAAGAAAAAGTAAAACAAAAATTTAGAATTTGTGCATATCTAGCACGTCAAAACCTACTATTCATTTTAATTCTATTCGAGTGAGAGCGCCCCGAGTTTGTCCATGACCGACATCACCTCGTCGTTTAATTTCTCGAATCTAGAGTTCATCGTCTTCTCGAACTTACATAAGCGCTTAGTTGTTACGCTCAAGAGCATTGAAAATCTTTCTTTTTTGCTTGCTAGCTGATTTAATTCGTTGGCTGATTGATCGAGAAGTTGTCTCAAAAATCGGTTCTGGTGCTTGCCGAGGATTAACTCCTCTTAATACCTTGCTATCATTGTGCAGTCTAGCCACCGCAAGCCAGCTCTTCGAGATATTCGACACGTGATTCACACTTCCTGATGAATTTGACCTATGTCCCTGCTCGAGTGCCAATTGTAACGAGCACAAGTTGAATTTAATTGAAGAAGTTAAATATTTAAAGAAAAGACTCTAATACCGTAAAATGCTACTGCCCGTGGTTCGTTTAGGCACAGGCTGCAATCTCTGAAAGTGCATGCAATGATATGATACGGCGGAGCACGGGTCTAACAAGGAAACTACTCGAGGTATCCGCCCCCGATTTTCCTGAATTTTTAATATGTTGTAGAGGATCGAAAAATAAGAGACACATATTTTTTTTATTGGCCCAATCCGTTATTAAAGGGGTGAAAACCGCCCTTAAAGTTTACTCCCGCAAACGGTTTTGTCTTGATAACTTAAGTCCTAATTAATATTTTGAAGTGAAACAAAATGAAAAATTCTTCTCTTTGAAAGACGAAACTAGCAAATATAAAACTATATTTGCTAGTTTCGTCTTTCAAAGAGAAGAATTTTTCAGAATTTTTCATTATTTTTCATAATTTTTCATAAGAATTGTCCAAACGGACCCCGGGGGTGACAACCCTTACTTTTTATTTCAGAAAAATCTTATTTTTTGAACTATTTTTGTATATAATATTTGCAATAAAATTAATTGATTATTATAAAAATCATTTCTGGGCTTAAAATAAAAAATTAAAGTTGACGTGTTACAGGGTTTTTACAAATAAAAGCGTTATCGGGGGCAAACAACCCCTTAGGCGCAAAATACTTTCGAACCGTTAAAATAAATAATTTTTTTTTTTTATTTATTTATTTACCAGAAATGTTACAAAAGATACATAATGTAGCTAGTATCAGGATATAACAAACTATATCCGATCCAGCTGCCATCCTATAGAGGTGCACAATACACCTGTATATAGGTCCGGTAGCTTACATACTAACGCAACACTTATACTAAACTTACATGCTAAAATAAAGTTGGTTTTTGGTAATATGCTATAATAAAATATGTTTGAAATTCAACTTTTATATAAACTCTAATAAACTGTAATAATGATTAGCTTGAATTAATCAAGAATTTTTGTCCACTGATATTACAAATTTTATGATATAAGGTATTAGTTTTTTCTTTCTTTTTCTCTGTACCAGTTGGTAATTTTTGTCTTTAAATTTTTATTACTGAGATTAAGCGTTTCCAATTCATTAGGGAATTTGTTAAATAATTTCATAGCTACAATTTCATTATTTTTGAAGTTTATTGACTTATCGATTTCAGGCATTAAACGACTTTTATTTCTAATTTAAAATTATCTTCGATTTGTAAAGGTTGGAAAGTATCGTTTTTTGATTTGTTAATTATTTTTATGATTCTGTCTTGCAATGATTGAAGTTCAATTAGAACATTATTGTAAGCCCCTCCCCAAGCAATAATACCATAGTTATCTAAGCTGTTAAAAAACGCGTAATATAGAGTTATCAAGTGTTTAGTTTCGAGAATTGATCTTAATTTATTAAATACAAAAAGCAGATATCTCGTTCTTTTAGCAATATACTCTATATGTTTATCCCATTTCATATTACTATCAATTATTATACCTATATTTGGTGTGGTATACTCTTTCCATTTCCTTATAGCCTATAAAAATTTTTAAGTTATTTGGCACACTATTGCTATAGATTCCAAGCGCCATGAAAACAGTTTTTTTAACATTTAAAGATAATTCATTTAATGCTATCCAAGCGCTGAGGTCATTTAGTAACTTGTTCATTTTGTTCTATGTTTGTTCCCATGTACTTTCCATACTTAATATTACTGTATCATCTGCATAGGAGATGATATTTTCTTTAGGCTCAATAGTTAATAGATCATTAATATAAATTAAAAAAAGTAGCGGTCCCAAAATTGTCCCTTGAGGTACTCCAGTTTCTACAGGTAGGGCATTACTTACATGATCTTTGATTTTTACTACTTGAGATCTTCTGTTAAGTCTTGAGTGTCGAGGAATCTACTCTTATATGTGTATTGTTAAATATATTTTGGCTTATTTACCTTTTTCCTGTTGAGGGTTTAGAAATAAATACACTGCTGCAGTTTCAATCAATTTCACTTCTAATTATTTAACAATTAAATAAATGAACTTTTATAATGAATTGATACAAAATCGCTAGTGCTTTACAACTAATTATATTTTATTAGTTCGATTGATGGATAAATAGATGCGTAGTATGCGCGATTAATTAATGCCGATATGTTATTGAAATTATTGATATAAGAAATTCTCTTCGTAATTGAATGTAGGGTATTTGACCCGTATAAAATATTCGCTACTCCTTTTGTCGACTGGAGTTGTACGGAGTTCGCGACTTTTGCACGATTACTGACTTGTGTGTTGAGAGTCGCCGTATTTATTAAGCGGTTAATTTGGGTTAAAGATGATTTTGACGCTGAGTAAAAATCCTCTTTTTAAACAAATTTAGTAAACATTTAAATATCATCCTTTCGATTTCACATTTAAAAGTGCTGATTCTAAACAAAGTTATGATGAGCGGTTGGTTTCACAAGGTCAGTGGCTCGCTACGTCACGCTGGCTGTTGCGTAGCCGAAATTGCTGTACTGTTAAAATTCGCACTCGCATCGTTTTGTGGTTCAAGAAAAATGAATATTGGAATTTAATAACGCCACGCTGTTTCGTAGCCAAAATGCTACGTTTTCAGATTTACAATTACATCAGTTTGTGGGTCAGAAAATTACTGATGAGAAATATGCATGTAAATTGATTTTAGAAATACGTCAGGGACGTAACACCTCCCCCCTTAGATTGTTGAATATCGTAGTGATTCAACAAGTATAATAATAGTTAGCCATCAGTAATTTTCCCTTACAATAATACAAACTTTAACTTATTTGATTACAATTATAAATACAAACGTTAAACTTATTCGATTACAATTATAAATACAATAATGTCTTCCGTAAAACTTCCCTTTTTTTTTTGTGAAATTCATAATTCATTTTGTATAAGAGTGTCAACAGTTTCCTGCGTTGCATTTTTTCGATGTGCTGGTTATTGGGGTCAATAACACCCGTTTTCGCAACGTTATGACTGCAATGACTACGGAATCGCAGTAGACAGGTACGATTTCGTCGAAATTTTGCTGGTTCAACAGAAAATTGTATATAAAATGCGTTGGACGTACAGTGAATGTATTCAGTTCAGGATAACATCAATATCAACAATGGCACCAGTAATAAGCGTAAGTTACATAATTGATTTTAGTTACATAGTTTTATTTTCGCAATTAATTTTTCTTGATATGTTTTGAAAAAAAATAAAAAATTATGTTTTATATTTCAGTGTCATCGCGTCCTTTACCAAAGAATCAAGCGATCCTCTTTCCGTATCCGGAATAATTTGTTCCAATCGGGAATGGAGACAGATGGCAGCTACTCCAGACCTTCACTTTCACGATTCTTCACGGTAAGACTTGGAAAAATATTTTTGTAATAGAAAGAATATATATACATATATAAGTATATACATCACTTTCCTATATTTTTGTTTCAGATACCGCAATGGGCAAGACTTGGTTTTGAAGGAAGGGAGAGGATCGTAGGCCTCAATTTCAATATCTCTGAGGTGGAAGAATCCTTGGTGCATGATGGTTCGGTTTCCTTAATAAATGGACGATTGCAGCTATCAATGGTGCCGTGCGAAGAAGATGATTTCTATTATTTGCGAAGTTATTTTATATCACTGATGTGTATGTAGATTGGAGAGTACGGTTGCCTTTCGTACAAACGCGGTTTGAGATTATATTTTATTTAGGAGATGATATAATTTTTAAAGTTTAGTATATAATTGTTACTATTGATGTATATATCTTGTGATTAATATATGAAAATAAAAGGAAGGTTATTCTTGTTAAAAATTTTTTCTTCATCTCTATTCCTTCTTATCCCTTGTTTTCCCATTAATGGAATTGATGGTCGACGGTAACCTTAGTTTTTTTTTCGCTGATTGATTTTAATACCTTAGAATTATGAAATATTTAAACTAAAATTATAAATATATTAAAATTTGTCTTTGTATAAAAGTAGTTAACGATGAAAAACTATGAAATTGTTCTGACTACAGATAGATTTTCAAACTCCAAATTTTCCTAATGTAAGACTCAAAAATAATTATTCGATAATTTTGAATATTCAAAAGTAAAATAAATTTTCAATCATAATATTACACATTTTAATTCTCGATTCTCATGTTAAGTGATATAGATCAATTTTCTTTGCGCCCTTAAGGTCGGAATTTTATTTTATTAAATGAAATAAATATTATTCACATTTATTGGGGTTTAGTTACATCATATTTCCTCCACCCTTAAGATAATATTTATTTCATGAAAGGATTGACATTTTAGAATTTTAAAATCAAATAAAATTTTAAATCAAATTTCAAATATAGATACTGATTTAGAACTTCCGTCATTTTGTGCATTCATAGATGGAGCTGTTAATGGGATTGGGGGTAAAGGTCTAAACTTTTGGAATTTTGGCGTTTTTGGTGGTTGAAGTTCAAATTCTACCCTTTTTTGAATTGTTGAGTTTTTTAGAATAGGATTAGATATAATTGGTCTTTGGACTCTTACCTCTTGTAATTCAATCTCTTATCTAGCTGGTTTTCTTATATTCTGTTCAACGTTATTTTTATTTAATGCTACCAGCAGGTGGGTCACTGAACTAAAGATGGCTCCGAGTAACTTCGTTGACCATCCGTATAATGTGTGTAGAGCACATCCTCGTATTATTAAGTCAACCATCATTTTAATGAGTTGGCATATTAGAAGTGTCATTATTATTCCAGAACTTATCATGCCGTATTCCTCGTACTTTTTAACAATTTTATTCCAGGTGCTTTCGGCAATATGCGACAGTGTGTTTTCTGTAAGAAGATTTTTCATAATATCATCCTTTACAGAACTTGAACTCTGTGTGATATGTGTTATTGTATTGATAATTGCTTTTTTCTCAAGTGGGAAGAGTAATCTTTCCTCGAATTTCTCTAAATCTTGCTGAGAGTAAATTCCACTGGTGGCCAGTGAGCTTAGCTTTTCTGGTTCCCAGTCCTTTGATATCCGTGTTTTAAAAATTGTAATATTTTTTTCTATTATTCTTGGTTTCGGCAGCAGATTTATCCAATTTCCATCTATCTTATAGTAAGGAGGAATTATGGTGCCGCAGTCAACTTGTGTTCCTGTTTTCACCAATATATGTGTTTTTGGTGTAAGGAACCATGTTGTGTTACCTGCTACAACTGGAAGCTCTTCGTAACATTCCTTGGTGTGATGTATTTTCACATTTGTGGGCGTACATTTTATTATATGTACAGCCTCTCCTGCAAGTTTGGCGAGGTATCCTGGTTTTTGCATTATATTGTAGGCAAACTCGTCTGGGGAATTGGATGCTAATGATAAGGAATTTTGAATTTCCCTCCTTTCTACTTCGCACATTTTTGTCAACATATTTAAATATATACTTTTAAATTGCATTCTAAAATGTCTTTCTACGTGTACAAATTTTGCATTAATGTAAGAAAAAATATTTATATTGACATAATCTCTTTGTTGTCTAATATCGTTATCAAATAAAATATTATCTACCTTTTCATAAATAAACAATTTTGGGTGTTCTGTTTTCGTGATTATTCGATCGCAGAATTTAATTTTTTCGATCGCTGTTAATGAGAAAGATAAATCGTATGTATTTACAGTATAGATAATTTCATTATTTCGAGATAAAGTCTTTGTTACAGTACCACTATATAAAGTATGATATTTATTATTAAGGCAATTTTCCTCTGAGAAATGTGTCCAAAATGTATAACCTACTTGTATATCTATGCAATGTTCGTCAGAGAATTTGCAAACTGTTCCTGAACTTAAGTGTATTTTGTTATTATTCAGATTAACTTTTGCATATTCTTCGGTAAGTGTAATTTTTATAATGCCCTGAACAAGAACTTTATCCCAATTTCCGTAGCTATCACCATACGTCCCTCCTGAACACGATCTTTCTGTTACTTTTCCCGCGAGGTTAATTCCTACGGTTTTTGTTTCGTTTATTCTAATGTCGGCTATAGTGTGTGAGTTATCATATTTAAATATTCCAGTTTCATGAATAAATTTACATCTTTCTGCACTAACTTCATATAAATATTCTTGTAATCCGTTTTCTACAGGCCCTAGATGACTAAACATTCCGCAATTATAAATTGTACGAGAAATTTCGATTTTGCACTGAATAACTCTACTAATTTTAAATTCTGCTAACTGTAGTAATTCTATCGTTGTGTTTGATATCTGTAGATCATCCTCGTGGAAATCGCATTCTCCTGTGTCCACTAATGAGTATGTCGATACCGCTGGATCTGCTGAACCGCAATTAAACCCAATAATTGCGTGATTTGCTTTAAAAAGCGTTAGAAGTACAATGATTGAAAGATACATGGTGTCCAGTTCCTGTAAGATAATTATGTTACTATTCTATATTATTAACAAGGCTTAATTTATGACTGTTTTTGCCTTTCCTGTATAGTCTATGACAACATTATTATTTTCATTTAATAATGTCAAAAGGGCCATGATAATGATCTTTTTCAAGTTTCCCTGGTTTAGGTTCTTTGATCAACCATACTTTATCTCCCATTTTAAATTCTCTTGGATTAATAAATCTGTCATAATATATCTTTGATTTTTCTTTTGACATTATTAATTTTTGTTTTGCTATTAAGGCAATTTCTCTCATATTATTAATCAGTTTTTCTAAATATCCATTATAGGTCGGTAATAATTCTAATTTTTTTACTGGTTCGCTAGACGGAATTCTAGCAGGGCAGGCAAAAATTAGTTCATATGGTGTGAATTGATGGCTAGCATGTACACTAGTATTATAATGAAATTGTGCAAAATCTAATAGTTCATCCCATTCATATTTCTTTGTAGAAAAATTTTTTAAATATTCACACAACGGGTGGTGTGCTCTTTCTAATGAACCATTAGATTGCGGCGAGAAAGCTGTAGTTTCAATTTATCAAATTTAAACCTTTTAGCTATCTGTTTCATTATTTTACTCGTGAAATTTGCCCCTCTATCGGTTAGTACTATCTTTGGATAGCCAAATATACATATAAATCTTTTTATAAAAGCATCTGAAACCGATTCTGCTGTTTGATCTTTTAAACATACTAAAATTACAAATTTTGATAATTGATCTTGTATAGATAAAATATATTTATTATTATTTTTAGTAATGTTAAATGGTCCTACAATATCCATTGCGATTTTATCGAATGTTTTCCCCGGTGTATCTGTGATAATCATTGGTTGTTTAGTCTTTTTCCGCTTTAATTTATTTCTTTGACAATCTTCGCATTTTTTTTATTCTCTTTTGGATGTCTGATTTTAAGTTTTCCCAAAAATATTTTTCCTTAAGTCTATTATATGTTCTATTTACACCTGAATGTCCTCCTATCATAGAGGAGTGATACATGTTAAAAATTTTATCCCTGTCTTCAATTTTTACATATTCAATATTATTTAAACATATTATTAACTTTATATTTGTATTGCTAAATATTTCTTTTAATACTTCTTCTATTTCTACCCAACTTATATTTAAAATTTCTATATCCCTAGAAATACTCTAAATACATATATTCTTACAAGAAAAGTATCCGAACTGTCAAATTCAAAAAAATTCCAAACCCATATTAAAAAGTAGACCTCCATGCGAGATTCATGATACCATTTTTTTATCGGCTGAGAAGCGCTTTATAAGGGTTAAAATCACCCCTAAAGTTTACCCCCAAGACACGTTTTTTTTATATATCTCGGCTTCTACTTAACTTTTTTTAACGAAACAAAATGGAAAGAGTTTCTTATTAAAAAGCCAAGAAATCCGTGGTAGTATGAACATTAAGGGTTGCTTCCCTTATTTTTAGAGGGTGAAATTGTGTTTTTTTAAGAATAATTTTTGTTGTGAGAATTCATAAAATAATTAAAAATAGGTCAAAACATTATTTTTACCAATTACAATAAATAACAGTTGGTGTTTTTGGGCATTCTTCGCAAAAGAACCCCTTAAGAGGTGGTAAACCACCCCTAACACAAATGAATTAGGTATATTTTTTTGATTATTAAAAATATTACTTATGTCGACTACAATTTACTATCAACTGATAAGAATTTTTCCATCGGTCTTACAGTCTTACAAATTAATTTAAAATAATTAATATTTATGGTTGTCAGATTGCCCTTGTTTATAATCACCCCAGCAGAATCTGAAATAAAAACTTAATTAAAACCTGGAAAAAACTTTGTTAGCAAAGGACGATCTGACTACCCCCCACCACCACCACCTTGTCCAACGTTTCGAGCCCGCTCCGGCTCCTCCTCAGGGACTGAATATGTATATTTTTTTGGCAATTATTTTTTTCCTTAACCCATTAAGTCCTGAATGGACGAATTTTCACTAAAGTTTTCAACGCTTATATTTTATGTGAAAATGAATTGTAAAAAGTATATGAATAAGCGTATTCGATGTAAAATTTGATGAACTTTTAGAATCTTTCGTTAGATTTTTCAAAAAATTAAACTGTCGAACACTGTACATGATTTTTTCCAAAAAAAGGTGGTTTTAAAAAAAAAAAAAAATTTTTCATTTCGATTTTTCAAATGGAATGCATTTAAGATTTAATGATCAAAATGCAGAAAACGTGGCCTCGAGACCTAAACTTGAAAATCTAACGATTTAGGTTTTGAAAAAAAATTTTAAAACACAAAATGGCGGCTGAAACGCAGAAAAATCATAAAAATCTTCTGAAATTATTTACTCGAAAAAGATAGACTTTAGAGAAAAACTTTACTGAAGAAAAAGTTCTTAGAATTGATTAAAGAACACGCTGGAATTTTTTCAGAAACATAAGAAGCGTTTTTAAATTTTTCAAAATTTGAAAATTTTGAAAAATTCTGAAATTTGCCAAAAGGTTCTGGAAAAATTTCAGCATGTTTTCTGATCAATTCTAAGAACTTTTTCTTCAGTAAAGTTTTTCTCTAAAGTCCATCTTTTTCGAATAAATAATTCTAGAAGATTTTTATGATTTTTCTGCGTCTCAGCCGCCATTTTATGTGTTTTAAAATTTTTTTTCAAAACCTAAATCGTTAGATTTTCAAGTTTAGGTCTCGAGGCCACGTTTTCTGCATTTTGATCATTAAATCTTAAATGCATTCCATTTGAAAAAACGAAATGAATAATTTTTTTTTTTTTTAAACCATGTTTTTTTGGAAAAAATCATGTACAGTGTTCGACAGTTTAATTTTTTGAAAAATCTAACAAAAGATTCTGAAAGTTCATCAAATTTTACATCGAATGCGCTTATCCATATACTTTTTACAATTCATTTTCACATAAAATATAAGCGTTGAAAACTTTAGTGAAAATTTGTCCATTTAGGACTTAATGGGTTAAAATGGGTTCTTGAAGTCGTTAATCGGAATCCACAGTTAGATCCACAATAAAAATTTGAAAATAGTGAATTCAATATGGCGAAAAATTTTTTAGAAATATTTTAAATTCCACGAAAAATAGTATGTAGACCCCCTAGCCGAAATTATATTATGTAAATAAGTGTATAATAATGTAACAATGTTTTGTTATGTTATTCTATTATTTATTATTTTTTTATCATACACTTGTTTATCGTACGATAAATAAATATACATTTATTTACATAATATAATTTCCGCTAGGGGGTCTACATACTATTTTTCGTGGAATTTAAAATATTTCTAAAAAATTTTTCGCCATATTGAATTCACTATTTTCAAATTTTTATTGTGGATCTAACTGTGGATTCCGATTAACGACTTCAAGAATCCATTTTAAGGAAAAAAATAATTGCCAAAAAAATATACCTAATTCATTTGTGTTAGGGGTGGTTTACCACCTCTTAAGGGGTTATTTCGCGAAGAATGCCCAAACACACCAACTGTTATTTATTGTAGTTGGTAAAAATAATGTTTTGACCTATTTTTAATTATTTTATGAATTCTTACAACAAAAATTATTCTTAAAAAAACACAATTTCACCCTCTAAAAAATAAGGGATGCAACCCTTAATGTTCATACTACCACGGATTTCTTGACTTTTTAATAAGAAACTCTTTCCATTTTGTTTCGTTAAAAAAAGTTAAGTAGAAGCCGAGATATATCAAAAAAACGTTTCTTGGGGGTAAACGTTAGGGGTGATTTTAACCCTTATAAAGCGCTTCTCAGCCGATAAAAAAAATGGTTTCGTGAATCTCGCATGGAGGTCTACTTTTTAATATGGGTTTGGAATTTTTTTGAATTTGACAGTTCGGGTACTTCCCTTGTTAGTAATTAATAATTCTTTTAATTGATTAAATAATTTCGCTAAATTTTCTTTTATTAATTTACATGATACGGACGTATCTATGTATAACATAAATAGTTTTTTATTCTCTATATTTATTATATCTATACTATCTTTTGTAAGTGATAGTTTTGGTTTTATATTTTTACTTTTGATTAATAATTCAGTATTTTTATCTAATGATTTTCCTTTTAAATTTATTAAATGAACAATATTATCGTTTCTAAATTGTATAGAATTTTTAGAATAAATGATATTATTAATTTCCGGTATATTTTCTTTGTTTTCCTCAATTTTCTCTTCTTTTCTACCTGTAGTCATTTTTTTGTCATTTTTCCTAGGTCTGTCCCTTTTTCGTTTAATCTTCTGTCTATCTTCATTCGTTACTTTGATTTTGTCATCGTTACTAAGAATTCTAGGTTGTTCGTTATTTTTATTTAATATTTTCTTATATCTACTGGATTCCTAGATAGAGCATCTGCATTTGCGATCTGTTTTCCTGGTTTGTATACGATATCAAATTCATAATCTGATAGTTTTAGTCTCCATTTTTAGACCCTTGTATTATTATCAGCTGATCTTAACGATAACAGCGGTTTGTGATCAGTAACTATTGTGAATTTGTTTCCATATACGTAATTTTTAAACGTTTTTATGGCAAACATTATTGCCAATGCTTCTTTTTCATAGGTGTGATATTTAGTTTCCGCTTTATGTAGACTTCGTGATGCGTAAGCTATCGCTGGGTCTTTGCCAATTTTTCCTTGCGACATACTGCACCTAAAGCAGAATTCGAAGCATCTGTTTTAATAATGAATGGTTCATCAAAACGTGGATATTCTAAGATTGGTGCTGTGCATAATAATTCTTTAATTTCCTCAAAGGCTTTTTGTTGGTCTTTTTCCGAATGAAACTTCACGTCTTTTTCTAGCAATGTATTTAAGGGTTTTGTTACTTCTGCGTAATTTTTTATAAATCTTCTATAGTAACCTGAAAGCCCTAGAAACTCTCTAATATTTTTAACATTTTTCGGTGTAGGAAACTTCTTCACTGCTTCTATTTTCTTTGGATCAGGTTTTATTCCGTGTTCACTAATAATGTGACCTAAATAACATACTTCTTTTTTAAAACATTCACATTTTTCTGGTTCTAATGTTAAATTCGCTTCTCGTAATTTTTGTGCAACTGTATTGAATCTTTCGTTGGCTTCTGTCATAGTTTCGCCAAAAATAATTATATCGTCGATGAATACGAAGCATATCTTACCGATTAAATCGCCTAAGACCTTATTTAAAACTCTTTGAAATGTACGAGGTGAGTTTCTCAATCCGAAGGGTAATACTCGAAATTCAAAACGTCCCAATGGATTGATGCTAAATGCAGTTTTATGTATATCACTTGGTTTCATAGAAATTTGGTGAAACCCCGATTTTAAATCTATAACGTGACAACTTAGTTTTCCCCAATTGATCGAATATTTCTGTAATGTTTGGGAGTAAATATGGATCTGGAATTGTCGTTTCGTTTAGTTTTCTGGAATCTATTACTAAACGCCATCGTTTTTTTCCGTCTGCTAACTGTTTTTTTGCTACAATCCATGCTGGAGCGTTAAAAGCACTTTTTGAGTTTCGAACTAGGTCATTTGTTATTAATTTTTGAGTTTCCTCTATCGCGATTTCTTTTAATTTATGAGGTAAAGGAAATTGTTTTACGTATACGGGTTTATCATCTGTTAAATTTATTTCATGTTGTTCTACATTACATGATCCTAAACTGTCTCCCTCTAGCCAAAATATATCCTTATTTTTCAATACTAGATCCTTAATCATTGTTTTACTATTTTCAGGCAAGTTTTCGTAACATATTCTTTCTAATAATCTTTCTTCTCTATTATATTCTTTAAAATCTTGTACTGACTCATTTTTACAATAAAATTTATTGATCTCACATTTGAAATTTCATTTTCATCTATGTTAAAGTCTTCTGTTATCTGAAAACCTTCAGGTAAATTGTCTATTTCATAAGATATAAAGCTATATTCTTTTTCATTTCCATAGAGTCTATTATAATCTTCTAAATCTACTTCAATCTTTTTATTCATTATTGACAAAAATTGTTTATAATCTGTTGATTCGTTTTCCTCAAAATCGATTGCTTGGTCATTATTTTCAAAAGCAATATTAATATTATTTATTAATGACTTAATATTATTTTCGTCATTTTCCAAAATTTCCTCATAATGTAAATCATTTATATTTTCTGGTAGAATTTCATTTAAAATTTTTTTTTGTAAATCCTTTCCTTCTGCCTCTAATATTGGAATCGTATTTAAAATTTTCATAACGTCATCATATAATGTTATTTCTGAATTTATATTTACTTCATTTTTATTGATTAACTCAGGTTCATAAGATATTAAACAAGATGATTTCTCCATTTCATTCTCAATTTGAAAATTTTCAGTTTTTTCGTTTATTTGTATTACTTGTTCGCAATTTACATGAATTATGGGTAATAAGCTTTATTTTTCGTCCGTATTTTCTAACATTTTTTTTAAACTTCCTTCTGTTCTATTGTTATTCTTGATTTTAATTCTTTATCCGTTTTT
Source organism: Torymus aiolomorphi (assembly GCA_036365515.1). NCBI lineage: Eukaryota > Metazoa > Arthropoda > Insecta > Hymenoptera > Torymidae > Torymus > Torymus aiolomorphi. Next base: position 117,884,353 of record CM070873.1, read on the forward strand.
TGTGACTTTTCAGATACTGTATTAAGATTATGATATAATTTATGCGCTGCTTTCAGTTTGATCTTACTATGATTTATTTGTAAATAGCCCTCGTCTAGTCTTAATTTTTGTTCAGTAAGAATTTTGATTCCTAAAATCCCGTCGTAAGGTAAACAAAAATTTGGTGGTGCTACATGGAAATCAATATTCAGTCCATTTATATTCATTTTAATTACTTCTAATGTTTCAATTGTTTTATCTGTAATACCAGATAAATGAATTTTCCTATTTTCTAAAATTATATTAGAAGGTATCTGATTTCCCTTGATAATATTTAACTGAGCCCCACTATCTACAAGTAAATTACATTTTTTATTTGTGTAGTGGTTTTCTATTTCGATATACTGCAGTGAGTTTTCTAATTTCAGAAAATACATTGCAATTTTGGTTGCTGCTATTCTTTCTTGTGTTTTTTCATTTTTAATACTATTTATTTCAAAATCACTTAAATTTATTTCGTTATTATTTATAATTTCTGATCTATTTATGGCCTTATTTTTCTCCATGTTTTCCGTAATATTCTTTAAATTCTTTGTAATCAATAAATCGATGTCCGTGTCTTTCCCTCCGTTGGTGATACCATCACTATTAAATGTACCTACTTTAATATCTGCGCTATCTTTGAGTGGTTTTTTGTTAATCCTTCTAGTCCACTCATTTCCAGAAGAATTTGTTAGTTTTCCGAAGTTTGTTGATTAAGTACTGATCGCGACGCACATTCCTCAGTTGTGTGATTCGTGTTTTTACAAATTTTACAAAATTTATCTAATTTATTTTGTAGCATCTTGATTTCATGGCAATTGTTTATTTGATGTCCATTTTCATTGCAAAAAGAGCATTTAATTTGTGCCGTCAGATTTTTTAATTTTCTACAATCTTCCAATGTATGCCCGGTGAAATTACAATATTCGCATTTTATACTTTCTGTATTAAAGTTCCCCCAATAATTACCGTTTGAATTCCTTGAAAAATGATTGCTGTTCTGGTTATTTGTTCGGAAAAATCCATTCCTATTTTTATCTCGATGTTCATAGGATTTATTTAAGGCATTGTAATTGTTACTTGGGAATGTACCTTGTTGGTTATTGCTTATTTTCCTACAAGTTTTTGCTGAGTGCCCCGGCATCTCGCAAAATTGACAAACTTCTTTATTCTGAGAGTTTTGTTGTCTATTTTGCATAATTAAAACTTTTACGCTCTCGCAATCCGCGGTTTCGTGACCATCATCCGCACATATCGCGCTCCATATCGTTCCTTTGTTTATCGTGCAGTATTTCATTAAATGCCCGAGGTTGTTGCACCTCTTACACAATACTGACGGGCAATTTTTAGCTGTGTGTGACGCGCTGCCACAGGCGTCGCATACTTCCGTAATTCTTACCGAATTATTACTCGTAAGCGGATCGTGTCCTCTTTCCTTACATCTCCAACACAGCTCGTATTCTGTAATAGTAGGACATTGCGTAACCTCGTGCCCCATATTTTGGCAGTATTGACAATGATTACTCTGCATCTTATTTAACTTACACGCATCTATTGAGTGGCCTTCCGTACGACACAATTTGCAAATTAATTTTATTACGTGCTTAGTTGTTCTGCAATGATATGATACATGCTCCTTACTTTTGCAATAAACAGATGATGCTTTCATGCAAAATAATGCTTCGTGATTTATTTTCTTACATAATTGGTAAAAAACTTGTTTAATTGTGTTTGGAATTGGAGTTTCGAAATTAAACAATATGCTTGTAGTATCATTTCTTAAGCTATTTTGCTTTTTTAAGTTTGATTCTATTTCAATTGCTTTTTGTACTGCGTTATCCATGTCTTGGTGTTCTCCGAGTTCGATTCTAATTTCTTGTTTTAATCCGTTTTTAAAACTATTGAGTATGTCGGTTTTTAATCTAGTTTTATATTCTGTTAGAATTTCTCCTGTTACATTAGGTTCTAATTTTTTTAATTCTATTATTTGTGTACCCAAAACTCGTAATTTGTTTGCAAAACATAGTACATCTTCATCTGATTTTTGAATTTGTTGTGTTAGGTTTCCGTACAATGAATGTATATTATCCGTTGATAGATATATTTTACGTATTGTTTTAATAAAAGTTTCAATACTTTCAATTTCTACATTTGCTAATGCTTTATAAATTTCTCCTTTGAGCTTTATTTTGAGGATCTGTACTAGGTTCGATTCGTCATTATTCGATATTATTCTTTTTGCTTGTTTTAATTTTTCTATATATTCTTCTAGTTGGATATTTTTCCCGTCAAAATCCGGTACTAACTTTGCAACTTCTTTAAGTGATAATTTTAATGCTTGATTTGCCATTTCTGGTTCTAGATTTATTAAATCTTCGTTTATTTGAATTTCTGGCTGTTCGTTATTACTTATATTGTCTCTAGCCAAAATTAAACTTTGTTCATTAAAAAATCCTTCTATATCCGTGTAGTCACAAGAAAACGGTAGGCAACACGACTGTGTTGGCTACCGTTTTCTACATATATTGATTCTTCAAAAAATGCTGGGCCCTGCTTGGTGTATTTGGAGTATGAAAATTTGTTGGTGATAATATATCCCGTTTTATTTCCGGAATAAAAAAATTATTTATATTTTTATTTGATATATCTTGTTTTTGTGTGGGGTTTTTAATATTCTGTTTTTTGACTGAATGTTGTGCATCTAGTTCGTTATGGTCTATTTTTGAAGTTGATGGAATTGAAAGTATTTCCTCATTTTCCTGTGTTTTTGAGTTAATGTAGATATCCGATGAAGTTCTATTTAATTGTGTATTTGGAAGTGATCTTGGTACTTTTGGTCTTCTTTCAAAAATGTTCGTTTGTTTATTTATATCATCTACTTGCTTTTTAAGTTCTGGATTTCTTTGGGTAGTCCGTCTGGTTATAATCCCTTCGTTTCCCTTATTTCCTATACCTTTCTGATTTGACATGACATATTACTTCTTTGTTTATACTATACTTAATATATCTTTTAAAATATGTATATATTTTGTAATTGTTTATTTCACAATATAATTTATTTATTTATTTGTTACTTGTATAAATTTTTTCCTTTGCTTAGTTTTTAGTGTTTTATCTTTTATTGTTTAAACTGTAATGTTTATTTATGCAATTTTTATTTAATTGATCAATTTGTTTAATATTATTATTCGTTTTCTTGAGCTGCGTTGATCATTATTCTATGTTTATTTTTCTCGTGCTGTATTTTCGATTTATGTGATCGTTGTTCTTAATTTCTTTGTAATTATAATTTGTCTTTATGATATTTTGTTTTATCTATTGTAGTATTTTCTTTTGGTTTGTAACGGGAGGCCTGGGGAAATCTTTTGTAATTCCGCGAACCGAACCCTAGAACACGGTGCCGTCGAGTGCTACTTCTATGACGAGCACTCGGGGTTGATGTTCTCTGGATCCCTGTTTACAAATGTCGAGTTCACGATTGAACTCGACTTTTCCGTATGCCGGAAAGGGTTAATGCTTGCGCTAGCTAAACGCGAGGCGCGGCCACTCAGAATGATCGTCGTCTCGGTTTGACGATCCCGCGGAGGCGGCGCACAGTGTTCTATTTTGAAAAAAAATGGACAAAATGAAATATCTCGCGAACGGATATCGATAGCCGGATGAATCCAACTGCATTTTAAAGTTGAAGTAATGTACAATAAAGAAAAAATAGTCCAGTACTGATCATTTGACCCTGTGACCTTGGAAATGAAAAATGAAAGTCGAATAAGTAACGTATTTTCGGCTTTTTCATTGTAGACTTTCTGGCTATCAATTTTTTCGACCAAAAAAATATGTACTCCTGTAGTGTTTGATGCAAGGAATCCGAATTTGATGTCAGAATTGTCCTATCGCACACTAATTTCTTTTTAAAGCAAATTTGTGTACGTGTATTTATGTACCCATGTATTTTGATTCGCTGAATCCGAATTTGAAGTCGAAATTACTCAATAATGCTCCATTTTTTCAGGGTGAATTTTTCGTATTTTTTATGGAATTTTCAGATTTAAAAACAAATTGGTGTGCGATAGGACAATTCTGACATCAAATTCAGATTCCTTGCATCAAACACTACAGGAGTACATATTTTTTTGATCGAAAAAATTGATAGCCAGAAAGTCTACAATGAAAAAGCCGAAAATACGCTATTTATTCGACTTTCATTTTTCATTTCCAAGGTCAGAGGGTCAAATGATCAGTGCTGGACTATTTTTCCTTTATTGTACATTACTTCAACTTTAAAATGCAGTTGGATTCATCCGGCTATCGATATCCGTTCGCGAGATATTTCATTTTGTCCATTTTTTTTTCAAAATAGAACACTGTGCGGCGGTATCCGGGAGAAGGTTAGGTGAAGGTTAATAAATAACGAGTGGTCTTGGTTACATTCAAAACTATAACAAGATCTATTCTAAATTATCCTATACAAAATACGCGTCGCGTTGCGCGTTAACAAGAAGGCGGGGAATCTGCCGCTCGGCGCGGGCGGATCGATGTGATTGTTTTTCGCTGGGCCGGCGATCAAGACACCGGCCGCTCGCCGCTGCGAGCCGAAAATACAAATCAATTGCTGCGCGGAAAATAGGCGAAGAGTCTTACCGGGAGGGGAGTGCACTCCCCTCGTCGCTCGCTCACGAATCCGCTCCTGCGTGAGGCCTTATCGTCCGGTCGACTTCGGAGTGTTCAGGTCGAGTCCTAACGTCCAGCGTTCACCTACAAACGCTTCGGACCCCAGGAGTGGCTCGGATTGTTCACGTGCACTGCTCTTTGAGGACGGCGAGTAAACGGGTGTTGCGCTGCATCGGTGTAGTCGCGCGAGAACTCGTTTCTCCGGTCGATATAACATTCGCGTCCGCGCGGTTACACGGCCCGAGAGAATCTGATTCAAAAAGAATCGGGCGCGACTTAGCAACGGTCAAAGTCGCGCCTGCCCCGCGCGTAGCTAACGCGAATACATCGTCCGAGCGATGTCAATACTCGCTCGAGATATACGAATTCGCGGGAACGAGAGCCTAACGGGTTCGATAGAATACGGAAGACCGAGATGCTTATCTTCTCCGTATTTTATCTTGGAACCTCGTTATACCCCTCTCCCAGACGTTGCGTAGCGGGAGAGAAGCAACTCGATACTGAGGCTCTCGTTCGATTCGACTTTACGTCGTCGTCGGCGGCAGAGACGACAGTTCCGGATACGCGCGGATCAGCTCGTGTACTAAACGGCTGATCAGACGATCCACGTCGAGGGATCGTCCGCACGCACACGGTGGGTCGCTCATCACCGTAATTCCGCTGAATTCCAACGGCGGTCGAGACCAATCCCAAGACGATTGATGGACCGGAGACTGTTGGTACTTCTGGCGCTGGGGCTCCGGTCGACAACTGCCGTCATTCCTCCAAGGTTGACTTGGCAGATCATCTCGTCTTCTTCTTGCCTTCGTCTTCGGGCCCTCTTTCCGCTCCGGGCAGGCCCAGTGAAGGTGCGTTGGTGACCTACACGTCCAACACAATTTTCTGGTTGGACTCGGTGGTGGGGAGTTATATGCTCCGAGCGCGTTCCTCGATCTTGACGAGCGGTATACTCGACTATCCAACCCCTGCTGGATATACCGCTGTTTGGGACGTCGAGAGGCTACCGTCGTCCAAGGATTCGAACCTGTTCCTTGATTCGAACCCAGTCCACTCGAGGGTTTTCTGCCTTTATCTCTTTTGGATAAGTTTGGAGGTCATTGCATGGCCGCTGCATACGCCTTTTTTTCCCCTGTCGAGCTGGACTTCTGAAGACTTCGGGACGACTTCTTGTTGTCTTTAGTCCCTAGGTCAGATCGAGGTTGCTTTGCAGAGTGTTTGGCTGCACCTGCGGCTCGTTTCTTGTTAGGCGCAGCGGAATTATGAAGTGACGACATTTGCGCGCGTAGCTGGCGCAGCTCGTCGTGCAGTCGCCTCACTTCTTCGCTTAGGCGCCTAACTTTCTCCTCCTCCAATTTACACGTCTGATTACATTCGCATTCGCAATGACGCTCGCCTTCTGCTTGCGTCGATACGTCGCGAAATTGCGAAGTAATCAGCGTTCGGTCCACCGGTTGTGCCGTCACCAGACTATCGATCTTTTCCTCGTTGCTCCTTGGAAGGCTTGTCTGCTCTTCGTCTTCAGGAGTCTTTGAATGAGTAATACAGCCGTCCGATGCCGATATATTCCATAAACGGGCCATATCAGACGCTTCGGACAGGGGGAAGGTTGGAAAATCTCCCTTCCCCCAGGCTGCATTTACTCCGTCGTCTTGGGCTTGGGAGTATTCAGCACAGCCGTTCGGTGCCCTCAGGCAGTCTGTATACGCCAAGCGACGTGAAGTATCAGACTTCTCGAACAGGGGGAAGCTTGGAGAATCTCCCCTCCCCCAGGCTGTGCTTACTCCGACGTCGATTTCGTGGATGGAAGCTGAAGATGATGGCGATGGTGCGGTTGCTGCACAGCTGTCCGAAATCCATGTGCGGTCTGCATTCCCCGAGCGACTCGCGTTCTCGGATTCTTCGGACTGGAAGGAGATCGGGGAATCTCCCCTCCTCCAAGCTGTGCTGCACCTTAGGTGCACCTGGACATCACCCGGTCCTCCCGCTGGAGATAAAGTGCTCCGTGGTGACATAAGAGCCTCGTGTCTTACGTCGGGAGGACTGCCTGCTCTTTGGTTCCTCATCTGCACGACATGTGTCTTTATGGAACTCAGCAAGTTGTTGTCGACTGCTTTGTTCGACTCCAATTGCTGAAATAGGCTGTGGGTTGAGGGATCGGCAATTCGGTTCACTTCTGGAGCGCCGCTTGTATTGAGGGTCGTCGTGTTGACGAACTTATTCCTGCAATCGAGCCTCCTTGTGAACTGCTCGTAATCACTTCCACTTATTTCTTGTGTGAAGTGGGCTGGGTTGTAACTTCCCATTAGCCATTGAGCGATTCGCTTAGAATCCCCCTCGAGATGTCCGGTGCTTCTTAAATCTAGAGCTATATTTGCTTCTATTACAGCTTCAAAGCTCAGCTCTAGATTTTTGCGCCAATGCTCCATCCTATCGGCTAGTTCTTCTGGGGTCGATGATTCCATCTTGCGAAGCTAGACCGATTATATAAAAAATTTGGTGACGAATTGTGTGTGTATGCGCAACTAACTGCTGAGATTCTCTCTCTAATTGGCCGTCTGTTACGCAAATTACAATGTTAGAATTCTAACTACCACACACAATTGTCCCAAGCTGCTCGAGAATGACGTATCTCGATGCAGCTAGCTAGGGAGAGAGCGTGGCTATTCCAAAAAAAAAAATCGCGACGATAACGATTTAAATAATTCCCGCAATCAAAAATAAAGGATGAAAGTATTCTCACTTTCAACCGGCTGCACGCACAGGCACGGTCAAACCAAAAGAAATCGCGTGAAAATCACTTTAAATCTCGCGTCAAAAAAAGGAATTTAATTCTCTCCACATATGACGACGAAAACGACGATAATCGTCGTTTAAATGCTCTCGCCCTGGCCTTACAGCAGTTTAAAAGGCTCGGGCTAAGTATACACAATACTACCCGAGCATAAACATAAACACACACAAAAACAAGCAATCGGCTGTTTTGTGTTTATGTTTGAATGCGCGTCGCGAGCCTTCTTGTCTGTTTGTTACGCCCGGCACCTCGACTTGGCGAGTTTAAATCACTGCGCCTATCAGCTGTAACGGCATATGGCCATTGGCCGTCAGCTGAATAGTCGGTTGCAGTGATTCGCGCCCGGGCGAATTTAAACGAAACGCGATTTGAATAGGCCGGTCTCGAACGTACCGGCCGCTAAGCTTCTCCTTAAACCCAACACGTTGGGCGCCATTTGTAACGGGAGGCCTGGGGAAATCTTTTGTAATTCCTCGAACCGAACCCTAGAACACGGTGCCGGGAGTAGGTTAGGTGAAGGTTAATAAATAACGAGTGGTCTTGGTTACATTCAAAACTATAACAAGATCTATTCTAAATTATCCTATACAAAATACGCGTCGCGTTGCGCGTTAACAAGAAGGCGGGGGATCCGCCGCTCGGCGCGGGCGGATCCCCCGCCCAATCGATGTGATTGTTTTTCGCTGGGCCGGCGATCAAGACACCGGCCGCTCGCCGCTGCGAGCCGAAAATACAAATCAATCGCTGCGCGGAAAATAGGCGAAGAGTCTTACCGGGAGGGGAGTGCACTCCCCTCGTCGCTCGCTCACGAATCCGCTCCTGCGTGAGGCCTTATCCTCCGGTCGACTTCGGAGTGTTTAGGTCGAGTCCTAACGTCCAGCGTTCACCTACAAACGCTTCGGACCCCAGGAGTGGCTCGGATTGTTCATGTGCGCTGCTCTTTGAGGACGGCGAGTAAATGGGTGTTGCGCTGCATCGGTGTAGTCGAGCGAGATCTCGTTTCTCCGGGCGATATAACATTCGCGTCTGCGCGGTTAGACGGCCCGAGAGAATCTGATTCAAAAAGAATCGGGCGCGACTTAGCAACGGTCAAAGTCGCGCCTGCCCCGCGCGTAGCTAACGCGAATACATCGTCCGAGCGATGTCAATACTCGCTCGAGATATAAGAAATCGCGGGAATGAGAGCCTAACAGGTTCGATAGAATACGGAGGACCGAGATGCTTATCTTCTCCGTATTTTATCTTGGAACCTCGTTATAGGTTTTACTTTTATATCTTTTTATTATTGATTTTTTGCAATTTCTTACTTGTATTAGACTGCTATTTTCGCGTAATATATCTTGATTTCACTCTGTAAATTTATCTTTTCACTTGCTATTTCAGCTATAATTTGTTATATAATTTGTTGTTAAACATTTTTTCTTACTTCTTTGTTTTATTACTCCTTGTAGTGTCGTAACTTTTTTCGTTTGTAATATTTTTATTTTTCAATTTGTTAATCTGTGTTAGACTGTATTTGTATTTTGCGTAATATATTTTTGAAAAATGTCATTTGTTTTGTAGAAATTTTTCTTATTTCCGTATTTATCATTTGTTGAATACATGTTAATAACTCGACGAGCCGTACTTGCTTATCTTCCGAAATTCGGGCGATTCATGCTACAATGATCCCCCCAACTTCTTACTGCAAAGCAAGAAGCTCGGACTTATTCTATGTTAGTTGTATTTATATAAGAATATTTTCCTCGTCTTTCAAGAGCTTATTTTATCTACTTTAAAACGTTTAAAGTTTGATTTAGCTGATCTAATGAACTTTCGTTCGACTGTGTACTGAAACCACTGCTAAGTTCCGGAGAAAAGTTATTTTATTTCTTTTATTTTAAATAGTCTAGTGAACTAATTTTCGATCGGTACCGGAACCATTGTTAAGTCTTGAGTGTCGAGGAATCTACTCTTATATGTATATTGAAATTTGTATGGTTTATCTTCAAATTATACTTGAATTATATTCAATTGATATATGGTTATATTACCTTCGTCCTTGAGGTGAACTCTCGTAAAAAATTAGACGGATAGCTTTGTAGCTGAATATTCACTTTATTTGATATATGAAATTATAAGAAATCTGATGTGGCTCGTATTGGCCCGTATAATAATAATCGTTTCTTGTCGGCTGGAGTGGTACGGAGCTCGCGATCTTTTCACGATGACTGACTTGTGTGTTGAGAGTCGCCGTATTTATTAAGCTGTTAATTTGGGTTAAAGATGATTTTGACGCTGAGTAAAATCCTCTTTTTAAACAAATTTAGTAAACATTTAAATATCATCCTTTCGATTTCACATTTAAAAGTGCTGATTCTAAACAAAGTTGCGATGAGCGGTTGGTTTCACAAGGTCAGTGGCTCGCTACGTCACGCTGGCTGTTGCGTAGCCGAAATTGCTGTACTGTTAAAATTGGCACTCGCATCGTTTTGTGGGTCAAGAAAAATGAATATTGGAATTTAATAACGTCACGCTGTTTCGTAGCCGAAATGCTGCGTTTTCAGATTTACAATTACATCAGTTTGTGGGTCAGAAAATTACTGATGCGAAATATGCATGTAAATTGATTTTAGAAATACGTCACGGACGTAACACTTCCATTGAGGTAGTCTTTTAACAGATTTAATGTTATTCCCCATATACCGTACGTTTCTAATTTTAATAATAAGATTTTATAATTTGCGGTGTCGAAGGCTTTCGCTAAATCCAAGAAGGTTGCAATAGTAGGTGTCTTTTTGTTCAGATTGTTGTAAATAATACTTGTAATAAGGGCTAGTGCATCCTTGGTACCTTTATTTTTTCGAAATCCAAATTGATTATCTATTAGTATTTTATTTTTATTGAGGAAACTCAGTAAACGACAATGTATTATTTTTTCTAATAATTTGGCAATGTTGGATATTAAAGATATTGGTCTGTAGTTAGTTGCGTGATGTTTATCTCCTGATTTGAAGATCGGCACTACTTCTGCTATTTTTAATTGTTTAGGCCATATCGACTTTTCGATACATAAGTTGAAAATATGTTCAAGTGGGATAATTATATACTTACTTAAGTTTTTTAAGACTTTTGTATTTATGCCATCTATTCCTCCTGCCTTCTCTTTCATTTCTGATATAATCTTGAGTATCTCGTTACAGTTGGTAGGGTCTAGAAATATGGTAGATGTATTTACTTTTGGCAATTTATACTTCATTTTGGGTTTTTTAATTTCTTTTGCTAATTTCGAACCGACACTACTGAAAAATTTATTGAAAGTTTCCGCTATATATTCTGTTTGGTAAATATTGTTCACATTATCCGTTAAATAGTCTATCTTTTTAGCATTCTTATTCTTTGTCTTATTAATTTTTCTTTTAACGAAATCTCACATTTTCTTGTTGTTATTACTAGCTTTTTCAAATTCTTCTTTATCAAAGTTGTATTTTGCTGCTGTTATAACTTTATTGAGCCATTTTACATAGTTTTTATATTGCTGCTTCAGATTTTCATTTTCAGAACTATTTTTCCATTTTTGATAAAGTATTTCTTTAGTCAAGCAGGATTTCATAATGCCTTCAGTTATCCATTTGTTTCTCGGTGTGTTCTTCTTGATTTTCTTAACTACTGTGGCTTTTCTTAATGCTGTCTTGATATTGCTGATTAGCAATTCAAGGGCCAAGTTTGGATCATCATGTTCAGATATAACGTTCCAATTTAATTTGTTTGCTACTTAATTTAGCTTATTGTAATTAACATAACTATAATACTTTCTAGAGTCTTCTTTCGCTTTCATGGTTTTTATTGAGATCATAAGTGGATAGTGATCCGTTATTCTCGGGATAAACTTATAAGAATTTATATTCTCCAGTTCAGTTTTTAAGAACATACTGTCAATGCATGTTCCCAAAATTGGATTTTGAGGGTTGGGTCTCGTAATACCATTGAAATAAGGTATGTAGCCCAATTCGTAGAGATCATTTTTATACTCTGTGGTAGTGTGGTCATTGTCCATTAAATTAATATTGAAATCACCAATGAAAAAGTGATTTTTGGTATTTTATTACTTTTTAAATGTACAAGTAGATTTTCAATAAATTCTTGTTTTGTTGTGTCATGACATCTATATAATGAGGTTATTTTCAATTTTCTTCCTTCTTTCAGATTTATAGTGATATTGAGAAAATTTACTCTGCCTATCACTTCTGTGTCATGCGTTGAGTTAAGGTGTTTATTAGTGTATACAACCACGCCATCTGATTTATTTATATAACTGTTGTTCTAGTACATCTCATAATTGTAGTCATCTAGATTATACAAGGATTTAAAGTTTTGGATAAAAATCTCAAGATTTTTATGATTTGTTTTAGGCCTCTTATGTTGACGAAGAATATTGACAAATCATCAATATAAAATAAAAGATTCGCTATTTAATAAGATTGTCTCGTATTTATCATCAACTTCACATTCAAAATCCATTATAGTATTTATGTGTCTGGTTGTGTATGTGGGTTCACTGTTTTGTTGATTGCAGGTAAATTAGTTTTCTTGTCAGTGACGTTGCCATTTGTGTTGCTTGACGTTAATGTAACTTCTTCATTATCATTAGATCTTAGTTGGTAAAGAAGATTTCCATTAAATCCTAGGAATTTTGGTATATTTGGTATAATTGGATAGTCAGTTGTTCTAATCTTTTTATTAATTATATGCTTTAGGTACTCACGTTTTTGAACAGTAATGAAAATCTTAAAAAAAATGTTTTAAGCACAATGATTTCTGACACCATGAACATTTTATAATAGCAGGATTTTTACATCCTGGTATCTCACAATGAGCTTGGGATTCACCAAAGCTAAACCACCGGATTTACAAATTCATTTGGTTTATTATCGATATAGCTGCTTTTATACCAAGAGTATTTAAACAGATTTACGTATCGAGGAGAAGGTAATTGATTGTGCACCAGAGATTATAATTTAATTACATTATTTCGTATGTGCAAACTTATATCTTTATCCAACAAAATTACACTATCGGAAAAGTGTCTTACAAAATTTTTCCATATACTAAAGCTAAACAAATCCAGTGGTTGTATTTTTCCAGTTGTACTTTTAGGAACTTTGAAAAATTTAATGTTTTTATCATCAGGTTTTTCTCTTTCTACTGCTTCTGTGCAATGTCCGCTTCAAGAATCTAACAATTATAACGGAGTTCCAGGATAAAATACGGAGAAAATAAGAATCTCGGTTCTCCGTATGCTATCGAACTCGTTTGACTCTCGTTCCTGCGAATTCGTGCATCTCGAGCGTTTGTTGACATCGCTCGAACGATGTATTCGCGATCTGCGCGGTGGCTGCGCGACTTTGGCGATTACAAAGTCGCGCTCGATTCATTTTTTAATCAGATTAAAAAAAACGGTATCGTGCGCCCTCACCGGTGCAGGGCAGCGCCCGTACACGTACCGACCACGAAGAGCAGCGCACGTGAGCAATCCGAGCCACTCCTGGGGTCCGAAGCGTCTGTAGGTGAACGCTGGACGTTAGGACTCGGCCTGAACACTCCGAAGTCGACCGGAGGATAAGGCCTGATGCAGGAGCGGATTCGTGAGCGAGCGACGAGAAGAGTGCACTCCTCTCCCGGTAAGCCTCTTTGTACTTCCCGCGCAGCGATTTATTTGTGTATTTTCGACTCGCAGCGGCGAGTGGCCGGTGGTTCCTTCACCGGCCCAGCGAAAATAGATACCTTGATCCGCCCGCGCCGAGCGGCGGATCCCGTCTTCTTGTCAGCGCGCAACGCAACGCGTTTTTGATGTAAAGGATTATTTTGAATAGACCTTGTTATTGTGCTGTAAAATAATTGAGGCTATTCTTATTTATCGACCTTAACCTAACCTTCTCCCGGATACCGCCGCCTCTGCGGGAAAACAACTCCGCTGGTCGTTTTCATATCTGAGCATAGCGGCCGCGCGCTTTACCTTTTGAGCGCGCGCTTTTAACTCAGAGATCCAATTAGTTGGAAAGCGAAGTTCGCGTGCTATCTTCGCGTTGTTTTCGGGATTCCAGGAGCAGATCCCCGGGCAAGTCATTTTAGTCTGACACCCGCGGCACCGTGTTCTAGGGCATCGCTGGCCTGTGGCTTTTTGGGATCTTACCCCAGATGCCATCCCGTTACACAATAACAAACGGTTTTTTCCAACTTTGGGAAAAAACAGATCCCTTAACCATTTTCGAAAATGATCCGAAAATAAATAATAAGCAAATAAATTTCGCAGATCATTACAGTAAATTATTCCTATTTGGATTACATGACTAATTTTCATAACGACTTATTACATGGAATCATATTAACAAAGATAAATAATAATAAAATTTATTAATAATTTACCAAAACCTTTTTATAACTTTCGGAGTTTACGCTAAAATATCATATTTGAAAATGAATTTACTAATAACTGTAAATCTTTTTTAATATGAGTCTATTGATATTAAAAGTTTACAAGTAAAATGTTTAATATAGATAGAAGCTACAATTTTACGAACACAAGTACACTTTATTTAACTTCATTCACCTGATGTCATTTTGCCAGATTTAGAAGCCATCAAATATACGTTATCTGGCCGAAATAAATTTTGTTGAATTATTGGTCCAAATTCATTTTTAGTCTCTGTCAAGACTATAAATAATGGAGAGAACAATTTCCAGCAGCATTAATTGTAGGTAATATTGTATAACAATATGTTGTCGATGAAACAGATTGCACAATACTTTCGACAGTCTTTGTTCCTTCTTCTGCTAATGTGCGTCCAGAATGTAATTCTAATTAAAATCTACTTTGATCAGTGCTGTTGGTATCTTCAATTTCAAATTCTGAAATCAGTGGTTTGATGTCAGCTAAAAATTTACTAGCTTTTTGATTTATAGTTTTCTTGTCTTCAACAGTTTTTTTTGTTATAAATTTGTTAATTTTTCTACTAACAATTCTGTGAGCTTTCTTAAATTTCTGCAGCCAGTTGTTAGATGCTTAAAATCTAATATCATTAAATTCCAATTTTTTTTAGCTTCTAAAGCCCACCTACGTACTTCAATACCGTGAATCATATGACCAGCTTCGATAGATTCGTTGAGATTTCTTAAAACAAATTCAGAAATCTGATATAATTTTTCTTTGTAAGTCCCACCTTTGTTGATTTGGCTCACCCACCGACGCAGTTGTCGTTCTGAATTAACTAATTTAAATTGATGTTTAACACTTTCTATACTACGATTTTTATTAGTTTTACTTGATCTCCAATATTCAACTGCTTTTTTTGTAATCGAAGCTCAACTCTTCATCATCGTATGAACAAACATCATAATCTTTTTTTTCTTTGAAAACTTGTCATCTTCAATTGCTTGTACTCCATAATTTTTAAAATCCTCATGAAAATCTAATGTTTCTTATACTATTGCTTCAATCGCATTAACATCATTCATACTATCGTATAAAATTTTTTCAAAATTTTCAGCTAGATTCATTTCAACCTTATTAACAGGACTTTCTGATATCTGAAGCTCCGAGAATGTTGCCAATAATAAATTTATGACGTTGATTGGATTCACCTTCATTTTCTCAATTATTTAATTTTTATAAAATAATAAATTTTATTGTAGGATAAACTAATTTTCTTAACAAATCGCGGGCTCTCAATAACATGTACCTCGCAGCAGAATTAACAAAAATATACTGACTAACTGATCTGTTTTTATGCAGTCGCGGACATCAGACTCATTCGCGTTATTTTTGCACGGATGTTTTTGTCCGCGAAATTCACTATTTTTATCCATGATTCAAAGGTGGGCTTACAAATAATCGCTTGTTCATAAATATATAAATAGAAATGAGTAAATATTTACTTAAAAATAAGTATTAATGAAGAAGCAGAAAGTAAATATAATATAACATGCCTCAATACGCAAATATGAATATTCTAAAATTATAAGCAAATTATAATTATCAAGCAGTGATTTCTAAAAAGATTAAAATACACCATAAAAATAATTTTAATCTAGGCTCAGCTTTTAAAAGCCAGCGATTCTGCATACAAATATTTATGCAGTTAAAATGAAAATATACCCATGTAATTATTTATTCCCCTATATAGTTGTTATATTTAGAACGCTACAATAACAAAATTGTCAAATTCAGTGTTAGTGATTTTTATTCCCTAAATAGAAAATTAGGCATATAAATAAATTAATCTAAAATAGATAAAATATTTATGATTAATTATTCTGAATGTACACATCATACACCTTAAAATGTTTATTTAAATGATACGGAGTATTGCGCGTCAAAGGGGTTCTTTACCCCGATAACGCTTTTGTTTGCAAAAACCCTGAAACACTTCAACTTTAATTTTCAATTTCAATTTTAAGAATAATTTTAACAATAATTATTTAATTTTATTGCAAATATTATATACAAAAATAATTTAAAAAAAATAAAGT
Organism: Torymus aiolomorphi; assembly: GCA_036365515.1. Classification (NCBI taxonomy): domain Eukaryota; kingdom Metazoa; phylum Arthropoda; class Insecta; order Hymenoptera; family Torymidae; genus Torymus; species Torymus aiolomorphi. The sequence continues at coordinate 117,900,341 of CM070873.1, forward strand.
TTTTTCGAAATAAAATATAAGGGTAGCTCCGGATGAAATAACCATTCTTATTTCCCATTTCAAAGAGAACTATTTTCCATTTGGTTTCATTTCAAATTTTAATCTGAACTCGCGATATCTAGAGAAAACCGTTATTGCGGATGAATTTTAGGGGTTCCTTTCACCCGTTTAATAAGAAATTGGGCCCACAGAAAAAAATTAGCCCAAATAAAAATAAATTATGCATTATATAACATAAAATATTTATTTTAACGGTTCGAAAGGATTTTGCGGCTAAGGGGTTGTTTGCCCCCGATAACGCTTTTATTTGTAAAAACCCTGTAACACGTCAACTTTAATTTTTTATTTTAAGCCCAGAAATGATTTTTATAATAATCAATTAATTTCATTGCAAATATTATGTACAAAAATAGTTCAAAAAGTAAGGTTTTTCTGAAATAAAAAGTAAGGGTTGCCACCCCTGGGGTCCAAACTATATTTGCTAGTTTCATCTTTCAAAGAAAAGAATTTTTCATTTTGTTTCATTTCAAATTTTAATCTGAACTCGCGATATCTAGAGAAAACCGTTTTTGCGGATGAATTTTAGGGGTTCCTTTCACCCGTTTAATAAGAAATTGGGCCCACAGAAAAAAATTAGCCCAAATAAAAATAAATTATGCATTATATAACATAAAATATTTATTTTAACGGTTCGAAAGTATTTTGCGGCTAAGGGGTTGTTTGCCCCCGATAACGCTTTTATTTGTAAAAACCCTGTAACACGTCAACTTTAATTTTTTATTTTAAGCCCAGAAATGATTTTTATAATAATCAATTAATTTCATTGCAAATATTATGTACAAAAATAGTTCAAAAAGTAAGGTTTTTCTGAAATAAAAAGTAAGGGTTGTCACCCCTGGGGTCCAAACTATATTTGCTAGTTTCGTCTTTCAAAGAGAAGAATTTTTCATTTTGTTTCATTTCAAATTTTAATCTGAACTCGCAATATCTAGAGAAAACCGTTTTTGCGGATGAATTTTAGGGGTTCCTTTCACCCGTTTAATAAGAAATTGGGCCCACAGAAAAAAATTAGCCCAAATAAAAATAAATTATGCATTATATAACATAAAATATTTATTTTAACGGTTCGAAAGTATTTTGCGGCTAAGGGGTTGTTTGCCCCCGATAACGCTTTTATTTGTAAAAATCCTGTAACACGTCAACTTTAATTTTTTATTTTAAGCGCAGAAATGATTTTTATAATAATCAATTAATTTCATTGCAAATATTATGTACAAAAATAGTTCAAAAAGTAAGGTTTTTCTGAAATAAAAAGTAAGGGTTGTCACCCCTGGGGTCCAAACTATATTTGCTAGTTTCGTCTTTCAAAGAGAAGAATTTTTCATTTTGTTTCATTTCAAATCATTAATTAGAACTTAAGATATCAAGAAAAAACCGTTTTCGGGGGTAAACTTTAAGGGCGGTTTTGACCTCTTTATTAAGGGATTGGGCCGATAAAAGAAAATACGTGTCTCTTATTTTTTGATCCTCTACAACGTACTAAAAATTCAGAAAAATCGGGGGCTGACACCTCGTATAGTTCCCTTGTAAGCAGGAAGGTCTGACGAGCCGTCTGTTCGAGCCAGGGAAATACTGGTGCAAGGCCGGGAACCGAAGTGCCCTCCCTCTCAGCCGTTGGAGGATGCTGGTCTAATTGTAAGCAGGAGGGTCTGACGAGCTGGCCTGCTTGAGCCGAAGATACGGGTGCAAGGTCGGGGACCGACGTGCCCTTCCTCTCAGCCGTGAGGATAAGAGTGGGTCTATGCAGGCGGGTCTAACGAGCCGCCTGTTCAAGCCTGGGAGGTGGATAGGTGGGTGGAAAATGAACGTGGCATTGAGTTTAATGCCAAAGCATAAGTGCTATGTATTTTACTTTATTGACGCATATATACTATATGCGTGAGCAAATGCGTGCTCGTCCTGCTGCGATGTGGGCTTTTATATCCGAGAGCGGTCTACCCATCTCTTTCGCTCGTATTGCCCCCCGTGCAGCTGCTGTGCTTGGGTGGGGAATCCCCTTCGCCGAAGTGCTGTATAGTAGGCTTGCTCCTCGCCAAGAGTAGGGATAGCATGGGGAAGAACTGCGTCACAGCGTAGGCGACGAGAAGAGGGAGCGCGCACGTACGGGCGCCCGCATTGGTATTGGTGCGCTGACATATGAACTCAGCGTCGCACACATACACTTTGCATGCAACCGCATGCGCCGCGTACACGAGAGATTGCCCGGTTACCGTTGGTGCAGGGGCTCGGTCAGGACCGTCGCGAACTGTTGCCAAACAATGAGTAGTTGAACATGTGAAAAAGTATCATTCTAAAATACAGAATCTAAAGAAACTCTTTCTAAAAAGAAGTCGAATGATTTCCAAATTTTACAAGATACTCACGATCTTAGTAGTGACCAATAATATCTTTGGGACATTTGTCAGGCTGTGATTTCTGGAGAATGTTCATTTGGTCTATCTAAGAGAGATACGGGGCATTTCAGTTTATCTCGATGGCTTACGAAAGCAAATCGGATACTTCGACTGTATATTAGCACAGAAAAGCCTTCTGAAAACTTAATTATTCTAACAGAATAAATCGTCAAAGTTTAGGCACCTGCATGGTTTACTATAAAACTAGACCCGACCTGTGAAGAAGGAGCGAAGTATTACAATGAGATCGTAAGGCGTTCTAGATACCTTTCAGCAGAACTTAGAAATATAGTTGGAAAAACACTGATTAATAACAGCCTCTTTGCGCATCCGTAAAACTTTATACTAGCTATGATCAGTGATTCATCCCCAAATATCAGGAAGCAAGGCTTTAAAAGTTCAAGAAGCTAGAAATTGTAGAAGGAGCGGTATCAAAAAATTTTCTTTACAGTCTATAAATTTTGATGCACCAAGTTATACTGATGACGTAAATTGGCAAAAAATTCGTATTACAGAACCACCGATAACTATGAATTTAAGCCAAAAAGATAACGATAAATTCCATTGCCATACTTAGGCGGTTGAGAGATTCATCAAAGTTGTAACGGAAGCTTTACAATCAGTAGCTGGATATAAGAGTAGAGGTGGTTTTATTAGATTGAAGTTAAAGTCTAGAACCATAATGTCATCATTTGACAGTAAAATGACTTTACCGTTGACAAATAAGTCCACGAAATATTTCGCGAATTAACTTCATTGCCTATTATTATGCTCCTATATTTGGTAGGGTGATTGGGTTGGATTAGGGTGGAACTCGAAGTTCAGACATCTCACCGTGATATGTTCTGGATTTATTCTAGCAATAAAATAAGCGAAGGTCAGCACAATAATTTAATTGACACCGAAAAAAACCATTCTTCTTCCTGTTTTTATGTTTTTAGCCGATTTCAGATTTTTGTCGGGTTTATGAATGAAATATCGAAAACGTGAGCTTCCAGATATTTTCAATTATTATGAAATAGCATCAAAGACATAAATCTGTACAGTTTATAACTACTTTGTCTAAAAACGACCTAATATGACAACCCTACTGAAAAAACTCACGTAAGATCTCAGGTAAGAACTCACATGAGATCTCACGTGAGTTTTTTCAGTAGGGAAAGACGCAATAAGTTCGAATTTTCGGGGTTTACGTCATTTTTATCAAACGTCGTGCCGTTGGCGGAACCCAAAGATCGACTCCTACAAAAAGGATACCTTTTAAGGATCAGGCGTTTTGAAATTCGTATATTTTTAATTTTCGACCTACCCTAGTGAACATACTTTTAAAATGAGGTACGGCTCAACTGCTAGTCTTTAGAAGCACTGTTCCAAATGCAACAGACTACAAAGTGACGGTCAGGATGACGGTCCGTACTACGAGTAGGAAGAGCTGTTGCACTGATGTTGACGATTAGTAAATGTGATGGTTAAGCATAAAAAGAATATAATATACGACAGCTGATCTGCAGTCAGACTACATGGGCAGGTGGCGGTAATTACAGAGGCAGCGGTGACAAATCCAAGTAGCCGAGATGCTGGGGCAGAGTACGGGAGGTGTGAAAGCGGCCGATATCATTTGAGGTTAGAATATGTAGCAATTACGGGAAATAGTCCCTGGCACATAGATATGCATCGCAGTGTATGCAATCTTAAGTTGGTGGCTTGATAGTCAGTCGGAGCTATTCTCTTGCAGAGATTCACTCGGAGGAGTGAAGTGATGGTAAGTAAAGCGTAAGAGAGAGAGAGATAGAGAGCGAGAGAGAGCGAGAGGGAGAGGGAGAGAGAGGGAGAGGGGAAAAAAAGAGGGAGGAAGAGGGTGGGGAAGTGAAGAAGGAGGAAGAGGGAGGGAGTGACAGAGAGAGAGCGAGAGAGAGAGAGTAAGAGAGAGGGAATCGACAAAAGGTGGGAAGCACGCCGCCATGCGCAGCACTCTTACCTCAGTCCCATTCATATGGATTATGACGACAGTAAAAGCTAAAATTTAAGCTCTGATTCATTAAAAAATATTGATTTTTCACGAAATTATAAGCAATCAAAGATACGGTAAGAAAGTAGTTAAAAATGCGATCCATTATATCACTTAAAATGAAGACAAATTTTTAACTATTTTCTTACGCTATCTTTGATTGTTTATAATTTCCTGAAAAATTAATATTTTTGAACGAATCAGAGCTTAAATTTTAGCTTTTACTGTCTAATTTTATTATTTTTTTTGTTTGTTTTCGTATCATAAATACTTGCAATGTGAGAGTCAATAGAAGAGACATAATTTTTTAACGAAATATATGATATTTGAGATTAGATTGCCCACATTTCAAGAAAAATGGTCTATAAGATAGAATTAGTTACACTGGGCTTCATTTCGTGGTACCAGAAATCGACTCTCAAATGCCCGCTGAAATCCGTTTCTCGGAGGCTGTGCACTCTCCTTGTTAGTTTTAAGCACTTTTTCAGACCATACATGATATTTTGAAGAAAAATGAAAAATACATAAGCTATGAAGTTTTTACTTACAAATGCACTTAATGTCATATTAATATCCAGAAAAATCATTAGTTCAAGGCCATTCTTAATCTGCTTATGATTCATCCATAAAATTGGATTTTGTATGTATGTAAAAAAGGTTCATATTATTGGGAGAAATTTTTAAAAAATTTTTAAATATTCCATATTTTTATAAGATTTGTATATATATTATATTTATGACAATTAATTACAATATTTCATTATCTATTGAATTATTAAACGATTTTCAAATAATATCATTTTTGTAGTACATGACAGAGAAAATGGGTGGAGCTGAAGGAACAAAACTTGATGTTGACTTTGTAGATATGGAAAGGGTAAGTATTTTTAAATAAATTTGTTATTACTTATTCGTTTTTCTAAGTTGTCAATTTAAGCAATAATGAATTTATCTATCTTAGCCGTTTAGCAATAAATACTGTAAACGAATGTTTCACTACTCATTGAGAGAGCATCTGATTTTTTTTTGTACATTTCGGCTCTAATATTGTAAAATACTTTTTGTAGGTGCTGAAGTCAATGCGGGAAACTCCTAGTTTCAAAAATCCATAATTTTGCGACATAACTTTACAGAGAAAGGGATTTTAAAAGAATATTTTGCAAGGCCAAAAAACTCGATAATTATTTCAACACAAGCTTACTTTTAAAATACAAAAAACATAGTTATGAGAAAGTCAGCTCTAAAGTTATTTTTATACTTACAAGACTAAATTTAAATTTAATGAGCAAAATAAATAAGATGACAAAGATGTACTAAATTCATTCTATACAAAATAAAAACCGATGCTAATTACCTTAGCAGAATGCTTTCTCAAAGAGAAGAATAAAATTAGATCAAATTATATTTTTAAATCCATCTTTGAAAATATCATTGCATTATTTATGCAAACACGATTTTGCATAAATATAAACTACATTATTTACAACTGTATAAAATATTATATGTAAAATATTCACTGTGTAGAAAATAGAAATCCTCTTTCTCTTTTGACATCATTCCTTTTATTTGTAATGGTTGAGTGAAAACTCTCCAGCTAAAAGTGATCAGACTATTTTCAACGCTCAAGCGCTCAGCGCAATCATTGCAGATACTAATAGTTGACCAGAGAGTAGGTGCATGCGTAAGCTCGAACACCAAACTCCGACATGCAAGTTTATTCCCTGGTATCGAAAAATGCGGTAGACATTTGTGAAAAAATGCCTAAGCCAAGCACCGCCCATGTTTTTGATAATGATTTATTTCATTAGATTGTAAACATTGTAATAAAATGTCTCAAATTGTGCAGCTTTGGATAGGGACGGGCCATCAATAGAATAATTAAAAATTCGTAATACAGAAATTGGGAATGACCGAGAAAGAAACGCTTTAAAGCACGAGTGCGGTGCATAATTTCATTACTATTATCTTTAATATAAATTAAGCGATCCATATTCGTCCGGTTTTCGAGCGTTTTTGCGAGGTATCACGAAATCTCGAATCGATCTCGAAACTCTAAAGAAATCGAGAACAGCGAAGAGAGCGCGCGCGTAGCGCGCCAAATTAACGCTAGTTTATCTAGTAAGTTCAGGCGCGCTACGCGCGCTCTTCCTTTGCCTTTGATTCTGCCTGTACAATTAATATTGAAATATTATGAATTTAAAATTTATTTTACTTTTTAACATCCGCCAATTTATCCAATATTTTTTATTGAAATTTTGATTGTATTTATTTTAGTTTATTGCTTATCATTAAAAATATTACTTACGTTGACTGCAACTTACTATCAACTGATGAGAATTTTTTATCGGTCTTAAAATCTTATAAATTAAATTAAAATAATTAATATTTATGGCAGTCAGATTGCCATAAATATTAATTATTTTAATTTAATTTATAAGACTGTAAGTCCGATAGAAAAATTCTCATCAGTTGTTAGTTTATTCCTACAATACAATAATTATGAGGTTAAAAATTTAACTGTAATCAGAACAGTATTTATAGTCCTTCATTCTTAACTACAGCTAAAATTTTATATTTTGTTATACAAAACCAAATTTCAAGTCATCAATACTATTTATGACTCATATTTTGAGTTTAAATATATCATATGTTCCAACTTTGTGGGTTTTATTTGGACCAATCAGCTAAGACCTTAATCGAAAAGCTAACGTCACCGTCGACCAATTACGGGCTCCTAACGAACTTGACCAATCTGCAAAGGTTTTATTTCGGCTTCGCATTTCCCGCATGATTCTTTTAAGAGAGGACAGTTCACAATAGATAACTAAAACTTCTTCATTAATGCATTCAATAACATTTTCTGCTATATCATCCAATTTAAATGTATTAAAACTGATTTCAAGTAGAATTAGTCTGAATTAGTTTGTATAATCGAATATTATAGAGTTAATACTAATTTAAACCATGAAAACTGATTTCAACTTTTCAACAAAACATAATAGTAGATAAAATAAAATCACTAAAGCTAAATGCAATTGATTACATCATGTTAGAAATTTTTCATTTTTATTATCACACTAAATTACTTCTAATGATCCCGGAATATCTAATTATGTATCCAATTTAAGTTGACAGTTTAGTTGATTTAGAGGAAGGATCGGAGAGAGAGAGAGAGAGAGAGAGAGAGAGAGAGAGAGAGAGAGAGAGAGAGAAATATTTTTTGATATCATAGACATAAAACTCGATTTTACTGACTATTTTTATTTTCTGGATAGGAATTTGTGAAGCCGCATTTGGCAACCAATAAAAATAATCCGGAAAATCGAATGGGTCAAAACTTTCTTCACTTATCACAGTTAATGCACATGAATATATTTGGTTGAAATTTAAAATACAATGGAATACAACATATTTACACAATCATTCTTCTGATACTTACAAGGAGAGGGTCTAACTTGCGGGAAATGGATTTTAGCGGGCATTGGAAGTCGATTTCTGGTACCTAAAAATGAAGGTCAGTGCTGACAATTTCATCCAATGGGCCCTTTCTCTTGAGATATAGGCAATTTAATCTCAAATATCCTCTATTTCGTTAGAAAATGATACCTCTTCTATTGAGTGTCACATTGTAAATATTTATGATTAGAAAACGAGCAAAAACGATTATAAAAGTAGACAGTAAAAGCTAACATTTAAGCCCTGATTCATTAAAAAATATTGATTTTTCAGCAAGTTACAAGCAATCAAATATAGCGTAAAAAAATGGTTAAAAATTTGTCTTCATTTAACCGATTAAATGAATCGTATTTTTAACCATTTTCGTAAGCTATCATTGATTACTTGTAACTTCCTGAAAAATCATTATTTTTTAATGAATTAGGGCTAAAATTTTAGCCTTAACTGTCTACTTTTATAATCTTTTTTGCTTGTTTTCGTATCATAAATATTTGCAATGTGACACTCAATAGAAGAGATATCATTTTTTAACGAAATAGAGGATATTTGAGATTAAATTGCCTATATCTCAAAAAAGGGCCTATTGGATGAAATTGTGAGCAGTGGGCTTCATGTTTAGGTACCAAAAATCGACTCTCCAATGTCCGCTAAAATCCATTTCCCGCAGGTAAGATCCTCTCAATGTTACTCTAGTTTGATTTACAATTTAGTCCAGTGCTACGCATAGCTTTTTCAAATTTACAAAGTAACAGCAAAAATTTGATATTATTCTGTTGATTGAGGTCCAAAGTCGCGCACCCTTTCCTTGGAACGAGTAAATGCCAGTATCCGTACGTGACTGAGGAGGTTCAAGATCCGATACAAAATCCTTCTCAGCACTCCGCGCAAAGGTTCGGTTTTTATTCGATATAAAGAAGCTTGCGAGGTAAGGTGGCTGTCCTGTTCCGATTACTTTATACAAAAATCGCGCTGAGAATTAATTTCTGCGCTCTTCTACGTTTGTCGTACATATGCGAGGTATGTGGGTGGAGATGTTTCCAACTCTCCTAACACCACAGATGAATTCTGTAATTTTTGAAGCTCGTCTGCAAGTTCGTCAGTGACGTCAAGAAATACTATTGAACACTAGTCTATGTGAGGCACACTTGCGCACTTCCCTACTAAAAATGTTCAGCTGATTATCAGGTGAAAATCGTGCCAAAACGTGACCTGATTATCAACTGATTTTCATCTGAAAATCATGTTAATTTTTTTCTTTTTTTTTAATGGTATTATTTTATTATTGATGATTTTGAGTATATTATTATTATTATTATTATTATATTCAGCTAAAGAATATTATATTATGCACCTAGCGAGTAAAGTAGGCTATTCCGAACTGAAAAAGCCCACATGGGAAAAGGACCACATGGATCCCACATGACCAAAAACTAAAAGAAATTCATATTAAATTTTTATTCTTATATAATTATAATTATAAAAATATAATACTTCAGTAGTTAAACTAGGCCGGTTCTGCGACCCCCCATCACTCGGCCACCGGCCGACTTGTGTAGCGTTCTGATAGGTTGAGACGGGGAGGTGAGGCTCCGCCCACTTTCGAGAAGCTTCTACCCTTCTATTCGTAATGACGTCATCGAATAAAATTCATCCGTATTTTATTGTCACATTTTTGCATGAAGGTCAAATGTTTATTTACGAGCGACTCCCGACGGCGGCGCCGCGCGCGGGGACTAGCATCTTACCGCGGTGACCAGCTGGACGACCGTGGGGATGAGCTGATTCGCGCGGGCGCGCGGAGATGAGCATATTACCGCGGTGGCTAGCTGATTTCCGCGGTCATTAGCATACACCGCGTGTAAGTATATTTACCGCGTCAATGAGCTGACTTTCGCGGGCATTAGTCTATCGTCGCTGGTAAGATATTTACCGCGCTCATCGTGTGATGCCGCGTGCGCATCGGTCGCGCGGACAAGCTTATACGTCGCATTCTATAAGCGAATACTTCGCGCTAGCAATTTTATTCGATGATTTCCAAAGATCTATGGGTAAAAAAATTAAAACAGTAATATATGATATTCATGAAGTTTATTAAACATAATTTTTTACAAGTGTTCTATAAGTTTTCATATTATATTAGCATTAAAGTATACATTAAATACAATCTCTTCTTAAAGGTGGCACCAAAATCTCTAGACTAATTTCTTAATATCCCCACTTATGGGATTATATTCGATAATACGGTCGTGTAAAATCAAGCAGTAGGCTGATGTATGTGCTGGATAATTTTCTTTAGCTTCAAATTCAAGACGAACATCAACTGGGGCCTGCTTCAGCGACTCGTTCTGTTTTGAGCAGTCAATGACAACTAAAGGAGCATTCTGTATATAGTCCCCTTTCTTGAGCATAGGTTCAATTTCTTTTCCGTAATACGCATTTTGAAAGTTAATATACATATTGTATAATAAAGCATATTGATTTTGATCAATATTTAGATTGAGATTTCCGTAAGGATAGTATTGAGAATTGAGAAATAGTTTCACATTACTTATTTTGCAATGGTCAAAACGACTAGCGTTAGCGCCATTTTGACCTTTACGATTGGTCTGAAAGCCTAAAATGACGAATCGTGGTTTCTCTAATTGATTCGATGTCTTAACTGTCCAAACATGCTGCGATGTGATTGGGAGTAATGGATACTCATACAGCTCCCAACTACGGAAACTCATAGCAATGGGAGTTTCCTTCTGTAGGTAATGAAGGAGTCGTATTTTATGCTTATCGGATAATAGCACGTATGGCATTAACCATTCAATTTTAATTAGATTCATTTTGAACTCTTCTGCTTGCGTTTGCACAATAGCATTTACATTATTCTTCGATCTTGTGAGAACAAGCTCATGTTTCCAGCCAAGTAGCCAGCATTATCGGTTATTTGCTGAGTTTCTGCAATATCAATCCAGCCTGCGTTTTCCAAGTTTTGCGTAGGATTGAACGATATCAAACCCTTCATTAGACTTGCAAACCAACATTTTTACATTTATCAATCTCTACAGCATTAATTTCATATCGGATTTCTTCGAAAAGATGACAGAGGGCATTGTTTACAAGCTTTGTGATAACTGCTGTGGTGCCATCTGCTTTTAATAATCGGCCATGAATATGTAATGAACTGCATGAAGGTAGAAGGTAGAGGTCTTGATTCTGTATGGCAATACGAATTTCATCACTGTTATTGAAAGCTGACGAAGTGTAAGGCTGATGTGGATGCACTTCATAATGAGCGACAGATTCATCGAATTCCACAGATGACTGTACGTTTAATATCGTCCATCTCTTTTGATTGTAAAAACCACAGGAAAACAGACAAATTATTTTTCTCCAGCGTTTCTTCTGGCCTGCAGTCCTAGACTTTTTAGGAAGCGAATATTCTGAGTTGTTAGCTCTTTCACTGTTCGTTGACGACTGATCTTCTGATGACATGATTTGCTTTTAATATAGCTTTTGCCAACTTTGCTGTTATATACGATTCCCATAATTACAATGCTGCTTTGATGTGTAGTCTAATTCTTATAATTTCTCCACGAAAATTCACCAAGTTTCCGTCCTGATCGACGATGCGTAACTGTATATTATCGATAGTATTAACTGTAATTGGTAAATAAATAACTTGTGATGGAATTTCAATGATCTTATAGCCCGGAGGAACAGCTGGGAAAAATTCATGTATCGTATGCACTTTCTGTCCATTTATATAGGCTCCAAACGTAATGTTGCACTCAACTCGTAGAGCGTTAATCTTAAGAATAGATACAGGTAAATCTGATTCGTGAGTAATATTTGCTGAAAGAGTACGTCGCGTAAAGCCTAAGAATCTTCCAATAGAATCTTGCGGCTGGAAATTTATTGTATGACTGCACTTGATTATACTACGAAGAGTATTATTATTTGGTTTGAGGCTGAGTACTATGCTTTTAGGTGCAAGTATTTCCTGTAGATGGCGTTCAATGTCTTCAATTTCCCAGCTACCTGTTGGTAATGTCACTATCTCTTCTCCCACGTAAAACTTGTTATTGTCAATATCGATATTGGGGATTGAATTAAAGGTTAAAAGTTCAATCAACCCTAGCACGTATCTTTTATTTGTCAAAAGTTCAATTGATGGAAAATATTGAGTCTCTAGTACAGATGATGTTCCAAATAAACTTAGCATCAATGATTCGCTCATGTCTGCTCAAGTAATACTGACTATGTATAACATATATATTGTTTTATATAGCCTTATACAAAAATTTTAAACAAAGATGCCCACAGTTATATGCACTGTAATCTTGATATCTCTCGAGGTTATACTTTACAGTGTTAACTCCTAGGTAATTCATAAGTTCTAAAGGTGGCTGCAGGTCTCCAAAACTATCAAAATACACAACACTTTTACCTCTTTTCCGATAGGCTACCCAATGTGTACCAGATCCGCGTTCCTCATCGAGATTAACGATTGCTGACTCGTAGTGTCGTGGACCACTAGCTGGTAATGCATTTCGCATGAATACACCTCGAATGTATGGAATTTGTAAAATACAAGCATACTTTAGCAAGTCAGCGTCAGTCAGTGCTCTATGGGGCAATTTTACATCGAAGTTTTTTTTTGCCTTCTTTATTAAGTTCATGTCCCCTATAGGGTTTTAGATAGATGCCATAGCCTGTTTTATGGGGTTTAAGGTAGAGACCTTTACCAAGTGCCACAGCTTCCATGGTTTTATTATGTCTTCGACTTTCTTCGAGTTGACGTTTAGCATTTCTTGCATCATTTATTGCTTTAGCTATACCCGCAGCGCCACCTGCTAGTGCACCTGTTGCACTTAGGCCTGCAAATAATGGAATCAGAAATGGTAGGAATCCTCCAATTTTCGATGGAACTGCTAGTACGCGAGGAATGTGTACTTTTGCTTTGCCGCCAGCCTTCTTCACAACATTTCGAGCACTTTTCAATGCAGCTTGAATAACTTTGCGCTAATTCTTACTAAAAATGCTCGGTTTCGAGGCTGCTTTAACTACTTTAGCTAGTGTGGTATTTGGCTTCTTTTTCAACCTCATTCCAAATTTTGATTTTAAATTCATAGTATTTGTTACAGTATAAGCTGCTGCTTTCTCACCAATACTAGCGTCTTTAGCAAAAATACGTTTCCAGGCTTTATCTGCTAATACTCTGTCAGCAGCGTTCCTAACCTCAACGTTCTCTCCATTCCGAGAGTAGGTTATATCGTGTTCTTTACAAGCTTGGTCTAAAGGATTAATGCCAGGGTCACCTCGAGCAAGACGCTTTGTAAGTTTAGTTCCTCGTCCGCAGTATTGATAACCAGGCAGATGTAATTCAAATGGAAGCTTATTAATGATTGTATTTGCTAAGCCTCGACTTTTACGAGTATTGCGTTTACGTTGCTTATGCTCAATCATGATGTTAACGTCTCGGAGGATAAATTCATACTAAGCTAAAATGTGTATAAGTATGCTGTATATATGCACTCAAAGTCAGTTGTATTTGAGACGTCAAAGATAAAGTATGGAGTTGGAGGAGTAAAACGTCAAGCTGCCAGTTATAAACTTTGACAGCTTAGTAGTGCAGCAAAAATAAAAAAAGCGTCATGGAGAATTACTTCCCAATAATATTAGAAGTATATTTTGTGGACCCTCAAACTGTGGCAAAACTAATGCACTACTCTCTCTTATTACTCATCCAAGCGGATTAAAATTTGAAAATGTATATGTTTACTCAAAATCACTGAAACAACCCAAATACCAATTTCTTAAATTTCTCTTGGAGCCCATAAATGAAATTCAGTACTTTCCATTCAAAGATCATGATGAAGTAATATCAGCAGAAGATGTATTGCCAAACTCAGTTATGATATTTGATGATGTAGCCTGTGAAAAACAAGATAACATCAAGAATTTCTTTTGTATGGGACGTCATAAAAATGTGGACTGTTTCTATCTATGTCAATCTTATGCACGCATTCCCAAACATCTAGTACGAGATAATGTTAATTTATTAGTATTATTTCGCCAAGATGATATGAATTTAAAGCATGTATATAATGATCACGTAAATACAGATATGTCATATAGTCAATTTAGAGATTTGTGTTCAATCTGCTGGAATGATGATAAGTATGGCTTTCTTGTTATCGACAAAGATAGGACACTTGATACTGGTCTATATAGAAAAGGCTTCGATCACTTTTTTATAAATATAGATACCTTGAAATAAAATAGGTTAGTATGATTTCAATCGTTCATCAGTCAGTATG